>CM046430.1:48332618-48555118 GCA_025506505.1 Flaveria sonorensis | reverse complement strand
AAAACTAATAAAAAGGATCATCATCGAAACTATGTATAAATGATTAGCTTAATGTAATAATGGTTATGTAAAATAGATAGATGTAGAATTAATGAAAGGTAAAACATATCAATTTACCTGTTAATAATGTTTGATAGGGTTAAGTTAACCGACTTCATTGATATTTCATGTCAATAATGTTAGTAGCAAATATAGTATGTGATACATATAATGAGACCCGTTATTATGAGTATGGACATAGTTAAGTGGAAAGAAATTATTATATTTTACAACATAGTATTTAAAAAGGTAAATGTTGTTTGTGATGTATTGATCTTTTGTGATTGGAAAAAAATAGTGTTTGAGAAAATAGAAATGCCTTCAAGTAAGTTCACATGTTTTTACTAGTATATTCAAAGAATAGTATTTATGTTGAAAGATATCTTACACATATTTGTTTTAAATCATGATTAGAACGAAGAAGTGAATGTATATCGCTTAATTCTTCTTTTAGCAATTTTACCAATGATGGGTGAAAGTATCAAACCCAGTCATACTTGATGATTTTGAATAAGTTAGGCATAGTATTACAATACAGTATAAGTAGATGTATAGTGGATTTACAAATATGAGTGTTTCATATTTAGAAACATAAAAGAAAATTTTGTTACGTAGATGAAAAAAAAAATTTACATATATGAAAACATAACAAACTGTAGTTTGTAATAATGAGTATCTGAAAGTCATATATGTATAACGAGATTTGCGTTGTATGAAAATGTATATATCTTATTTACCTATACGTAAACTGAATGTTAGAATGTTTGTATATACATGTAGTTGATATGTGTACATGTATAATTAATTTGTTGGTGTTGGTTTTGATGTTAATGTATATCTTGTATGTATAGATGTGATGCGTAGATGTGAGATGAAAGAACATGAATATATTTACATAAACATTGGATATACATACATATAAAATTAGTAGTCTGTTAACTATGTGAATGTTGCGGTTTTGTTTATATGTTTTGTGCAATTGATGTTCTAAATCCTAATTTATGATTTTTTTTGTTATGTAGAAGCATATATTTGTGAAGTATTTACAAAGAGTTGAGCATAGAAAGTACGATGCTATATTAGGATGTATCCCAATAAAAAAAACAACTACCTTGGGCTACAACAAATAACCTTATTAACTACGGTGTGTTCGTAATGAGGCACATGGAAACGTATATGGAAAGTTTAGTTAAAATTTTGTCTATGAGTTTTTAACACAAGGAGCAATACAAGATGGTCAGTTGAGAAAGCTAAGGGTCAAATACGCTTACTGTATTCTTTGTCTGAAGCAAACAAGCACAAGAAAAGCCGGAAAGGGTAATGAAAGAGTCTAGATGTTTGGTGGATCCTGAATGATTATTTGATAAGTTAGAATGTTATTTTGACTTTGAACGTCTTGTTAGTTTGATCATTTGTTAACCATGTTGAATTTTGGTTTTTGAACAATCTGAAATGTTTGGATAAGTTTTGGGTAATGAAAAAATTTGTATGTTTTCTAGTATTTACCAATATAATCGTATGAATGTTATGTTTGTGTATATAGAAAATTTTGAAAGCTTAGTTGTCTGTATGAAACGATTTATACATATAGAAAAACAAAAAAATGATGTTTTGTGTACGTGTAAGGATGTTTACATATATGAAAATCTTAATAATACCAACTTATGGAAATGTTTTATGTTAGTTAAGTAACAAGTAAAATCAATATCTACGTAATAGATCAGATTTCGATGGTAATATTTTACTTTCCAAAGTAAACTATATGCTTTGTTTTTATGTGCATAAGTTTATCGTGTTTACGTGTATGTAAAAAATTGTATAAACATATAATATCATAATTAAACAATTATGATTGAGATGGGTAATAATTTAATATTTGTGAGTACAATTAAATTTCTCAATGAAAATGTTTTGTTGATGAAAAGAATGACATGGTTATGTAAAGTAGTTACGTATGGTTATGAATAGTTTTTACTTGGTTATATAAATGTGTTGTTGTTTTACATGTAGGTAAAAGTAATCATAAATAGTAGAAAGTTTATGTGTAGGTAATGGAAAGATTTTAAATTTCATTATTAATTTTGGCTTATGTATAGGTAAAAGTACATTATAAATGTTAATGTTAAGAACAAACACAACATGCCAAGACCATGTATTTATTAGCAAAAAATAACCAGATAAATTGAATAGAAGAAGAAAAATAACATAAAAAGTATGAAACGTAATTAAATAATAAATATAAAGTCTCGAGTTCAAAAATCAGAATATAAAAAACTATGGTGATGGTTGTTGACCGTTGAGATTCTTGATGTGTTTCTTCCTTTGTTTGTCGGTCATCGTTCTCTTTTTTTTCTTTTCAGGGACAATTATGATAGTCATGCGTGTTGGTGTATTTATGACATGTCCTACACAGTCTCTTTGCTTTTTGACTGTTAGATATAGCTTTATAGCAGGACCAATTGAACACCTGATTGTTCCACTTCCTTTGTTACGAATCCCCTGTGGTGGCATATATGAAATTTCTTATTCTTGAGAGTGACTAGCCAAATCTTCAATAACTACATACTTGTTTTGGTAGCTACTTAAATAAGGAACTTCTTCATATTTTGATCCTTGATTTGCTTCATATTATCAACAAAGAAACGAAGGCGATCCATATCACCCCCCAACCTACAGACAATAATAACAAAATACAAATTTAATATGTACAGACAAACAAACAATAAAACAAATCATGCTCAATAAAATGTACCTTCATGATTACCTAGAAAATCATTACCAAAAGCATTATCCGAATGAGTTGAAGAATTGTCAACATTCTTTGACTACCCATCATGTATACAGTTATTCATATTCTCATAGTAGTTAAAACAATGGACGAGGTTAGCATTTCCGGATGATAAACCTGGGGAAAACTTAGCTGGTAAATAATTAAGCGTATTAACATATATGTAAAACAGTCAAACTTTGAAGGCATCGAAATATATAATAATCTAACAATAATTAACTGAACAACACTAAAACTAGAACAAATCAAAAAGTTGAATCTATTAGAACCACAACACCCGTAATTGAAATATAAAATATCTATATTTATTGATCATTGTTTCAACATCATCACATAATCAAATAGACGACTCTTCATTACCTTCTTCATGAACATCAAATTGGTTAACCATATACTTGTCACACCCTCGCTAGAAGCGGAAACACGAGGATGCGACGGACGGGATCGTCATAACACATTGGGGGTCTAAGAGAATCACTAAAGGTATTCTCCGTAAATGGGTCATGACGTCGCCCGACACATAGGAACACATGTCAAGTACATTCAGTTCCAAAACGTCATACCATAAATGCATAAATAATCCAAAGTTCCATTCAGGAACAAAGAAGCATAAGTACCAAAACAATCACAAGTACAAATCCAACAATTACAATTCAACAAAACAAACAAGTCCAAAACAAGTCCAAAAGTCCCATGAAATGTCTATTGCTCCTAAAGAAGCGGTCTTGTCTAAGTTCACAGCCAAGCACCTAAGCCTCATTACCTGAAAAGACATGCTCTAAAAAGTCAACATACGTTGGTGAGTTCACAGGTTTAAAAGTACAAATAGTTTGCCGTGTATAACATGTACAGAAAGTTGTATGTGATTAAGAGTACATAGCAGTCAAGATATCATCACAAGTTTAACATCAGTCCAAGTCTAATTACCCGGATTATATTCACCCAAGGGCAAGCCCAGGCCAAGTCAGTCTCGACTAGTATACCGATGAAAAGGGTGGGGGTGTCAACCCGTTAGTACTAACAACACTTCTCCATGACGTCCAAGTCACAAGAACAAGTACAAGTCCAACCACAAGCACAAGTACACACTCATGAATGATCATCTAGACTCAAACCATGACCCAAACCACATACATTGTCCCAAAATAGTCTTTAAGACATGGCATAGTCCAAAACCATGAGCATGCTTTTCTCCCAAGTAAAATATATTAAAAAGGGGCCGTGAAACTCACCTTGAAATGGTATAGTCCAAATTCCACAATACGCAAAGCAAGCACTAAAAGTACAAATCACAAAAGGAACAAAAATGAGCAACATTAGTGTAATCCTTGTAGCCCAGTCCTTAACGCCATCAAGGTTTTTATTGTCATAATTATATTAATTTATTAAATTATTATTTTAAAATGTAATTTAACCATTTTTAAATACAAAACTTACCTTTATATGATTGTTTAGTTTCAAACTTTATTTTTAAGTTTATCAAAATATTTTAGCACATATATCTGATTGCGCACCAGTTTTGCATGTACTGTTTGGAGATCGAAACGGTAACGAATCATTACATAAAAGGTATCATTTGAATGTTAAGACTTTAAATTAAACTTCAGAAAAGGAATCATCTCCATTGGATAAAATATGAGAAGATATGACTCAATGAATACAGGCCAATCTGCTGCCCAGATTCGTCAGTTTTGACCTTCAATTTTGTTTGCCACGTTTGGAGGATCAAACGATGTCGAAACGACACGAACCAACTTTGGTTAGTTAGAGGACTCATAGAAACTGATTTTAGATCAAATTTTTTCCCCATTTAGTCGTTTTATGACCAAGTTATGACCTGTACAAAATGTCCTATTTTCCTGCAGCAAGCTGTCCAGTTCATTAGTCATGTTCCTTTGCATCCCAAACTTCAATACGTGACCATTATCAACCCAAGTATATAAAGAACTTTTATTCCAGGTTCTAGTTGTTCAAAAATTTAATTAAACACTTATATTATTTCAATTTTCAGTCCCAAAATAGTTTGTTGGATTTTAATCTCCCGGCTTGCAACATTAATTAATTAATTCGTTGTTTTGATCGTTCAACAAGTCTATCCATTCAAGAAACAAGATTAATAATTTCAAAAATGTTTTATAAGTCCAATATGTAGATTATGAATAGTTCATCCAAGATTACAACCCAAATTTGATAGATTCAAAGAATATACAAAGTCCATGAATTAGGGTTTTACCGGTTACAGAGTCCAACACTCGTAACACCTAGATTTTCACGATCCAACGTCCAAAACAAAGAATATAAGAATACTAGATGATGTTTTTGTGTTTAGATGATGAATATCATCAAAATTGAAGTAGATCAAGGAGTAAAATCATCAAGAAACGATTTTTCTTACCGGAGATTAGAAGATGAACGATTCTTGCTTAGAATGAGATCTTGAATGTCTTGATTATCATAAAACTCAATAGAATGGCACAATGAAGCAGATTTTCAATTGGAATAAGGAAGAAGCAAGTGAAATTGGGTTGTGGTGGCTAGGGTTTGCAATATGGAGTACCTTGGAGAATAATTTTTGCAAAAGTGAGGAAACAAGGGGGACTCCCCCCTGTCTAGTTTCGGCCGCAATCAAGCCTTCGGGCCCTTGGCTAGTCTCGTCTAATCCGTCTCGTCTTAAATCGCGTGTCGACCAATTTTTACGTTTTTAAATTCCACGCGCTGAAACGGTTCTAACGAGCTATTATATGCCCTGGAATTTGGATAATTTATATTTTTGAACTCGTTCAAGTTTATTTACTAGGCTTTAGGCAAAGCCCATGAATGTATGATTAATTGGGTTTTAACGTAAATTTTAGTGTTTCACCTTTTAAAAAATCCTTGATTAGGCTCAATGCATAGGACTTCGTACGATGACAAGCCCAATGATCATCTTAATAATAAAAACCCTAGGCCTAATATTATGACATAGGCCCGTTAAGCTAAAATTTGGGTCAACAATATAATGAACAATCAATTAACACCAAGCCCAAATATGATAAAAATCAAGATCAAAAGTCAAAATCAAAGTTAAATTCAAAGTCAACGCACCTATTTTGGTGACGAATGTCATACTATCCCCCAGTTGAGAGAATTTCGTCTCGAAATTCAGCTGGAGTTATCAACTGTAATGCCATCCGCAAACAGGTAAGGGTACTTCGTCCTTATTTTGTCTTCTTGTTCCTAGTTAAATTTAGGTTCTCCCTTTGAGTTCCATCTAATCTTTAGGATTAGGATTTCACTAATTATCAAAGTTCAATTACTTTAGCCATGATCTCAGCCAGTTCTTCGATGAATCGAAGTTTACCGTCCATGGAACGTGTAACACCCGGAAAGTTACAAAAAAAAAAAAAAAGAAAAGAAAAGAGAAGTATAAAGAAAGAAAAGTGAAATAACCTAAGTTAAGGTATTAAAGATGTGCAAGAGGCAAACTTTATTATTATTATGTTTAAAAGGTGGGCATGGCCGCCCACTCCCCTGCTCACCAACTACTTCGACTACAAAAAAGAAGAAGAATAGAGTTTCTATCGGTTTTTAAAGAGAAGAAGAAGAAGATTGGCTTGAAGGTAAGCTTTTCGTGTGTTTTGCTCGGTTTCAGCTGGATTTTCAGCTTTTGGACCGAGTCTTATGTGTTTCTCTGTGTTCAGTTGTGTGTTTTTGGTGTGTTTAGGTGTTTGAACTCCAAGTGCTCTCGAGTTTGGAGGAGTTTTACTCGAAGGCTGCTGTAGGTGAGTTCTAGATCCCCGATTTTTCTGTTTTAAACTTGTTTTGGGGCTGAAATGCATACAAACTATCTTTTTACAACTTTCAATGTGTGGAACTGTATGTGTTCCCCATGCGCCCAACTGCCAATGCGCCCAAGTTTTTACCCATGCGCCCAACTGCCCATGCGCCCAAGTACCCGTGCGCCTGCATAGTACCCATGCGCCTAAGTTTTCCCATACGCCCAACTGCCTGTGCGCCTGTATAGTACTCATACGCCTGCATAGCACCCATGCGCCTAAGTTTTTCCCATGCGCCCAAGTGTCCCATGCGCCCAACTGCCCGTGCGCCTACATAGTGCCCATACGCCCACATAGTGCTCATGCGCCTAAACTGACCTAGGATTTTTCTGAAATCTTGGGAAATAGAAATTAATGATTGAGCTCTAGAATGTTTTGGTGGTTTATGTTTGTTCATGTTATGCATGTTTGTGGTCTGTTATTGATGTTCCTTAGTACGTATTATTACATGGCTTTGCGTGGTGTGTTAACGCTCTTATACGTAAAGTATTATCATAAAAGAAGCGGAAGATTAAAGATAATGAAAACTGGAACATAACGAATGAATGAAAGTCTTGCAAGCAAATTTAAAGAGGTTCACAACTCATTGAAGAGTTGTTAGCTCAACTGTGTGCGATGTAGCATGTGATCTTGGCTAACCCATGAGGGCATACACATAGGGGGGTCAGTCTTGGTGACGGATCCATACGTGCGAAACGGGATCCTTATCGCTTAACCCCGAGACTGAGGTGGCTTCGTGCCTAATGATGGGGTATAGCTTATGACATGATCTAGATAGAAGTGAAAGATAATGAAAAAGTGTGAAACGAACGATTATGAACGATGATAAAAGATAATAATGATATTATCAAGATGTATGTATGTTGTGTGATCACGAACGAAAGTAAAGGAAAATGTTTTAAATGAAAGAAAATTATTTTATTATTTAAAACTAGAACTCACTCAGCAACGCTGACTTTTATGCATTTTCAGTTGGCAGGTAGCTTGTTGCTGAGGATGGCACGAGGGTGCAGCTACTTGGCAGGCAAAGACTGGCTTCCATTTCATGCACGATAATGATGTTGTTTTGTAATACAACTAAGTGATATTTTGTAATATTTTAAATGACGATGTATAACTTGGCAAATGTATTTATTAAAGCATGAAATGGTTTTTGATGAACTATTCCGCTGCAATATTTTATTTACTTAACAAATCTTAATATGTTTTGATATAAATGAGGTTGTGAATGACCAACTGTGGGGTTCCTGGGAAGGGGGCCTTACAGAACGTGTCATGCACCCCTCTCGGTTCTTGCTGTAACTCAAACCAATAATCCCATGACCAAATATGTATGGAAGTCTTAATTGCAATTACCAATAGGTGCTAATTTGCTCATTTGCCAAGGCAGACAATGTCTTCTAAGGCAACAACTCGTATACCACCCATAAAAACAAAGTCTTTTGAGATGGCTTTTTAGGTTTTACAACCAATTTACTAATATCTCCAGAGTATGACTGTTGTCCATTACCAAAAGTTAGATTCCAGTCCGGATTCCGATTTCACATTCATGGTATCAATAGTGTTTATATATAGGGTGTACTGCAGCTAACCCACCACACTACTAATACCTTGAGAGTGTACCTGTCACCAACCAAATCTAATTATCAAATCAACCAACGTCTGAGAACATGTGCCTAAAGCAAGGGTTCCTTTGATTGTCAGTGTAAATTTCTAATGATCTTGAGCTGCCCTTAGTCTGTCTGCAATCCAAAACCCCTAATCATTCGTCTCTTGAATGATTTATGGTCCAGTCATCTAACTTGACACGACTTCTGCCCATTACATCGGCCATCGGATCTTACATCCTTTGAGTGCCTCGAACAGTGCTCCTATAAGACTCTTATTGCAACTATTGTTATAGGAAATTCAACCAATGGTTGGTGAGTCTCCTAGCTACCTCCATGTTAATGATAAAAGACATTAACATATCCGCCAATGTTTGAATAGGTCACTCACTCATACAATCAGTATGATAGTGGTAAGCCCCATGGTGAGTGAATGAGTCGTATGAAACCCTTACCGAACCACTCCTGAAGTTTATTAGATAGATCTTGCATCTCCAAGAGTTTTAAGCAATAAAAGGCCCTAGGAACATGAACTACCCTATGTACCAGGTCAATCCAAAGGTCCACCTGTTGTGAAGTAGGCAATCATACCAAATCCTTTGATAACACTTCTTAGAAGTTTAACACAACAGGTATATCATCTAACTCTTATTCCTCCACCTTCATGCTCGAGATCTGCATGTTTTCCCCTTCTGATCTCTCGCCATACACATCAAGTGTCTCACCGTTTGACAACGGTATGCAAGCAATCTTCTCACAGCAGATGATCTCAGCACTAATTCTTGACAATCAATCCTTCCCCATGACCATATTGAAACTTCTGTGCCCAAATCGTACAAGATCTATTCTAAATGCATGATCCTCTAATAGCATAGTACAGTCCCATATTACTTCCCTAGTCTTTCCAAGTCTATCATTAGCCTATTTAATAACACATATCCTCATAACTAGGGTTAAGACTAACTTAGTTACAAAAGTCAAAGTCACTAAAGTATGGGTCCTTTTGGGCATCATTGACACCAATCCTGAATGCCTTTCCATGAACTGGGTTGCCATATTACCTTGCCCTAGGTTTGCACAAATTGCAGACTAGATTTGTGTTGTTTTTCCTTTTATCTTTGATTGACCATTTGACCTTGAGCCCGATATAACCACACATATGCATTTCAATAATGCTACTGGATTCCGCACTCATATTGTCAACGTCAAACTCTTGCAGATTTGACCGTATTAATAGGCACAACTGGGTTCACAAATACCTTAAAACTTTTCGCTAAGCGTTCTAATTGCTTGAAATTGAAACACACATGTCATGGCATCATAGTCGGGTGGTGCAGATTGCACTTATTACTCTCCGGGTAAGTGCCAGCATAGTTCTTCATTGCCAGCATGGCAGCCACATATCCTTTCATGACCTTGTCCTTCTTGTCTACTTTAACACCAGCCAGCTCACCCGTTTCCCTAACATCCTGCTACGTCTCACTAGCTTTCTCGAGGGGCTAACACGAACCATTTCCTCAGCTAAAGTATATGTCCTTAGTATTGCACTCTAAATGGTTGGGGGGTGCAGCAGCGACCATCATTCCATGAACTGTAGAACCAGCCCCTTGATGTACTTCTCCATCCACTTTGATTTCTGTGTCACAATATGGCACCAGCTTTGCCAGCTTATAGAATTGGTAGGGATAGGCTGCATGTCCTGATCCCACCATTACTTGACTCCAAAACTGGTGATCTGTATTTTGCATCTTATCCATAAGGCAGTACTCCTCAATTACTAATGCTTTAAGCCTGTCCAAAGTCATGGCCATCACAACTTTTCTACTTCGTACTTGATCTTGGATATTCCACCACGTTAGTGCTTTGCCCACTAGTGGCCAAACAACACTCTTTGCCTTTTGATTATTAGCACAGATCTCGATGTCCACGTCCGTTTCCATTTTCTCAATGCAATGGGTCAGGGCTATTGCTCCAACTTTCCCGTCCTACTCTATTGGCTTGTACGTCATGAACTCCATGCACGTACAACCAATCCTGCCTCCAGTGCCATTTCTTTCTATGTTATCAGTCTAACCATGTCCAACTCTAATCCTCTAGGATCATCACATAGCCCAGTTCAGGCACATCCTTAGCATACCGAAGAGGTTTATGTATAGGGTTCCCCGTAGCTTTCCCACCACACCAACGATATACCAAGGAAGACGTCTAAACTGGTTACATGACATCCATTTACTCCACCAAGTATAATGCTAGAATGTCTCAGCAACCAATGCTCCAAGTATTAAGATCAGTTTGAACAAAGCATCATAGGTACAAGGGGTCTCACCTCTCTACTTAAACTCTTCAAAGACCAAGCACATTTTGAACATGTAGTACATTTCCACGATCACAAAACAAAAACAAGAGAAACTTCTCATAGATATTGGGCTAAAATGTCCCAATATGATTCCCGTGAAGGCTTCAGATCTATTTGTACTTGTGTAAGGATAAATGGGATAGGTGTTTCCACACCATGGATTATTATAAGAATAGGAACTCCAATATCCCATGTATAGAATGGAAGATTCGTACTAACTATGAGCGTTATCTTACGAAAGGGTTTGCCAGATTTCTCATGCACTGCAAATTGCAATTACGTGTGCACCCGTAATGGTAATTTGCTTTACATGGTCACCCCTAGCTCCTCCTGCCGGAGTCAACGTATCTTGCCAAGTACAGAGTGTTATCCATGATCAGAGAATCAAAGATATGGTCACTAACCCAAGGTTAAGTAACTGAAGTTATACAGAGGAATCGATTAAGAAAGCATTCACTTGGGTAAGGAATAGTCAAAGGAATCCATTTAGTATAGTTTGAAATCCAATAAAGCAATCATCTGACCTGAGTCTACCATGGCTCTTGTCTGTTGGTGTCGTATCAGCTAGCGTGTTCATCTCCCAAGATTCAACTCACAACATAGGTATCACCAGCAGATGCACATATTAAGGTTGGCTTAATAACCTAGGCCCTCTAAAAGAATCCTTATGGTAGCACTTATCAATCCAGACCAAATAATAGTCAAGCGCATAACGAGAGGGTGTCCTTACCTATGCTTTCTCCAGGTATGCATAGATAATACAACGACCAAGGTTCTCTAAATAAGAATATCACAGATAACACATAAGGCAGACTACACAACACAACAGATAATGCACATAAAACATTCACATGTATAACGATACACACATAATCCTATGATGCATACTATATGTGGGTACTTAGGTTATAGTCTAGGTCGAATAATCCACCTAATTCTCTATAACCAATGGCTCTGATACCAATCTGTCACACCTTCGCTAGAAGCGGAAACAAGAGGATGCGACGGACGGAATCGTCATAACACATTGGGGGTCTAAGAGAATCACTAAAGGTATTCTTCATAAATGGGTCATGACATCGCCCGACATATAGGAACACGTGTCAAGTACAGTCAGTTCCAAAACATCATACCATAAATGCATAAACAATCCAAAGTTCCATTCAGGAACAAAGAAGCATAAGTACCAAAACAATCACAAGTACAAATCCAACAATTACAATTCAGCAAAACAAACAAGTCCAAAAGTCCCATGAAATGTCTATTGCTCCTAAAGGAGCGGTCTTGTCTAAGTCCACAGCCAAGCACCTAAGCCTCATTACCTGAAAAGACATGCTCTAAAAAGTCAACATACGTTGGTGAGTTCACAGGTTTAAAAGTACAAATAGTTTGTCGGGTATAACATGTACAGAAAGTTGTATATGAGTAAGAGTACATAGCAGTCAAGATATCATCACAAGTTTAAGATCAGTCCAAGTCTAATTACCCGGATTATATTCACCCAAGGGCAAGCCCAGGCCAAGTCAGTCTCGACTAGTATACCTACGACAAGGGTGGGGGTGTCAACCCGTTAGTACTAACAATACCTCTCTATGACGTCCAAGTCACAAGAACAAGACAAGTCCAAGAACAAGCACAAGTACACACTCATGAATGATCATCTAGACTCAAACCATAACCCAAACCACATACATTGTCCCAAAATAGTCTTTAAGACACGGCATAGTCCAAAACCATGAGCATGATTTTCCCCCAAGTAAAATATGTCAAAAAAGGGCCGTGAAACTCACCTTGAAATGGTATAGTCCAAATTCCACAATACGCAAAGCAAGCACTAAAAGTACAAATCACAAAAGGATTACTAAGGAACAAAAATGATCAACATGGGTGTAATCCTTGTAGCCCAGTTCTTAACGCCCATCAAGATTTTTATTGTCGTAATTATATTAATTTATTAACTTATTCTTTTAAAACGTCATTTAACCACTTTTAAATACAAAACTTGCCTTTAGATGATTATTTAGTTTCAAACCTTATTTTTAAGTTTATCAAAATATTTCAACACATATATTTGATGGCGCACCAGTTTTGCATATACTGTTTGGAGATCGAAATGGTAACGAATAGTTTCATAAAAGATACCATTTGAAAGTTAAGACTTTAAATTAAACTCCAGAAAAAGAATCATCTCCATTGGATAAAATATGAGAAAGATATGACTCAATGAATACAGGACAATCTGCTGCCCAGATTCGTCAGTTTTGACCTTCAATTTTGTTTGCCACGTTTGGAGGATCAAACGATGTCGAAACGACACGAACCAACTTGGGTTAGTTAGAGGACTCATAGAAACTGATTTTAGATACAAATTTTTCCCCATTTAGTCGTTTTATGACCAAGTTATGACCTGTACAAAATGTCCTATTTTCCTGCAGCAAGTTGTCCAATTCATTAGTCATGTTCCTTTGCATCCCAAACTTCAATACATGACCATTATCAACCCAAGTATATAAAGAACTTTTATTCTGGGTTCTAGTTGTTCAAAAATTTAATTAAACACTTAGATTATTCCAATTTTCAGTCCCAAAACAGTTTGTTGGATTTTAATCTCCCGGCTTGCAACATTAATTAATTAATTCGTTTTTTTGATCGTTCAACAAGTCTATCCATTCAAGAAACAAGATTAATAATTTCAAAAATGTTTTATAAGTCCAAGATTTAGATTATGAATAGTTCATCCAAGATTACAACCCAAATTTGATAGATTCAAAGAATATACAAAGTCCATGAATTAGGGTTTTACCGGTTACAGAGTCCAACACTCGTAACACCTAGATTTTCACGATCCAACGTCCAAAAAAAGAATATAAGAATATTAGATGATGATTTTGTGTTTAGATGATGAATATCATCAAAATTGAAGTAGATCAAGGAGTAAAACCATCAAGAAACGATTTTTCTTACCGGAGATTAGAAGATGAACGAGTCTTGCTTAGAATGAGATCTTGAATGTCTTGATTATCATAAAACTCAATAGAATGGCACAATGAAGCAGATTTTTCATTGGAATAAGGAAGAAACAAGTGAAATTGGATTGTGGTGGCTAGGGTTTGCAATATGGAGTAGCTTGGAGAACATTTTTTGCAAAAGTGAGGAAACAAGGGAGAATCCCCCCCTTGTCTAGTTTCGGCCGCAAGCAAGGGAGGGGCAAGGGCCTTCGGGCCCTTGGCCCGTCTTGTCTAATCCGTCTCGTCTCGAATCGCTTGTCGACCAATTTTTACGTTTTTAAATTCCGCGTGCTAAAACGGTTCCAACGAGCTATTATATGCCCTGGAATTCAGATAATTTATATTTTCGAACTCGTTCAAGTTTATTTACTAGGCTTTAGGCAAAGCCCATGAATGTATGATTAATTAGGTTTTAACGTAAATTTTAGTGTTTCACCTTTTAGAAAATCCTTGATTAGGCTCAATGCACAGGACTTCGTACGATGACAAGCCCAATGGTCATCTTAATGATAAAAACCCTAGGCCCAATATTATGACATAGGCCCATTAAGCTAAAATTTGGGTCAACAATGTAATGAACAATCAATTAAGACCAAGCCCAAATATGACAAAAATCAAGGTCAAAAGTCAAAATCAAAGTCAAAGTCAAAGTCAACGCACCTATTTTGGTGACGGATGTCATAATACTCTATTTGGTTTTAGATAGAAACACCAATAGTGTTAACAGTAGTATCAATACCTTTGTGGGATGACATTTCATTACAGATTGAATGTGATTTAATCATAATTTTGAAGTTGAAAATGAGGACCAATAGATGAAAGTAGATGAAAATGATGATAGGATGAACATAGTTACCTTTAACTGTGATGATTTCGATCTGACAAAGCAAGAATTCGGTTTTCGAAGTGCATATCGATGCTGTTAGGCTCAATGCACAGGACTTCGTACGATGACAAGCCCAATGGTCATCTTAATGATAAAAACCCTAGGCCTAATATTATGACATAGGCCCATTAAGCTAAAATTTGGGTCAACAATGTAATGAACAATCAATTAAGACCAAGCCCAAATATGACAAAAATCAAGGTCAAAAGTCAAAATCAAAGTCAAAGTCAAAGTCAACGCACTTATTTTGGTGACTGATGTCATAATACTCTATTTGGTTTTGGATAGAAACACCAATAGTGTTAACAGTAGTATCAATACATTTGTGGGATGGCATTTCATTACAGATTGAATGTGATTTAATCATAATTTTGAAGTTGAAAATGAGGACCAATGGATGAAAGTCGATGAAAATGATGATAGGATGAACATAGTTACCTTTAACTGTGATGATTTCGATCTGACAAAGCAAGAATTCGGTTTTCGAAGTGCATATCGATGCTGTTAAAATCGTTGGTGATGATTGATTAATGAAAAGATATTCTCTACAATTTGTTCGTGTTAATAAATGAAGTAAAATATGTAACCTCCCTAATAAAGGGAATGAAAAGGAAATAATTATATTAAAATGTACAATTACACTATTACCCTTATGAATAAATAAAAATGAAAATAAAAACTAAAATAATCAATGGCTATGATGAGTTTCTTGCAGTTCTTGCGATCTTTACGAGTCCTGAAAAAATTCTGACCCTATATGTGTGTGTATATATATATATATATATATATATATATATATATATATATATATATATATATATATATATATATATATATATATGTATATATATATATACATATATATATGTATACAATATATACATATATATGTATATACATATATACATATACATATACATATATATATATACACATATACATATAATATATACATATATATATATATATATATGTATATATACATATATATATTATATTGTATATATACATATATACATATGTGTATATATGTACTATATACATATATACATATATACATATATGTACATATATAATATAACATATATACATATATGTATATATATACATATATACATATATAGATATGTATATATATTACATATATACATATATACATACATACATATATACATACATATATACATACATATATATATTATATATATATATAGTATATATATATGTGTATATATATATATAATGTAAGGCTTGTTTGAGCTTCCAAGCAAGGGTGGAGTTTCGTAGGGGCCGCCCCCCCCCCCCCCCTCCCTCCCTCCCTCCCTCCCTCCCTCCCCTTGTTTTTTCACCCAGTAATGAAAATTTATACGTATTTCGGCCAAAAATTTTATACATATTGAGTTCGGCCCCCCTGGATTTGGGTCTCGTGACTTTCGGCTCCCCCTACACTTTTTCTCAAGCTCCGTCACTGCTTCCAAGCCAGGTTGACTACTCGAGTTTGATATATGAAGCTCAGGCTCGAGCTTTCTTAAGCTCGACTCAGTTCAAGTTTTTAACAAGCTAATCTCGACCTAGTCACGAACTGACTTGATTTACTTACATCCTTAATTATCATAGTGTGTCTATCAGTGGGCACTTTAATAATTAAGGTTTAGATTTAGCATTCACAAAATAATAAATTAGCATTAATTTATTTGTTTTCAATATTTTATAAAACGTTTCAGAAAAAATGCATTTTTATTATTTATTACAAGTTCTTTTTCTTATTATATCTTTTAGTTATTTCAAAACGTTTTCAAAAAGTATGGATCTTTTAAAAAAAATAAAAACAAAAAAATGTATACTTTTGTTTAAAGAAATTGGAAAAAAAAGAATACTAATGAAAAAATACAAACTTTTCTATATTAGAAAAGTTATTATAAAAGTCTAAGAGACCGTTCACAAAAAGAACTAAAAAGACTTTTAGAAAAATAAAATTATGACATATGCACCTAATGATTTTATATTTTATTAATATCTTATCATGACTCTTTTTAAATAATATTATTTTAAATAGAAATACTTTTAATGAGTGAGAAAAAGGAATTTTTCATTAGACATCTATTTTATTACATATCTTTTAAAACTTTCATATTTTCCACTAAATTTTCCACCAACACTCATAAAAAAACACTCAACAACGCCGCTAAAATGTCCTTTTAATAACAATGCATTACCTAAAAATATGCTTCAATGATTCAATCCTTCATATGCCTTCCATCTACATCTTTGATTAAAAAAATTCAATACATTTTTAATTGATTTAATTACGCGGGTGGTCTCTGTGGTTGGGCCTGATTTCACTTTTGGTCATTAACCCAAACGTCACCGTCACCATGGCCACTGCCGGAGAACACATTGACCTCCTGAATCAATGTCGTCACCGAAGAACACATTGATTGGGTACGATGGTGTGGCTGGGAAAACAATGAGGTGGTTATGATTGGGTGTGATGGTGCGACTAGGAAAACGGAGGTGAGGTGGTTGCGATTGGGTCTGGTGGTGGGCGAGGTGGTTGTTGGTTGGGTGCAGTGGTGTGGCTGAAAAAATGGAAGTGGGGTGCTTGCAGATAGAGGCCTGAAGTACACTTCTCGTAACCTGTCGGGGCCTGAAGTCCATAGCGAGAGACGGTGGACGGCTTCGTCGGAGGCTAGCCATTCCACCACCACATCTTGGCTAGCCATACCACCACCACATCGTCGGCTAGCCATAACACCACTACCACATCACTGCCTAGCTCTACCATCACAAAATCGCGGCCTAGCCCTGCCAAAAACCACACAATTTTTCCGGTGGCCGCCTAGCGAGAGTGCTTAGAGGGCGGAGGGGTGCGGTGTGGTGGTGAGGCGGTGATGATGGGTTGAGCAAGAGTGCTTAGAGGGAGATAGATGGGGGAGGGAAGTATGGTGGTGACAGGTCGCCAGTGATTAGAGAAAGCGCCGAAACAAGGCACCTGTCGATTTGGTGGTGTTCGCCGGCGATGGTGGTGGCTGAAGGTGGTAGTGGTTGGGCTGGGGAAGACGATGGGGTGGGTTTTTAATGTATTTGATTTTAATCAAGTGGGTCCCACTACTAAATATATATAATATTATTTGTTTTTGTCTTTTAGTAGGTAGTGGGTATTATTTAAATAATTTTTTTTTATTTTTTTTAATATAAGGATATTTAGGTATTTTTGAAATATTTAAAGAAAAACTTAATAGACATTCATTTCAAGGACCATCTTTGTTATGTTTGTACAAAATTTTGAACCAACCTTATAATTTTAAAGAGTTAAGGACCAAAAGTAAAATCAGAGTATACCACAGAACCACCTGTGTAATTAAGTCTTTTTAATTTTAACTTAACAGTTACTAACTCCCTAGCAAGTTTTATGTATTTACAGGTCACACCTTACGTATTATACCCATGTAGTTTACACATTTTACAAATTTAACCAAACCTTTGGGTGTTAGAGCACAAAGTGAGCCAGGAAAACCATTTCTCGGTCTGACAAAAATTATTCCTTAGATGGGAACAACAACCCCCCCAACCCACCACCCCCCAGGGCTTAATTTTTTCCTCAAACCTATATATATTTCTCGTTTTGTATCTACTTGTTTTTGCTCACATGTGACTGTTGACAACAGTCATATGATTTTGAATTAGAAAAATCATGTACACATATATTAGAAAAACCAATGTTACGATCCTAATTCGATCCATTATGATTATTTATGGAGTGTTACCCCTTCACACAATAGTGAATTTAAAGGTGGTTAAATAATTCTAATGACAGAAAAATATCTATTCTTTACAAAAATGGAGGGTAATTTTTGTAATTTAAGTTTGCTTCAAGTAGGTAATTTTTGTAGTTTTACAAGCCAAGCGAGCCTAGCTCGGCTCAGATCGGCTTGGCACATATCGAAGGTATAACTTGCATACATATTATTGTTATTTGAATTTGATCATGTGGTTTAATAAGATATAAGGTATATGACTCCGCATAAATACAGTAACATAAACAGACTATAATGTGGATAAATAATGGAAGAAAGGAATGAAAAATTATGCTTCAGGCGTATTTTCGTCATTTGTTTGTTTATTCATACGGCTTCTGAGCTCTTCAAATGCCTTCATGCTCTCTGCATCAAACCCTCCTGCAAACTGTAAACAAGACCATGGCTTTTACTAACACATAACTTGTTACTTGTATACTCCAAAATGACATACTACAAGTTTCACAAAGGCATATAGATCATAAATGAAATCACCCATTTATGGGTAAACAAGTCAATTTGGGTTATGCTTCTACTCTAGGGGGTCAAAAGGGACAGTTTGGGTTGTTGCTTCAGTTCTTTCAGTTCTTTTGTTGTTACATCTAAAACATTAACTTGTTATAGAATTCAATTATAGCAAATACAAAAGGTGTTTGTGGGTCGACTTGACCCGTTTTCATCAATACCAAAAGGTTACCAGATTTGACCCAAACCCAACTTGAAACCTGCCCAAACCCGCCCATTTTTCCATGCTTAGAGATAAGAATTACCTGATGAACACGAAAAGCAAAACGCACGCCCTGAAGCACCAAAAACTCTCTATTTGGTTCTTTGTCGGGTCCATCCAATGCATCTAGTTCTGAAGCAACCCTCTTCATGTATTTCCTAGCCAATTGTACAGATGCCAGCTTGATCTGCAAATAAAAAATGATTCTTTTTATTAAAATATATATCCTAAACTCTATTACTTTTCTGTAGTGTTTACATTTTGAACATGTGACATTGTGAACAATTAAAAACTTATAACTTAAGATAACCATACCTTCCCTACAACACCTGAATCTTGCAACCAGTTGACTGGGATGCCAAAATCTTTATATCTGGACATAGCCATGTCCCTTGTTCGTAGTAACGCGTAAACACTGTTCTCCACCCTGATAAATAACCAGATTGCAGATTTTTATGACTCAAAGAAGAAAACATATATTTTAAATCAAGAATTAGGGTGTTTTTAATACATACTTCTCTAGCAACTTGTACATTTTCTTCAAAGCAGCTTCACAAGAAAGATTGGGATCATCAACAAAATTAGTTACTTGTGATTCAAGTTTCATCAGGTCTTGATATTCAAAGGCTGCTTCTCTCAATGCATCTGCTTTCCCTTCTGGCCAGTCAAAGTGCTTCAGTACTGCCCTCTCATCAACCTTTCAAAACAAATTGTAATCTAGATTTGTACATAATATTTATGCAGAATTTACTGAATTACATGTTATACCAAGAACGAGAGCTCTTCGTCTAGCCAGTTTACAAAGGCCAGCAAATCTTCTATGTTTGTGAAGGAAGCAGCGCGAACTTCAGAAGCGAGTGACTCAACAAAATCGCCTTGAGTTTCCACATCAGCTTTTACCTGAAAGAAGACAATAGTTCTTTTTAGCACCATATCAAACTAAATTACAATAAAGATTAGAGTCTAGACACATACAGCCAACAGGAAAGTTGATCGGTTCTCAATCTCCCCAATCATATTACTTCTTGCATCTGTTGTGCTAGATGCAATAGTGGATATAATAGATGTATCCTTCTTTGCTTCACGCTTCATCAAGCTCTGGTAAAATTCAACCAACTCTGGAGCCCTGTGAACTTTATCATCACCGCCAACTCCTCTACCAAGGCTTCCTGGTGGAGGAGGTGGTGGTGGTGGTCCGCCAGGTGGTGGTGGTAGCGCTGGAGCTCCTGGTGGAGGTGGTGGAGGAGGAGGGCGACCGCCAGATACCACAGGACTAGCAGTGGTAGCAGGAGAACCGCCTGACGGTCTAGGAGGAGGACGTGGAGTCCTAGGTGGTCTCTTTTCTATATCAGCAAATTGAATCTTACTCACAGCTGCAGAATTGGTTGTATTTCCATTAGTGGACTGATTAGCTGAAGCATCAGGAGTTAGTGTTACTCTTTCCTTAACTTGAGCTAGTTTTGGTGGCAAACTAACTGTCTTACTGTTGATTGGTGGTTTGTAACCTGAAGTATCACCAAACCGAATTGCTCTTGCTTGATTGGCTTTTTCCTTAATTTTCTTTTCGCGTTCTAAAGCTAGTTTATGGCGATCTTTATAAGCAGGGTACTTTTCATCTAAGACCCCTTCAACTGATCTAGACATTAGCTGAAATGATGACGCAACATTGTTCATATCAGAAGGAGAATTAGGGGATTCTTGATCACCCTCCCCAAAAGTAGTGATGGCTACAGACTCACCTGCATTTCTTAACATAAGAGCTTCTAAAGGACCTCTCGCTTTATGGCTAACGCTAACCCGTGGGGACCCACCTGCAAATGATCTTGCAGGTGAAGTAAGAGCACTAGATTGAGAATCATCTTTGCCTTTACCCCATTTCTTAAGTTTTTGAATCAAACTTGGTTTTTTACTAATACTACTATAACGACTCATGGAACTATCGATAGAAGCAGTATCGAAATCCTCACTTCCAGGAGACGACGGTTGAGAAAAGTTGCTGTCGAGGTCAGTGTCCCCACCTTGTCCACGTTCAGACCCCGCATACTCTAACATTAATTGTTTAGCTTTTTCTTGGGATCTCGGGCTCAAGTTTTTGTTCAGGTCACGAGCCGATATCTTCCCAGCTGGGGTCTCATAGTTTCGAAGCTCGAACCGTAGACACGCGTTGACCCAACGAAGGTAAACTAGCTCCTCGACTTCACTAAAACGGTTCATCTGAAGTCCCTCTACTTGCTTTAGCAGATCCTCATTTGTGTGTTTTAACTTGTTCACCTCTTCTCTAACATTGGCCACCATTTCACTCTGTACCACCGTAGAAAACACATAATGATGATGATTTAAAGACAAATTCTGATCAAATAACAAAGAGTTACCTCAGTAGTACTGGATAAGGTCGCGATTCTGGACTCTGCTGCATCGAGCTTAATAACCAACTCTCTCTTCTCATGCTGCAGCTCTCTGTTCTTCCTCTTGAGCTCCACAACCTCCACTTCTAATTCCTTCAAAGTTTTTAACTTTTTATCAAGATCAACATCTTTCTTGAATGCGTCTTGTTCTTTTGTTTGAAGAATTCCAACTTGTTGCTTTAATAACAACAGCTGTCCTTTGGTCTGATTCGCTTCAAGTTGAAACTGTTTTTGAAGCTCCTTAATCTTTCTCCTGGCTGAATCCAATTCCTTCTTGTATGCAGCTCCTTGAAGAACTTCTTCTTGCAGTTTCTTTCTCTCAGTTTGTAAGGAATTGATTGTGACATTCAACATATCGATTCTACTGTTTTGATCTTTAACTGTCTTTGTAGTTCAACGACATCAGATTCTTGTTCTTTCAATCCATAGTATTCAAGCAACTCGCCTTCGAGTTTGACTTCTCTTTCCTCAAGTTCTTTAACCAGGTTTCTTAACCGTTCCAGCTCGTTTTCATTATTAGCCATCTCAGTCTCATAAACTCGATCTTTCTGGTATGGAATATCGATTTCACCTGATAAAAGATCTGCAAATTCTGGTAGAATGTCATCTTCAAAATCTGGAGTGTTTGGCTGCACATTGATCAAACCACTGATCAGTTTAACCTCTTCTTTTTCCTCTTCTTCGTCATTTCCTGAGCTCCAATTTCAACGTAGATACATAAGATCAACATCAGTGATTAAATATTCATAACAAGAGAAGCCCATATCATTTTTTATTAAAAAGTAACAAATTTATCAAAGTTCAATATAAAAACTATAATTTGCTGTATAAAAGAGCAAGAGCAACCTGCAGATTTGCTCACGCGAGTTGATGGAGGACGTTTGACATTAACCTGCTTAACTGCATAAGCTGCAATTGAAGCAGCAACCAGAAAGCCTAACCTGACAATCATGTAGATACTATGAATTAAGAATTATAAGATTTCCACTCATTAAATAGCATATATTCCACCAAAATCTTGAAGCTCTTTCAGCCAGCATCCCAGCACTCCATGATTAACCATTCGAAGCATCTATGCAGCACAGACGAACACAGAACAACACGTATCTGCAAAAGATTTACAACTGGAAGAATTCGACTTCAGAATCTTTTGAAAGAATAATTCAGCAAATTTTGAGGAGCAAGAATCAAGATTATAATCTAGTAGACTTCTGACAGGTAGAATCTCATCACATAAGTAAATACTATAAGGTACACCAACCACAGATATCTAGTGGTCATGTTAAGTTTCCAAAAGGATTGGCATTCTATACAAGCTGGCTGTAAAATGGGTGGGTCTGTTTTTGTTTTGATGAGTACAATGTTTAAGACCAACGAATTTACAAGCCGAAAGCGACTACAATGACTGTAAGTCTTTAAATTTGGGTCCTGCTCTTTCTTAGCTAATATATAGTTTTGGAAGTCTGTTAAAGTTTAAATGATGATGCCAACTGTCTTGCTTTATGGGCTAACATTTAATATGGGTCAATATCCCAGCTAACTAAATGGCTTTTGTCCACACAAATTCTACACCTCATGAACCTTGTATGCTGTTATCAAGATAATCATGTTTGCTAGAACACCCACCAATAATAACTGTTGGATTAAACACGAACCGGAAATTATGTTAGACGCATGAACCAGAACTGATGAATAGCGATTCGATTAAAGAGTGAGGGCTAAAATGGAGGTGGTGGGGCCCACTTCATAACACAAGTGCAAAAGAAGGTTCCTTTTTAAGTTGGGTTGGAGAAAGATAAGTTAATAAAAGAAAGGTAGAGATTGTTCTTGATTTAATGGATTGATGCATATGGCATGTTAATCATAAAAGAGAGTAAAACAAAATCTTATCCTTGGACTACAGAAACAAGCCTTTATGGCCACATATTGGCCCCTTTTGATCTTTCTGAAAACTAACATATTGAACATTTGGAATATAGTTGATACAAATTGCCCTCTCCCACCTAAAAATATACAATATTTGACTTCATAAATTATTTAATTAAAAGTACTTAAATAATTATCAAATACCTAAAGTACCCTTGATTACAACAACTGACTCACACGGCCAGAAAACAAATCTGATGCAGGATTTGTTACATTCAGTTACAAAAAAAACAGACATAAGTCCCAATGGTAGTTACAAGTCACACTTTCATATTAATTAATAAACTACTAACGACACTTAAACTGACTCTTAAACATACCTATGTAGTCAAAGGCGCAAAATTCGCTCACCTAGGCCCCTAGGCGAGGTGATGAGAAGCCACACTGCATTGTGTCTATCGAGGCACTTAGAAAAGGATTCCGGCCAAATCGCAGCTAAAACTAATCTAAAACTGTCCAAAGCATCAAGATATGGCCTGGAACATTCTAAACTACCTACACCAGGCTAAAACGTGTCTAAAACCCCTAAAGTTGGCCCCTGCTTCTTAAAAATGCCCTTGCTTTTTAAGCCCGTGCGCCTAGACAACAGGCTCACCATTTACGCCCTGAGTGCACTCATCACCAACTACCTAGAAACCAACCCAATATAAATGTGAGAGGTGCTAAGCTTGATCAAATCAGCAGAAGACATGTAAGTTGATTTTGACTTTACCTAACGACACCGTATCATATATCACTTCAAACTTTAATGTACTTTACACTTGCATGATGAAAGTAAGAATATTTAATAAAACATATTCCAGCTAGATGCCAAGAGCCTGGGCTCTGGAGTCTGGACCACCATTTTATGGGCTCATTGTGATTGCATAAAGACAAGGAGTCTGCTGTTCTGGTTATGGGAATACCTTATATTCTTTGGGCTCTTATCATTTGAGGATGAGCCTGATGAAAAAGCAATCACAAATTCTCTACTAAGTTGCAAAAAGTGAATTTAATTTTGTTTTATTTATATGTTGATTAGGCTGATTATGATGTCCACTCCGGGTGTGAGTTGAAAACACGTCACAAACCTTACATGAAATACGATTGTTTGGGTTTAGTCTATACAGGTTCGGGCAGTTTTAGGTCAAACCCGTGAACATAGTTAGCTAAATGTGGTGGTTTCAAGTCAATCTGACTGGTCCACGGGTTTACCCATTAAACTTGTTTTTTTAATATTTTTTAAAAATATTTGTATGCCGTAACTTAAATTGTTTAGACATGTTTGTGTTAAAGTTTAAAACATAAGATTTGGTTGATAAGTCAAAAGTAAATGTCTAGTACACATTTGTATTTTTGGTTCTAAATTTATAACTTTAGTGTATTTATATGACAAAAAATAAATAACTTTTCTGCGGGCTAAACCGATTGTCTTATGTCAAATATGCATATCGTATGGGGATTCCTCAATACATATTTTTTTGGTCAATGTCATGTCTGTTTTTGTGTAAAATTTTCAAGTTCAACCCGAAAACACAACCTTTTTCTTTGCACATCTAGTGTAAGATATTACTTTATATGCATGACTTACAAGTCCACATTGCAGGGTCTGGATCGACCATTCGAGAACATAAAATGGCATAACACGTAACCTACAGTAACTCACATCCTACTACATCAATTAAACGAATATTAAGTAACTGTATTACCTTCTAGACCAACTTACATCAAATTAAGCTCACAAAAACGCAATAGCATTCAGAATTAAACCCTAATTTCGTATGTATATACATATAACAAGATCACTTACTTGATGTGAACTTCAAACAATAGATTTAAAAAGTGAAAAATCGAAGAAATCTACACGCAAATGGTGGTGGCGATTCAGGATTACCTTTTCGCCAGATGAATGTGAATCAGCAGATGATCGTTTGGAGGATGAAAGCATGAATTTGAGTTTGATTTTGAAGTGTAAAATGGGGCTTCAGTGTAAGGGGAGATGAAACTCTGAAAGAGGTTTTTTTTTATTAATGGCGGGAATTAATATTCAAAGACGTTTATTTTCTTTTTCTACAAAAGAAAATGTAAAGAGAAAGTGTTGTGTATTGTAGGGATTCTTACTTTCAATTTTATCAAGAATCGCATAAAAGATTTAATTAGAGCGTCACACTCAGCCAGCGTCCTCTTAGGTGTGACCGTGTGAGGGAGTCGTTCTAATTTGGGTAATATGAGGAGAAACGGGACATGAAGTGAAAGGGTGGATGGTGGTGGTGGTGGTGGAGGTGGATAAGAAGAAACCGGTGAATATTTATCAGATTGGGAGGAAAATAAAAAAATAAAAAAGCGAGTGGGGAGTTGGAGTCGGGAAATAAGATCTAGGGAAACAGAACCCAACCCCCCGAAAGGTTTCCCTAGTCACCTTTCCGTGTGGCCTTATTACTAATCTTACTAACGGATTTATTCTTGCGTTTCTCTTTTCATGTACTTTTACTTTGTTTCTCTTTCTTTCAAATTGGATTCTTTCATATTGGACTAACAGCAACCTCTTTCTTTCACAATGAAGATGGTCTTAGATTGTAAGCAAATAATTGAATCCTCAAAATAAGCTCAAAAACTCAAGCTCGTTCAATTCAAAACAGTTTTTTTTTTATTTGTAATTTATCAAATAAATAGTATTTGTTATCTGTTTGTTTTTGGATAACTAGATGAATTATGGATCTTCATACAACTCGTATTTTGATCGTCTCTCATAAAGTGACGTGGGTTTCAATTTTAGGGTTTAGATTGACATGGTTACTCTTTTAGATTGGGTTAAATTCAGATTTCATTGATACGTTTACTCTTTTAGCCTTAAGCCCTTAAATAAACCTTTTTGATCTTTTAAATTTTATAAACATTCTTAGTAAACTTTTATTTGAGACACCTATCAATCTATAACAAGCTTCATTTGAAATATATATACATATATATATATATATATATATATATATATATATATATATATATATATATATATATTCTTAAACTTTTAATAAAATATAGTTATGTATTTTATTATCATCAATTATATCAAACTTATTAATTTATGGTGCACTTGTGATGTGATACTCGAATTCAAGATTGAAATCAATGGTTGAATTCGTATAACGCTCATAGAACCAATGGAAGAATAGTTCTCGAAAGTTAGTTATGGTAGTTAAGAGATACAAAGAAGAAGAAGAAAGAACTTGTATTTAATTCTGCACACCTCTCAACATCACAACACCCTTATTTATACTACTAGTTGACTAGATTTTTAATTCAACTAACACCAATGGTGTAACCACTAGCACCAACAATACGTATCAATACCCCCTGGTTAAGAGGATCCTTGTCCCCAAGGATCAAAATCCGAATACCACTGTTTCATCAGAACAGCTGATTCCCAAGTGGCATCTTCAACCAAAGCTCCATGCCATTTAACCAACCATTGCACGTTCGCCCTATTATGCCTTTTAACAACCCGTGTATCAATAACAGCCTTTGGAAGTCGCTTCTCTGTAGAAGGCAGACTAGTCTGCAAGGAAGAAGGTGGGTGAGGGCCATGATACTTCTTTTGAAGTGAGACATGAACAGCTGGGTGAATAGCAACACCTTCAGGTAATTGCAATGTGTAAGTGACCGAACCCACTTTTGCCAAAATAGGATAAGGACTCGAATACTTAGCAGACAATTTCTTATTCGAATGAAGTTGAAGAGTATGTTGCCGATAAGGATGTAACTTCAAATAAACCCAATCACCGGTTCAAAAGTTCGTTCAGAACGATGTAAATCGGCCAACTGTTTCATGTGAGGTTGAGCTTGAAGCAAATTCCTTTTCAAGATGTTAATAACTTCCTAACAATGAGACTCCTGTCCACCACCTCGTTATTACTCTCCCCAGGCAAATAAGGAAGATGAATTGGAGGGCGTTGACCATAGACGATCTCAAAAGGAGTGCACTTGATAGCAAAATGATACGAAGTATTGTACCAATACTCGGCCAATGGAAGCCATTTAAGCCAATCAGTGGGTCTATCAAAGCACATACAACGTAGATACCCTTCCAAACACCTATGTAGTACTTCCGTTTGCCCATCCGTTTGAGGATGATACGAACTAGACATCTTGTGATCAACCCCTTGTAATGTCAATAGTTCTTCCAAAACATACTTACAAAAATCTTATCGCGATCAGAAATGGTGGACCTTGGACATCCATGCGACTTGTAAACATTATCTAAGTATAACTGAGCGACCTCCACTGCCGTGAATGGATGCTTAAGAGCAATAAAGTGACCACCTTTACTCAACCGATCCACCACCACTAAGATCACATTCTTGTCACCGGACATAGGTAAGCCTTCCACAAAATCCATTGCTATGTCTTCCTACACCCCTTTAGGAATAAAAGTGGTTGCAACAAGCCCGGATAGGCAGCAGTATCCGCCTTATATTGCTGACAAACGACACACTTCTTAATGAAATTCGCAACATCCTTTCACAATTTAGGCCAATAAAAAAACCTTGCTACTCTGCTGATAGTGGCATTCACCTAGAAATGACCTCCTTGAGGCGAAGCATGCAACCATGTGAACATCTTGAACTTAAGAATAGCATCATTACCAATCACAAGCTTACCCTGACGCCTCAATTCTTCCGAATACCACGTATATTGCTTATGAGAAGTAATATTTCGCTGTAAATCAGCAATTAACTATTGCAGCAATGGATCAGTCGCCCAGACACGTTTAATATCAGACCATAGTTCTGTATGTACTTCCGAAGCAGGGAGTTGTAGTAGTTCCCCATGTGTCACTCTTGAAAGTGCATCTGCCACTCTATTCACAGTGCCCTACTTATAAAGAATTTGAAAGTTGAACCCCGTCAGCTTAGATAACCATCTTTGCTGAAAATACGTTGAAACTTTGCTTCCCAATAAGTATTTCAAACTTTGCTGATCTGTTTTAATAATAAAGGGTTTGTGAGCCAAATAAGGCTGTCACTTCTAAACAGCAAAGATGATAGCAAGCAACTCACCTTCATAAGTGGAAAGAAGTAAATTCTTCGGAGATAAGGTACAGCTTATATAAGCAATAGGAAGGCCATTTTGCATCAATACAACACCAATACCATAGCCTGAAGCATCCGTCTCTACTACAAAGGTATCATTGAAATTAGGTAATGCTAATACCGGAGGTTGCATCATGGCAGATTTTAAGGTTTGGAAAGCAAGTTCTGCTGCTTCAAACCATTTAAAGGAATCAGTCTTTAAGAGCTGGGTTAACGGTTTAGCAATACTGCCATAATTCTGTACACACCGCCTGTAATACCCAGTAAGACCCAAGAAACCCCTCAATGCTTTAACAGATGTAGGAGTCGGCCAATCCTGAATAACCTTCAATTATGTTGGGTCGGTACTGATACCCTGCTGTGAGATAATGTGCCCCAAGTATTCCAACTCTGTGGCCCCAAACACACACTTGCCTTCTTTGGCAACTAGCTGATTTTCCCGCAAAAGATTCAAAACTACTTTTAAATGGAGCAAGTGAGCCTCCCACGAAGGACTATAGATGAGGATATCATCTAAAAAGACCAAAACAAACGGCCTGAGTTGTTGTTTGAATACATGATTCATCAACCCTTGAAATGTTGAAGGGGCATTAGTAAGCCCAAAGGGCATTACAAGAAATTCAAAATGTTCGTTATGGGTTTTGAAGACTGTTTTATGTACATCTACAGGTTGCATTCTTATTTGATAATAGCCAGACTTGAGATCCAATTTGGAAAAAATAATGTTCCATATAATTCATCCATTAACTCCTCCACCAATGGAATTGGAAAACAATCTGGTATGATAGCCTTGTTCAACCTCCTATAGTCAATACACATTCGCCAACCCCCATCTTTTTTACTAACACAACAGGAGATGCAAATGAGCTGTTACTAGACCGAATGACACCTTGATCAAGTAACTCATTAGTCATCTTCTCAATAACATCTTTTTGGAGAAGAGGGTACCGATAAGGTCTAGAGTTAATACCTTCGGTTCCCACTTGGAGAGGTATTCTATGATCAAAGGTACCCCTTAATGGAGGTAGTGTTTTTAAGTCTTTAAAAACATCAGCATACTCAACCAACAATTGCTGTATATCCGGCGAATGAGCATTATTAGATGGTGGTTGTGGTAAACTAATGGAAGTTAGAGTTTGCCGCCCTTCTATAACACATACTTCCAGCATACAGAGTTCTCCTCTCTGTTGAGACATATTCAAACTTCCCTTATTAAAGGCAGTTAATCGCTTCCCTATAATTCATCTTTATACTACCTAGAGTAGTGAACCATTGCACCCCTAACACAACATAGCAACCCTCCAATGGCATCACATACACATCTGCTTCAAAAATAAGGCCTTGCATCTTCCATTTAAAACCCTCTACCATCTTATCACAAACCACCGACCCTCCATCAACCACTTTAACCAACATTGTTGCTCTAGTTGACAAGCTACACCCCAGTTGCATAGTTAATGCTAGGTCTAAAAAATTATGTGAACTACCCGTATCCATTAAGATTTGTAGTTCTTTTTTTCCATAGTGACCCGTTACTCTTAGGGATTGAAACTTATCATCTCCATCTAAGGCATTCATGGAGATTTGAGCAATTTCTACTGCCTCAACTTCTGTTTCTTCTTCGTCAACATCATCCAATAGTTCAACCTCAATATGGTAAAATTGTGGTCTCTTCCCCTTACAAACATGACCTGGAAGATACTTCTCATCACAAGTGAAACAAAGCCTTTTGCTCTTTTATCATCATATTCACTTTGGGTCAATGTTCTTCTATTACTCACTGTTTTTAAGATCCGTAGGCTTAACAAATGGTACTACTGCCTTATTAATATTTGGATTTGGAAGAATAGGTTGTTTACTTGTCAACTTAATCTTTTTGGCTTTAATTGTGGCTTCTTGCAATTTTGCTAAATAAAAAGCTTGTTGAACACTAGTAGGATTGAACATCCGTACCTGTAATTGAATTTCTTCCTCTAATCCGGCAAAAAAGCAACTCAAGACATAAGCAGCCGGAAGCTTCAATCGGCTTACAATGGCATCGAAAGCGTCATGGTACTCTTGGACTGTTCCAGTTTGTCTTAAATTCTTCAACTCTGTCATAGGATCATCATACAATTTACCAAATCGCACCTTCAGCTCATTGTTTAATCCAGCCTAACTCAATGGTACACCTTCTCTTTGATTGACGAGAGTCTGAAACCATTGAAGACCCTTATCTTCAAAGTGAATTGCAGCAAATTTGACTTTAGCAGCATCTGAAATGTTATCCAATTGGAAGAATTGATCTACACAAAACAGCCATGAATTAAGATCTTTGCCTCTAAACTTTGGAAACTCGATCTTGGATAACCTCGTCATGCAATTGAGCCCTAACTCCACCTCTCCTTGTTTCTCCATCGATCCTGATTTCTCTCCCGTATTGGATCGATTTCCTCCTTTCGTCGAATGATCGTTCGCGATCTGAGTGACCTGAATCGACAATCCGGTCAAAATGTCTCGCAAATCAACCAACGCTCTCGTATTTTCTTCGATTCTCTCGTTCAACTGCGAATGCGGAGTTGATTTGTTCTCTGATCCTTTACTTCTTTCTCCATCGGAATTTCCTTGAGTCTGTCTTCTCGTCATGGCTGATAGAATTCTTCAATTCAACTAATACAATCCGAGGATCAATGGCTCTGATACCACTGATGTGGATACTCGAATTCAAGATTGAAATCAATGGTTGAATTCGTATACCACTCAGAGAACCAATGGAAGAATAGTTCTCGAAAGTTAGTTATGGTAGTTAAGAGATACAAAGAAGAAGAAAGAACTTGTATTTAATTCTGCACGCCTCTCAACACTACAACACCCTTATTTATACTACTAGTTGACTAAAGTTTTGACTCAACTAACAACTTCAACTAACATTCAACTAACACCAACGGTCTAACCACTAGCACCAACAATACGTATCAACTTGTTCATAACCACTTTCGTGAACCACACCATAAGTTAAAATTACAAATGAACCAAAATTAATCCTTACATGACTGTTTACTGAGTTAGCTAGATTGCCTCATATCTGCTCACCAAGTTGCTAAGTACAAGCTAAACAAGCTTGACCTTGCCAAATAATTAAGTTGGCTCGGTTAACTGACTGGCGGCAAACTTGTCTCATCTGTAACCCTACATCTAACGGAATAAACATGATACCACAACAGGTAAATGAAAATAATGTTGAAAACCGCCATTGCAGCACCAATACTCGCTTGATCATCACCACACGAGAACCACTTCTAGAGTTGCTTACAATACAGTTTCCCAGAACACACGCCATCTTCAACCTCTTTTATTTTGTTATGTTCTCAAAGCAAAACATGCCATTTTATTATGTATCAATCACGAATCAATCGAACAATTAGGCTTCATGAAAGCAGGCTCAAGAACTACTACCCCATTTCCACCTTCGGCCAACTTCTTCAAGAACCTTGGTCCGAGCTTGACCCTTCTTTGCTTCGTCCTCTATCCAAGATCTGCAAAACGGGTTGGTTGGGTGAGGGCATCAAAACAGTCAGTTTTCCCGAGTTGGGTCGACCCAAAAGCCTTTTGTCAAAGACTTAAAAATTTAACAAATGATTAATTACTCAAAGTATGATTACAAAAAATTCATTATTTTACTATTATTATAACTTTTTAGAATAACATGATTTAGAAAGTTTTATGCCTTGAAAATACACTTTGTGTGACTTTTGACCCGTTTCATTTTTAGTCTATTTTTTAGTTTTACATGTTTGACATAACCATTCATAACTAAACGGTCATCAAGTTTCCATATGTACCTGAGTATACGAAGGGCTTCTAATTCAGCCTCTAGTATTGCCTTTGAATCAAGAATCTTTTCATATTTGACTTGTAATTCACTAACAACACGATGGATTTTATTGTGTTCATCCACATACTCGGTGCGCTCACGTGCAAGTCTCTGGTTCATCTCATTTACTTCCTCCTTTAAGCTATCAAGTAGCTGTTTTTGACAGTCTAAAGCTGCTTCCTCCTTCAAATAATTACCAACAGTGTTATCTTGATTAATCTTATAATTTTCCAAATCTTTTAACACTTCCAGATAAGCCGCTTCGACCTCCAAAAACCGATTTCTTTCATCCGCTAGTTTTTTCTCCCAAAACCTCTGTATCTCACCTATCTCAAGAATTTCAAATTTAATCTCTTTCATTGCAAGCTCGCGTGAAGAATTCTCAGCTTCAAGCTTTGAGAATTCACGAAGAATTGATTCGGTTATTCTTCCACTTGTGAGTGCCACTGCAGCTTGGGCCTTACTGCAAGGTTTCCTGGGCTGAAACCGCTTGATCTGACCTGATATATACAGCAAAGTATGTTAAATTACTTGATAGCCCATGGGCGTGTGAGCTATGTAAGAAGAAAGAGATGGAATATAACCAAAAACTTTTCTGATTATGCTTTTGTCGGTAGCCAATGTGTCCCTAAAAAGCACTGCCAAGACATCTGATTTCAGCTCCCTTGCATCCAGAAAGCCGATTTTGTTCCTTAATATCTGGACTGTAAAAATGTCAGTATATGTCATTTCTGTTTAGTCTAGTAATTAGATGTTGTGGACGTTTCGACTCATTACTTATGAACGTGTTGATTTGGATTATATTTCATCTGACGGGTCAAGCGGTTCAAATAATAAAATAGCTTGAAAGGAACCCTATGTCCCTATCGAAGTCGCCCTAAGAGTATTTTGAATGCATAAAACCTCAAAATTTATTTGCTTTAAGAAACCAAATTATTAAGGTAACTTTTGTGAAATTATTTATAAAAAAATTTGAAAATTTTGGCATGACATTGGAGGTCAACCCAACCTGAACTATTTTGGCATTACCAAACAGATACGCCAATTAAATTCATTACCCATCAAACCCGTTTTGTCACCTCTAGTAATGATAATAGATAAAGAAAAAAGTGTAAGACTTGAAAGGTTTTTTGAAATTTCCTACCTCTTCATTTAGTCCTGGCATGACTTTATACTCTAACTTGGCTCTCCAACCAATAAGATCTTCACGTGAAATCAATCTAGAAACCAAATAGATTAATGTTAAAAATAGCATTTGCAGAACTGCATATTTGATATGTTGTGTGTTTAACATATACCTCTCGGGTAAAAATTTTACACCTCCGGAGCTCTTTGAACTATCTAAATCAGAAGGTAAGTTTTTCCCAGAGAGCTTGCTCAAAACAACACCAGCCTCAGCCAGGGCTAATGTGAAATATTTAGCACAAGATAAAAAAAAAATTAATATTCTAAGGAAAAGAAAGATATATAATAAAGATGGGAAATTCCCCTGATTTACTTATAAACTGGTTGGTTTATGTTTTGTTTTAATTCTAGCAAAATGAATAGTAAAATGAAAAAATAGCTAAACAGGTTGAAAGCCAACCAAAGTGTATTTTAATGCATAACACCTCCTAAATCGTTTATTCAAAATAGGATATCATTATTGAAATAATTTATGTTCTGTAACTATATTTGACAAATTAACTGCTTTAAAAAAGTAAAATTTTCAATAAAGTGTTTCATGTCAACCCAAGTCCACACGTTTTGACCCATTACCCAACCCGCTCATATTTCCACTATGTTGTATAATATCTGGCTATCAGCATCTGCAACGTCAATATCAATCTTACCTTGAATGTACTCAAAGTCAGGATCTTCATTGCTAATGTCATCAAAAGCATTAATGGTAGATCCAGCAAGTGCGACAGATGGAAGTATCCTATTTCTTGGATTTCTGAAATCCCAAAAAATTCTTAGTAAAATACATCTGCAATTTATCTTATAATTATAATAATAACAATTAAGCTGAATGCATCCACAAGTTGTTACCTTTCAAGTCTGGAGTTAACTAGAACCAACCATCTTGCATATTCTCTCCTGGTACACAAATCATCCGCCTTGACTCCATCTTCAATGATCTGTATACCTTAATGACACATTATTAAAGCAATGCTTAGAACCGGACCTAAAACTTGACTCAGGATGAACATTTAGTGGACTTTGGCATTTAACAGACTTTCAGTTTTTCTTTACTGATAATATTGTTTTATCGCTTCCTGTTTATTGATTCTACTTACTGGTTTGGGGAGATAGAGAATGCCCATGTAAGGTTCAAGATCGCTAAAAATCTAGAGTGCCCAATTATTATTGTTGTTGGATGCAGTTTACTCCGACCACAAGGGCAACAAAGTAATATGTGAATAACATCAAAAACCACAAAAGGTGTAGCATTTCACAATCAACACACCACAAACAACTTAACCTAGTCAATAGACAAAAGTTTCCATCACACATAAGCTGTCACAAATCTTTCGGTTACCAGCTAAAGACAAGCCCGCAACTGACCAAAAATCTAGAACTTAATAAAGTAATCTTGTTAAAGGGACTAAAATAGCAACTTTGAGTGTCATGGAAGTAATCTTATTATAAACCTAAGCACAATATATGACTTGCAACACAATACCTTCAGATTCTTTAACCATGAGAGAGCCTCCTGCTGAGTAGCATCTGCAGAAACAGGAACTACAATTCTTCCAGGCTTTCCTTCTTCCTGCTTACCATGATTGGTTACTGTAAAATAAATAACGATTAAAACAGTAACACCGTGAAAGCATCCAAGAACGTACAACCATATCCTTCAGATTAATAAACACCATTTGATGGAACTATAAAGTACCTTCTTTTGCAATCGCTTCAACTTCTTCAGTAACATTTTCCAACAATGGCTCAACAAAAACTTCATCCACCTTTGATTTATCATCTGACAGCAATGATTTATCATCAACGAAAACATGAAACGGGCTGCTAAATCGCAAAACAAAACCTGAAACGAAATCAAAATAAGATTCTAAGCAAAGCCCAATTTTAAAACATTGCATTGCATAATATCAACAAACACTATCCTCCAATTCCCACAGATTAAAGACATAAAAGATGCAAAAGATTTACCTTTTCTCGATAGAGTAAAATGAGCAAAAACAGCAAGTAAAGCCACAACTGACGTCCCAATGCCAAACAAAAGAAATGTAGGCAACCCTAATTCACCAAAAAAGAACCACATTTCGATTAATCTCTACACATGGAAGGACATTTTAAATCAAAGTTCTTTCATATTCAAATCCACCATCATCCCAATTTTACTAATTAACATCAAATTACTGTAAGACAGTTCAAAATCCATATACTGTAGATCTCTGCAAGAGGGATTACTAAACATCAAAACATCTACTTACAGGGTTTAAAAATCATACCTGGTGTGTGCTTTTTTGGGATAACATCTTCTTCCACAATCGCCCAACCATTGTAATCTTCAACACCCTTTCGATCAGAAGAAACCCACGATAGTTCAAGATTATCTTGAATAACTGAAGCAGACAGAGATATCAATGGTCGTCTTCTAGGGTTTGTGGGTCTGAAACTACGATCATCAGTCAAAATTCGAAATGGGTATGAGAATCTAAGAAAGTGGTGATTTCTATGAGGGTTTTGAAGAGGAAAAAAGGGGGATGCTGTGGAAGAAGAACACATTGTACTACTCTAATGGTGTGAATTTTGCAGACGAATTTAAGGGTTTCTTGAAATAGAAGATGGAAGAAATCTAAAGGTGTGTGCTTTGATTGATTTTAAGTTGAAGTAGAAAAAGGGTTTAGATTCGATCACAGTTGCTCATTTTCTTAAAACCCCTTATCTTGTTCTTTCTGGTGTCGGGAGGAACACGAGTAAAAGAATTTTATTTTCGTTTTAACTTTATTCTTTTAAACGTAAAGAGCTTGGCTTAAACTTCTAGGAGGCGTTAGATTGTTTTTCTTTTTTTTTTTTTTTTTTTGTTTGTTGTTACTCGGCGTGAGTTTAATCGTTATCTCAGATAATACTACTACTGGTGATACGGATCGAGAACAAGGCCACCATCAAGCCGGGCCCAATGCCAGGTTTACTAAAAGTGGCTAAACGGACCAGTTGCTTCAAAGATCCAATCCAATCAAAACTTCCTATCCAAGTTATTTATTTTAAAGTATTATTTGTCATTATCGTTTCCTTTTTGTGTGGGATTTCGTTTCTATCTTGTGTTGGGTTTTTCCTATTTAAAAGGTTGTAATTCATGATTGGATTGTTAGAAAAGATTTAATAAAGATTTCTTTCTTGAACATTTGTTTTTGTATCTATCGGTTGGCCGATAACCTTTATCACCGTCACTGGGTTCTTGGTTAGCCAAGGATCGACGCCGCTAGGTTCAGCCTAGGATCCACAATATATACGAATCCGTATCAAGTGGTATCAGCAGCTCAGGTGACTCAGGATGTCTACGCATGGGAGAGATCGTCGTCATCAAAACCGTCGATTCGCCGCTGGAGGCAACGGTCAGGAACAACGTGATCCTCGTGACATTGCTGAGATTGAACGTCTCCAACAACGGGTTCGTGATCTGGAACTCAATCAGTTTCACAGGGAAGATGACTCCGCCACTGAGTCGGTTATATGGGACGCGGAGGACGATGGGTTTCACAGCGTGTTCGCCCGCCATAACCATCGTCGTCCGCCGCCAACACCATCACCGTCGGATCCCATTCGTGCTTTAGGTATTCGTACAGAGATTCCAGAATTCGACGGAAACATGCAACCAGACGATTTCATTGATTGGCTTCAAACCATCGAACGGATCTTTGACCTCCGGGATGTTCCCGACAATCTCAAGGTAAAACTTGTTGCTATTAAGTTTAGAAAAAATATGCGTCGTTGTGGTGGGAACATGTCCAAAAAAAAAAGATTTCGGGAGGGAAAATATAAGGTAGAATCTTGGGACAAGATGAAGCGGTTATTGCAGTCGAAATTCTTACCTATTAATCACCGCCAAGACTCTTTTTTGGATTATCACAATTTCCGGCAACAATCGTTGTCTGTAGTGGAATTTATTGCTGAATTTGAACGCATGCGTATGCGTTACGGCGTGGACGAAGATGAAGAACAGGTTATAGCTCGGTTTTTAGGGGCGCTCCGATCAGAAATCTCCGATGTCGTTCAGTTACAACAATATTGGTCGTTTTCTGATGTTTGCAGGTTAGCCCATCGGGTCGAGAAACAATTATTGTCCAGAACTAAAACAAACAACCGAGTACCATCTTTTTCACGACCTCCTGCATCAACGTCGTCACAGTCTCAGGGTGGCCCAATCAAAGCCGACCCCACCCCCCCCACGATTCCGTCTAGCTCAGGTACTAGTGCCTTACGTTGTTTTAAATGCCAAGGGATTGGCCACCTAAAACGGGATTGCCCGAATAAGCAAGTCCTTGCTCTTATCGATGATTCTAAACCCATCTACGACACCGACGACGAGGATGAGGCGGAAATTGTTTACCCCGATCGAGGTGAAATGCTTGTTACACGTCGGTTACTTAACTCGGCAAGAGTTGATCCAGAAGATGGCACGGCTTGGCTCCGAAATAATATTTTCGCACTCAATGCACGACTAAAAGAAAGGTTTGTACCGTGATTATCGAGGTGGTAGTTGTGAAAACATGGTGGCTACTACCATGGTAGAAAAACTAAATTTACCTATGCAAAACCACCCGGAACCATACCTACCACTTACGTGGTTAAAAAAAGGCATCTCGTCAAGGTTACTCATCGGTGTCTCGTAAAATTCTCTATTGGCAACAAGTACACGGATGAGCTATGGTGTGAAGTTATACCCATGGACGCATGCCATGTCCTCTTAGGGCGACCATGGTTATATGATAGACACGTGAAACATGATGGTTTTCGTAACCATATACGTTTAAGAAGATGGCCTCACATTACTCTCGCACCGTTAAATCCGAAAGATGATCCCCCTGATCGTGTCTTGGCATCAAAGGCTGAATTTGTGGGCCTTACTCATTCTTTACAGCCAACAATTGTTTTCGGGTTGCTTATGGTTGAAGAAAACTCAACAACAGAACCTCCCCCTATGGCTATTGCTCCGTTACTCCCGACTTTGGGACGTTTTCCCTGATGATATTCCTACAGGGTTACCCATGATCAGGGAAATCCAACATTGCATATATTTTTTACCGGGAGCTAGCATCCCCAACAAACAAGCATACCAAATGACCCAAAGAATTCGCGGAGTTAGATCGCCAAGTCACCGATCTCTTAGAAAAAGGCTTATCCGAGAAAGTATGAGTCCGTGTGCCGTACCCGCCTTACTAGTCCCAAAACCCGGGGGTGCGTTTCGCATGTGCATTGATAGTCGGGCCATAAATAAATCACTATCAAGTACCGTTTTCCTATCCCGCATTTTGATGATCTTCTTGACCACTTACACGGGGCGTGTTTTTTTTCTAAGATTGATTTACGGAGCGGCTACCACCAAATCCGTTTACATCCCGGGGACGAATGGAAGACCGCATTTAAAACACGCGATGGGCTCTATGAATGGATGGTGATGCCTTTCGGGTTATCTAATGCTCCAAGCACGTTCATGAGGTAATGAACCATATTTTTAAACCGTTTATAGGTCGGTTTGTCGTTGTTTATTTCGACGATATTTTGGTATATAGTAACAGTGAGGCCGAACACCTCCATCACCTTCGGGAGATTTTTACTGTTTGCGGGTCAAAGGTTATATGCTAACACAAAAAGTGCCACTTCTTAACAACGGAAGTTATCTTTTTAGGTTATCTAATTTCGGGTCACGGCATTCGCATGGATACCAACAAGGTCTCCGCCATAACTACTTGGCCGACACCTAAATCGTTACACGATGTTCGAAGTTTTCATGGCCTTGCCTCTTTTATAGACGGTTCATTAGAGGTTTTAGTTCGATTGTCGCACCGATCACCGAGTGCTTGAAAAACAGTAAATTTGTGTGGAGTAAGGTGGCGCAAGAAGCCTTTGCGCGGCTTAAAGTAGCCGTGACCCGAGGCTCCAGTTTTGGCACTACCAGTTTTGATCATGTTTTCAAGTCGAATGTGATGCTTCGGGTCTCGGAATTGGAGGAGTTCTAAGTCAACGTAACAAGCCAATCGCCTTTTTCAGTGAAAAGCTTAATGACACGCGCCGAAGATATAACACTTATGATAAAGAGTTTTACGCCATTATTAGAAGTCTCGAGTATTGGCGTCATTACCTTTTACCGGCCGAGTTCATCTTGTATTCCGACCATCAAGCACTCAAATTTATTCAGGGACAGGCAAAGCTAAATCCGAGACATGCAAAGTGGGTTGAAACGCTTCAAGAATTTGCATTTGTGATTCGCCATAAAGCCGGGACGGCCAACACTGTCGCCGATGCACTTAGTCGCCGACCCGCATTGGTAACATCCACCACTTTTCAGGTTTCCGGTTTTGCTCCTTTTACTCATTTATATCACGATGACCCTGATTTTAAAGACATATGGGTCAGATGTGGCAACGGCGTTTTTCGAGATTTTGTAAAAAGAGACGACCTTCTCTTCAAGGGACGTCGCCTTTGTGTTCCTTTTCTCATCTCGTGAGGCTATTATATTAGAATGTCATCAAGGGGCTCTTGCCGGACATTTTGGAAAAGCCAAGACTGTTGCTTTAGTAACGGATCGTTTTTTTGGCCTAATTATCTAAGGACGTCCAAAGGTTATTAACCGTTGTCGTGTATGCCATGTTGCAAAGACTCATCACACTAATCGGGGCCTATACACTCCGTTACCTACCCTGACGGTCCTTGGAGGATGTTAGCATTGATTTTGTTCTGGGTTGCCGGTAACACAATGAAAGAAGGATTCCATTATGGTCGTAGTTGATAGATTTTCTAAGATGGCTCATTTCATTCCTTGCGCCAAAAAGTTCGATGCATCTCAAGTCGCTCGTTTGTATTTTGCTGAAATAGTACGCCTTCATGGCGTCCCCAGGTCAATCACTCCGACCGCGATGTCAATTTGTTAGCCATTTTTGGCGGACCTTATGGAAACATTTGGGTGCTAAACTTATTTTACCAGCTCGTATCACCCGCAAACGGATTGCCAAACCGAATCACAAATCGGAGTCTTGGTAACCTTCTTCGTTGTTTGGTTCGTGACAGGCCTAAGAAGTGGACTTAGCCTTGCCTCAAGCCGAGTTCGCCTACAATCGTTCAACCCATACATCCACGGGTAGGAGCCCATTTTTACAGTTTACGGACGCGCCCCTTTACTCCTCTTGATTTGGCTCCCATGTTGATTGACCGTCCGATTAGCGCCGAGGGGACCGCGCAAAAACAATAAAGGTGTTGCATGAGCAAGTACGGGACCAGATTATCCAACATATATTAAATATCAATCCCCCGCGCCAACAAGCATCGGAAGAGGTAGTGTTCGAAGAAGGTGATCTTGTGTGGATACATTTACGGCGTGAGAGTTTCCCCTCAAGGCCGTTATGGAAAGCTTCATCCACGTGCTGACGTCCGTTTCGTTTTTTTGCATAAAATTAATGATAACGCATACAAGGTGGATTACCAGGTCATTATGGCGTTTCCGCTACCATACCTCAACGTTGCGGATCTTTCCCCTTATACACCAGAAGACGATTTGGATGTGTGGGATTTCGTTTCTATCTTGTGTTGGTTTTTCCTATTTAAAAGGTTGTAATTCATGGTGGATTGTTAGAAAAGATTTAATAAAGATTTCTTTCTTGAACATTTGTTCTTGTATCTATCGGTTGGCCGATAACCTTTATCACCGTCACCGGGTTCTTGGTTAGCCAAGGATCGACGCCGCTAGGTTCAGCCTAGGATCCACCATATATACGAATCCGTATCAACTGGCAACGATATTTTTAGTTTGTAATCAATTCAGTTCGTCAGATAATACCAATACCAGCACTTGCTATATAACCTATGATGCTTTAAAAATTACTTGATTTGAAATACAAAATTTATATCATAATGTCAACAAAAAAACTAATAACGGTTGCGCACTTCGTTATCTTAACAAAAAATAACGAATAAAAGTTATTAAAGGAAAACAAAATTAATATAAAATTGACGGCGACTTTGAAGGACATGTTTGCGATTTTGAGTGGGCCGCTATACACGCCGCGACTTTTGAAGGACAATCATCAAGGATTCATGAGTGACAGTTTGTGTGACACAAATTTGATGACTAGCTGTAAACCTTTTAAGTATATTAGCGGTAACTTATTGAGCATCTCACCTTCGAGGTTAACAAATTACAAGTTAACTGTAACTTTCAAATTTGTTATATTTTAGTGTAATTTGCTACTGCAAGTCTTCATGAGATATGTGAATACACATGAAATATTTGTGCATGAAGTTATAAACTGTATGCATATATTTAAAAGAATCATGAGTAATTACAAGTGGAAATCAATGTAATATAACGCAATATAGCATTAGGGAAATCAACATCAGCAAAAAATGTTGATCATTACATTCTCAATTCAATTTAAAACGCTGAGTTTTGAATCGTGTTTGATCTATCTTCTCAACGCGTCTTCAAGATATTATGATGCTAAACCATGAGTATGAAAAGAACAGCGATAATGTATCCGAATCTTTCTTTGTTTTGGAAGAGAGTTCTGCTGTTACTCTGTGATCAAAGAGAGCAAAAAATCAGTAATTTCATGTATTTTATGAGATTTTTGTATGTAAAGTGGTGTTTTTCTTTAAGGAAATCTGTTGGGAACTTACTAAATCAAGTGTTGGTGATGGTGCTGGTGCACTGTCATCAGAATCTGTAGCCACTGGTGGTGCAGGAGGGCTCTTAGCCACTGGCGCGGGTGCTGGTGCTGGTGGGTGATGTTTCTTGTGCTTATGCTTCCTTCTTTTGTGTCTTTTAGGAGCTGGTGCAGGGGAGGGGCTCATGTCTGGTGTTGGAGCTGGTGGAAGGGTGATTGGTGTTGGTGCTGGTGGCGGTGTTGCTGGTGCTGGTGGCGGCGTTGCTGGTGCTGGCGGCGGTGTTGTTGGTGCTGGTGCTGGGAGGCCTTTGTGGAGGGACAGCAGGTGGTAGGGCGGTGGTGAGGCAACCGGTGGTGGTGTAGGGCGGGCAATGGTGGTGTTGGTGGTGGAGTTGATGGAGCGCTAACAGTGGAGTCACTGGCGGTTGTGGTGGTGGGATTTGAGGTGGTGGGACAGTTGGGGAGAAGGCAGATACAAGCAAGAATACTAGTAAACCACAACATTTTTGGTTGATGGGTTGAGTTTGGATGTAAGAATTTGAGTGTTTATAAGACAATGTAACATGTGTTATATCTGATGAAATCAAAAGGGTTGGTGCTACATGACCTTCATGTGGGTGGTACATCTCTAATTGCTTAATTTGACACCTTTAGATATAACTTGAAGTCCACTTTTAGTAGGTAAAGGATGATTTTCATGATTTTGGTACACATTTCATATTATCATTGTGCCAATAATAGTGATACAATATCACACACAATACAAAAAAGGCGACGATAACAACTCAAATTTAGTTTACATATTTTTGAAGTCGTGCTACATTGGGCAAAGTTTAGTACTTTTATATTATAATTCTAACAGAATAGACTAAATCTTCGGTGCAAAGCGAATAGCAATAATAAAAAGTTCAAAGCTAAAGAAAAAGATTTGATCCATAAACAGAAGATGATGTTGAAGGCATGATGTATCTTAGATAAGAAGTTTGAATGATGATGATACTGATGATGTGAAACATGAACAATCATGATCAAAACATGTCATCTTCTTTTTGTTTCTTTGCTTCAAGATTATACTTATCCTTCTGTTCATCAAAATTGTATTTAAAGACATGATATTTTTGTACAAGTTTTCATCTTTTTTAATTAGTCAAAAGATTTGAAACTGTTTTTACCAATTTCTTGATGTTTTCATTGAAAAAGATGATTTTTTAATCATGGGTAAAGAAGTGTTTCTTTATGTTTTTTCTCTTGTTTCCATCATCGGAATCATCCAGTTCGCGGCTATCATTTCACTACTAGCCGCAGATGAATATGAGGAACCCTCTGCACCACCTGATCGTAGTATGCCCCGATAATGGTCCACACTGACCTGCGCTTGTCTTGACCGGTATACCATTTTCACTTGAACCATAAGTGTTATTGGTTCTGCTGCTGGGGGGTCTTGAGTAGATGCACCAGTCGCGTGTTGCATCTCATCAGATGGTTGCTTTGGTCCAGACCCGTGTGACGAGTGTCTTGATTCACCAACCTTTTGACTACAACTTCCTGAACTAAATCCTTATTATCTTTAGTGCTTGTTATTTTGCTAACTGCAGCTTTTAACATGATGCTGCAAGATTACAAGCTACTGTATTGCATTTTGTGTTTTCTTCTCTGCTGTCTTTAAGCTCATCATTGACTTCTGTTGACTTCTCTTTAATCTCACCTGCAGTTTTGACACTTTTTGAGATTGCTTTTTAACTTTTTTGTGGTGGAAATTGATTTGTATACTATTTAGAACTTCTATCTTTGTATGGCATTTCTTTAACTGTTCAATGTTCATACTCATTTTATACCTGATTCATCACGGATTTTATCGATCTCTTGCCAACATGGCTCGAAAAAATATACATCGTTTACTGGGCTAAAACGTCAAGAAGACGAGATTAATTACGAGAACACTATGTTTCTCGTGGAGAAAAAGTCGGTCACATGGACACACCAAAAGATGACACGTGTACTCTTTAGTAAAAAAAACCGACGACTAGAAATCTTTCAGCAAAAAAGTCAAATTGTCGGCTTTTTTCTGGTTGCTGGTTTTTCATCGGAAGATTTCTAGTCATCCGTTTTTTCGCCTAAAGAGCATACGTGTCGTCTTCTGGTGTGTTCATGTGGCCGGTTTTTTCACCTAAAGAAACATAATGTCTCGAAATTTCCGCCTATAACCATTCGTGTAATTTACTCTAGTAAAATAGATGTAGGCTAGTCTCACGCTAAACAAAAATGTTTAGAATTGAGCCATGAGGTTTTTTCATCAATAGATTTCTTCCTGAGGGGGTTCGAGATGCGGTCTCGACTGGAAACGAATAGATGGATCCGATTAAGAAACATCTATTTTCCGAAGCAGGATCGCACATTTGACGTTAAAAAAAATAAATGTAGACCAAGTGTATTAATCATGTAATCATACCTAACTCCCAAGTTAATATTATAGGATTGTTAAGTGGTGATGGGACTCTAAAGGCTCTGATCCCTGAAGATAAAAAGGTACAAGGTAACTAGGTAAGTACACTTCAAGTTTTCTTTTTGGATTAGATATAGTTAGATAAATGAAATTTCTAAAAATGTAAATTGCTTCGTATTTTCATCAGGATTGAAATTTAAATATAACTTTTATCAGTTCTACATAGTATTATGATGATCAAAATTCAAACTTTATATGTGTATTCAACAAATATCGGCATACTTAATTTAGATAACAGTCAATCTTATTACCACTTGTTGAATTCAGAGATCACATATTATGTGCAACTTGGAATTCCTTTATATATTTATAAACCAAATGAAGTAGCAGTCCATCATTAGTGTTTTTCTGATTTAACCACATTATTTTAGGAGGTTTCTTCTTTGCCCTCTCTCATGTGTGTTTATATGGATAGAAAAGGGATTTAACCACAAGTGGTTTTCTGGGTGTTTTGGTGGTCGCCGGCGATGGCAGAGGCGACGATGGGGCTGTTTGGGATTGCTTATTAAAACTACTTTTGACTTTTTGGAATGGGTGAAAAGTCAAAATGCCCCTCCAAAAGTCACCAAAGTCAGAATTTCTGACTTTTTTGATAATTTTGGAGGGGCATTTTTGACTTTTCACCTATTCCAAAAGTCAAAAGTTGTTTTTATAAGCAATCCCAAACACCCTCGATGATGGCATGCGTGCATCTATTTATCACTCTTCGTCGCGGTGGTGGTGGGATATGTTGTCGCTCTGCCTTCCCTCTGTGGTCGAGGTGGGGCTAGTGGTGGTCTGCGGGTGATGTTCGGTGGTGACGGTGGTAAGGTTTACCGTCGGTTTTTGGGTTGCGCGGTCCTCAATGGCCGTCAGTGGCAGTCCCTGCGGCGGTGGTGTCATCGCTGCCGTCGCGATGACCTAGGGTTTTCAGATCTGATGACGCGATGACTTAGGGTCTTCAGATCTGATGGTTTTTTTCGCGGAAGCTACGACTTTTGCTCCGGTAGCCCTTCTGCCTCCCTTCACGGTTGAGGTGGGGTCGGTTGCGATGGTGATGGTGTAAGCGGTTTTTTGGCCCCTCTTTTCATGGTTCATTTTACCTGTTTTTGTCTCTGACATCTGTTTCAATGACGAAGAGGACTATCTCATCTGAGATCCGGTTCTATGGTCGGTTTGCATGTTGTATTTTGCTGGTTCTATGTGTCGATGACGATGAATCATTGTTCATCTGAGACCTTTGGTTGTTGGTAAATAGAGGGCTATGATTGTAGAGCGAAATGGTGTCGGTTTCCATGGCTTGATGACCGTTTATGGTTTGCAGCCGCACCCGACTACCAGTTCTGAGCCTCATCAAAGGTATTGCATTGCTAAGCATTGTTGATTTTTTATGTTGTGGCAACAGGTATATTTTGCGGGTTTTGCGACTGTTACTTATGTTGTTATGCAATGTGTTTATTAAGGATGAAAAGTCTGGTTATTTGTTTGGCTATGATGACGGATCTGAGCCTTTTTTTTGCCCCGTCCGTCACACGCGTGAAGTGTGTGAATGTTTACCGCTAGTTATATAATATATAGAGGTGATTCTAAATGAATTTTTTAAGTAATTAGGTTAGTTATTTTGTTGTCTAAAAATTGATATGGTTTGTGTTGGAACATTGGATAAGAGCAAGCAGAGCTAGAAATGATGATTTAAAAATGAGTATCGATTCATACTGTCCGGAGTTATGAGACCTATAAACTATAAACGGAAAAACTGTAACGGATCAGACGTTGTGACAAATTCCTAAAATAGAACCCTGATCCTTACGGGTCTTTTCTCGAATTTAATGATTTGGATAAATTCCACTTTAATATTAAACACAATAAATTATGAATTTCATTAATTTAAGCGTTTATATAGTAATCTAATTTAATTCTAGCTTGTAAGTTTTTATTTACAAGATTTGTTAATTCTTGGCAAAATTATCTAAAAGAGTGGAATGAAAAAAAAAAGACTGGGGTGTTGGTAATTTCAGTTTCCAATGCCCGATTATAAAACCATATTGCATATCCAGTCAGATATATGTCATACATCTATCTTGAGTATATCCGTTAATTTTTTATATTTTACCCTTCGGGATTTTTAAAAAAAAGATGGGGTGTTGGTAATTTCAGTTTCCAATGCCGATTATAAAAAATATTGCATATCCAGTCAGATATATGTCATAATCTATCTTGAGTATATCGTTTTTTATATTTTACCCTTCGGGATTTTTTAAAGATATTAGTTACTATTTTAATTTTTATATAATTTTAAAAATATAAAAACTAAAATTAGTGGATTAATAGATTATTCTATTACCCAAGGACAAACAAATAAAAAGAAATTTTTGCTGGTTTAGTTATTATGTCACTGTAAATGACATGTTTTAACTCAAATCAAATTTTAATCGATACTTTTCTAGACCCAATCAAATTGAAATTTTCTCTAAAAGTCACTCAATTTACTTGAACTCGTTACATGATCATTTTTACCAGTTTAGTTATTATGTCACTGTTTTCGTCGGATTAATATAAGAATCAGATGTTACCAAGAGTAATTTGCTTTGAAAATAGATTGTTAACTTAAAAGATGTCTTGTTAACCAGACCATTTGGATGAGCACCAAGAGACCTTATACTTAGGTCATGTTTGTTTTTTCTGCAGCAAAATGTCTGCAGTCTGCGGATTACATCTGCAGACATCTGCAGAAGAAGAGCTGGACCTTATACTTAGGTGATGTTTGTTTTTTAACATCTATAGACTGCAAAGTAGTCTGTAATTAAAATGTTAAATTCATAACATTTAGCAGAGGTCTCATGTTCAAATCACTTGCGTCTGATCCCGTTAATTAGCAAGGCATTGTGGAGTCTATTTGTTTCAATAACAAATTATCCAAAAATCATCCCAAACCAAACCATAATAATCAGATCAACATCTAAAACATAATGATCTAAAAAACACTATCCAAAACACAACATCTTCGAACACTATTACTTTTCAAACCAATCAATCCTATCAAATCCAAAAAACTAGCATACAAAACCATAGATTCCTAACAAAACACACATCAATACGCCTAATAAACATAAACGATCTACAACAGCAAATCCAAACAGTTCTACAAAAACTAAATCAGATCTATAACTCAAACAACAACCTCAACAACGACAAATCGATACCTTGCAAGAGCGATTCTTAATAACGATGTAAACCGTTCTTCCTGATGGTACCGGCTTGCTGCGGGAAGGTCTTCGATGCTCTGGCATCGGCCTTTGACTCAAACTGATGCTCTTGTCAGACATTATTATTATTATTATTATTATTTATTATTATTATATTATTATTAGTATTATTATTATTATTATTATAATCGATACAACAGATGAAGTGACGAAGGAGGCGGTGGAGGTGGCGCTTGGCGGAGGAGGCGGTGGTCAGGTGGGAGACGGGGAAGGCGGCGACCGTGAAGGAGGGCGGCGACGGGGAGGGCCGCGATGGGGAGGGCCGTGACTGGGAAGGCTGCGACGGCGCGGGGTCGGCGGTGGAGGGTGGGCCGGCGGTGGCTGCTAGAGTTTGCTTTGGTGAGGGGAGGAGGAGGAGGTAGAAGACGGTGGCTACTTTGTTTTGTATCCGAAGATTGAGAAGAGGCTAGAAGTGAATATGTTAGGTCTTCTTCACGCAGACCTCAGGAAGATTTTTTTAATGAAAAGTCTTCTAAAAAACAAACAATCTGCAGACCTCAACGTCTGCGCGTGGTCTGCGCGGCGCAGCCAAAAGAGGTCAAAAAAGTTGCTTCTTAGGAAAAACAAACACCACCTTAGTCATTAGTTAAACTGTATGATCGTGTACAAGGCTTGTAAATGTTTCCTCTAATTTTAAAGAAATATATGACTTGATGAACAGCTTAAGATAGTCAACATAAGATTAATCTTTTACATACTTATGTTGTTACCAGTGCACTACTATATTTCACATATGAATATAAGTTACAAAAACTTACATCAGGTATCTAAACATTTTACTTTCTACTGGAAATCTATACAAAGAATTTCCTAACTAACAATAATCTTATAAAAAGTTACTTAACATGACAAAGCTGTAAGTGCGAGAAGTGAGAGTGTCATAAATGTAGATGTATGCTTTCATTTATTGAGTACATCATCCAGTATATATACATGAACTTAAAGTGGACATAACCACCTTGTCTCTATAACTATACATTATAACATTATCCTAAGAACATCAAATCATCACTCTAACAAGGATTTGTGTCTTGAAAGGTTAACAATACGACTTTGCTAACATGGTTATAAAGCAGCATTGGTTAACAAGACACTATATGATTATTATGAAACGATAATCATTAGAAGTGATCATAACTAAATAATATGGTTATCAAAGGGCTTGTGGCCTAGTCGTCTAGCTATAACAAAGCGTCCCTCCCCAAGTGTTTGAGGATTGATAAAAGTGTAGATCAAAGAGTAGGATGAACACCCCTACTTAAAACCATCGCCACCACCTTAAAACCACCTCCCAAACCTTCATGTCTATGTTCCATAGATTGAAACACCTCCTCAACTTCACGTCAACAACCACCACCACCAACTATCCACCTTACAACTACCGGCCAACCATCACCATCACCTTAAAACTTCCACCATCGCCACCACCTTAAAACCACTTCCTAACACCTTCACATTCTTCATACATTAGTTGAAATCACCAGTCCCCCGAGCTTAGTCCCTCAATCTTTCGTCCAATCAAAACTTGCACTGTGTGGATGGTGGATATGTGTTGTGTCGGCTGGGAGTACAAGGGAGGCGTGAAGAAGATGATGATGGATGTGGGTGTGGCCGTCGAATGTTCAAGGTTGAGTAATGGGATGTTGAGGGTTGTTCATAAGCGGGAACAACTGAAGTGATAGTGACCAAAGAGGTGGTTGATGGTGGTTATAAACAAAATTTGAAATTTGAATAAACATTAGTGATTATCCGCTTAATTTACTACAAGTAAGTTTAATGATAAAGGACTTAAAAATCTGTTATTTTATAACAAGCGGATCAAAGTGTCAAAGCAATATTCCTTAGAATTTAAATTGACAATAATCCAAATGGCAAAAGACAAGATCAAGCATATACTCTTGCATATCATTTTTATCACTCTTGCATTAAAAATAAACTCAACTAATAAAAAAATATAAATATTTATTTCTTTTAAGATGAAAATATTAAGAAAAAAATCAATAAAGTCGGCTTTTTCCGCAACAATCATGCTTCTAATTATTCAATAAATAATTATAACGAGATTAAAATGAACCATAAGTAACGAATACATCCTCATTTTTAATTACGTCATGTCTTGTAATATTAAAACAAAAAAGCTTAAGGCATGATGCTAGTTGTTAGTATTAGATAATATTATTAGGTTATTAGTATCAGCCTACGAGTCCAGTTAAGTTTTAGGGTTTGAATTATGTTATTTATATATTGTTATCAAACCTATCAATAATATTTAATATAGTTTTTTGTCATCTTACAGGTATCAGAGCCTTAGAGTTCTGGTCACTTTTTTCTCCGCCACCACAAAAACATACAAACCTTAGTCATCGCCATCGAGTTCAGACCCTAGAGAGGGCGGTATGCCACCGCCGCCGCCCTGTCCACTTTCGTTTTCTGTTTTGTTTTCTTTATTTTCTAGTTTCCATTGAATAAAGCTTTGTTATTTATTGAATATTCAAACAGGTTATACATTTTTTTGGTTGGTTTACAATCATTCTCTTGTTTTATTTTTGAATTATGGCTCATAAAATGCAACGGTCACTTTTTTTTTCTTTTTTTTTTTATTCTCGGTGTTTTAGCAGTACCAAGGACCACGGTCCATGACATCGATCTCAAACTGGTTTGATTGATTTTTTCTTTTTTCTTTTTTATAGATCTACGGATCTTATCTCTTGATCTAAGGATTGAAGAGACCGTCGCCTGATCACGATCACCGGCCTTTCTTTGTTTTTTATTTTTCCTTTTTACGTCTATAGACCTTATCTCTTGATCTATGGATAAAAGTGACCATCGGCTACTAGCCTCGACACATCATGACCGACTATGGTCATCAATTATTGACTTATCATTCCAAGAATCAAGACCAATGGACAATCAAGCCAACTATGGATAACACAATCAATCAAAATATGGATGACAACATCAAGCACAATATCGTTAGTTGGCAAAAGTTTGGATACTCGAAGCATGTTTATCTTATTATTATTGTTTTATGTTTTTTTTCGTTTCCCAATCAAAGCGTCAGGTTACTTCTGCTACGACAGCGGATGAGTATTAGATAATATTATTAGAGTTATTAGTATGAGCTCATGAACCCAATTAAATTTTAAAGTTTGAATTATATTATTCATACATTGTAATTAAATTTATCAATAATATTCAGGTCAAAAATGATGAAAAGAATCACATGCTATATTATAATAAAGTGTTGGTTTAAATTAATAGAAAGATCACTATGCTAGATGCCGTCACGTCTTTTTACAACCTGTGAATTTGGAAACAAGACTCGTTTTTTAATGTTTATAGCTCACATGGTTTATTTATTTATTTATTTATTATTATTATTATTTTATATATTATATTATTATTATTATTATTATTATTATTATTTATTTTGGTGGATAAAGCTTATACATCACATAAATCATTTAACTAACCATGAAAATTTATTACTTTTGTACATCCACCAGTTCAATTTCTCACAAAGTAATGTGGTCTTTTAAATTTATACAAAACTAAAGGAACTTAATGTCTTACATATTTTAATGCACAAAGTACAGACAACAAAATTCAACAATTTCATTTTGAAAAAGGCATTTGTCTTTTCTTATTTAGGGATTCTTTTAGCAGGGAGCCAGAAGACGGTTTTCAGTTCTCACTCCGTATGTATAAATTCCCAACCGAAATTATCAAATTAAGTTTTGATTATTAAATTTGTATATCTGTGCGTGTGAGAATTGTTAAAATATATTGATAAAAATATATAATTATTAAACGTGGGCTATAGAGTTACTGATAAATTGCTACTATGTGATCATGGTTTATAGGAAACTATCTATTGCATAAGTATAGGTGAAGCTTTATATATTAACTTGAACCTGTCTAAAACGGAAACTAAGTTATACATGAGATACATGATTTCATAGATAAAATTATTCAGAAACCGCTCTTTTATATTCTTTTAAATCTGTTCTTTGTAAGCTTCCTCTTATATTACAGTTGATTTGAATATGCATGAGTTATTCTTGGAACTTAAAATAATATTAATTTATCAGCATATGTTGCCTTATTAAAGTAAACAAAAAAGTATCAAAGAAAGCGATCCATCAATTGAGTATTGGTTCAAATCCTTTGAGCTCAAAGATAAATCTAATCATAGAACCACTTTTTATCCTGCATTTTCCTTTAATTTCTTGTAATGGCCATTATTTATATATGCTTTATATTAATTTATTCACTTGGGCTGTGTGCAAAACACAATCTTTTGGTGTTTTTGAGGGATTCTCATCTGGGTGTCTGCAAATATTATAAATCTTGAAATTTAAAGTTTAAAGAATTGCTTTTTAGCAATTTTTTTAGAAATTATTATAGAACAGATCAAGAACAATGGGTGGAGGGAGCAAAAGAAAGTTGCATTTCAGCAAGATCTACTCATTCAAATGTGGAAGAAGAAGATTTGATGATGATGATCATTCTCAAATTGGGGGTCCAGGGTTTTCAAGAGTTGTTTACTGCAATGAAAGTGGTGTATCAGAGGTTGGAAGTCAAAATTATGCAGATAATTATGTGAGGTCAACCAAATATACACCAGTGACTTTCTTGCCAAAATCATTGTTTGAACAGTTTAGAAGAGTTGCAAATTTCTTTTTTCTTGTGACTGCCATCCTATCTTTTACAGACCTTGCTCCTTACTCTGCTGTTAGTGCTGTTCTTCCTTTGATTGTTGTCATTAGTGCTTCTATGGTCAAAGAAGGCATTGAAGATTGGCAAAGACAACAACAGGTATGTTCATATGTTCATATATTCATACTCTTGTTAGATCCATTTTATAAAGTTTGAATCTTTAGTTCTTAGTTGGATTTCATTAATCTTTTGTAGTTTTAAGAATGTGTGATTGGAGTTATAAGTTTGAATCTTTAGTTATTGGTTGGATTTCATTAATCTTTTGTAGTTTTAAGAATGTGTGGTTAGAGTTATAAGTTTGAATCTGTTGTTATTTATTTAGAATCATGGTAGATCTTACAAGTCAGTAGTTTGATTCAAGATTCACGATAAAGAACTTATATTCTTCCCACATATTTATTCAAGATTCACCAGCCTAAAAGCTGTTTTTGAACTCTGTTTTTGAATCATACGTTATTATAGGATCATGAGGTCAACAACCGAAAAGTCAAAGTTCATCGAGGTAGAGGCGTTTTCGAATCTAGAGAATGGAAGAAGTTAAGGGTAGGAGATGTAGTAAAGGTAGAAAAAGATGGGTTTTTCCCAGCTGATCTTCTTTTGCTTTCATCAAGCTATGAAGATGCTGTTTGTTATGTCGAAACGATGAATTTAGATGGTGAAACGAATTTGAAGCTGAAACAATCATTAGATGTAACTTCAACAATCAGTGATGATTCAAGTTTCAATGACTTTAAAGCGGCTGTTAAATGTGAAGATCCGAATGCAAGTTTGTATACATTTGTTGGGACAATGGAGTTTCAAGGACAACAGTATGCACTTTCTCCTCAACAGCTTCTTTTACGTGATTCAAAACTTAGAAACACAGATTACATCTATGGTGCTGTGATTTTCACGGGTCATGATACGAAAGTGATTCAAAATTCTACAAAAGCACCTTCAAAAAGAAGTGGAATCGAAAGAAGAATGGATAGTATCATATTTTCATGTTCTTCATCATGTTTCTAATGGCATTTCTCGGGTCAGTCTACTTTGGGATTGTAACAAAGAAAGATTTAGATGGTGATAGACAGAAAAGATGGTATTTAGGCCCAGAGAGATCAGATGTCTACTTTGACCCGAATCGAGCTCCAACTGCAGCAATTTTTCATTTCCTCACAGCTTTATTACTTTATAGTTACTTGATACCAATTTCTTTATATGTTTCAATAGAAATTGTGAAAGTACTGCAGACTATTTTCATCAACAATGATATTCATATGTACCATGAAGAAACTGATAAACCAGCTCATGCTCGAACCTCAAATTTGACAGAAGAACTTGGTCAAATTGACACCATTTTATCAGACAAAACCGGGACTTTGACTTGTAACACAATGGAGTTCATCAAGTGTTCAGTGGCTGGGACCGCTTATGGGCGTGGTGTTACAGAAGTTGAGAGAGCTATGGCTAAACGAATGGGATCTCCATTGATTGTTAATGGTAAAGATCACTACTTTGATGAACATAAAGATGCTTTATCTGTTAAAGGGTATAATTTTGAAGATGAAAGAATCACAAATGGCTACTGGATTCATGAACCGCGTTCAGATGTGATTCAGAAGTTTTTTCGGTTATTGGCAATCTGTCACACAGCTATACCTGATTTGGATGAAGAAACTGGAAAGGTTACATATGAAGCTGAATCACCTGATGAGGCTGCATTTGTTATAGCAGCAAGAGAACTTGGGTTCGAGTTTTACAAAAGAACACAAACCACCATTTCCTTTTTAGAGTTAGATCCTGTTTCCAAGAAAAAAGTCGAAAGGTAACAACTTTTTCATGTTTTTCTTGTTTCGGGTAACTTACAGTCTCACCTCCACCGCTACTGCCATGTCACCGCCAACTTTGCCTGTTGTCTCCACTAGCCGCCATAAAAACAAATACAGTTCGTCAAGCCACTTTGATACTTTTTTTCCCCAAAACCACCGTTTTAAACCTGAGCCCTTGTTAATTTGAAACTGTTTTGACCCGAACCCTAGATGGCACTTTTCTAAAATGACCCATTAGGAACCAAACCTAGTTTAACCCATTAGCCGACCCGCCCTGCTTTACTAGGCTTAGTTTCTGTTAAGAACAATCGTCTTATTTTCTAGGAAAAAACAAAAGAAAAGGAACAACTTTTTCATGTTTTTCTTGCTTTGCCTAACTTATACCATCAAATCTGAACTGTCTTTGTTAAGTTAATCTTTTAATTTCCAAGAAATGAGTCGAAAGGTAGCAACTTTTTCGAGTTTTTCTTGTTTTGGGTGACTTATAGTATCAAATCTGAATTTGGTCTTCATAACACGTAATCTTTTTGTTGTATGTTTGCAGGACATATGAGCTTTTGAATGTTTTAGAGTTTAACAGTGCACGAAAGAGAATGTCTGTTATCGTCAGGGATGAGGACAAGAAGCTACTTTTACTATGTAAAGGTGCTGACAGGTAAGCAAAATGCACAAACAGTCAGCCTTTCTTCGACTAATATTCATTGTTATTTATCTCCTAATGTATTTCTTTTGGATTCTATTCAGTGTTATGTTTGACAGACTTGCCAAAAATGGTAGAGAATTTGAAGCAAATACAAAGAAACATGTGAATCAGTATGCTGATGCAGGTTTAAGGACCTTAATTCTTGCTTATCGTGAACTCACCGAGGATGAATACAAAGAGTTTAACGAAAAGTTCACAGAAGCCAAGAATTCAGTGAGTGCAGATCGAGATGATTTGATTGATGAAGCAACCGAGGGAATTGAAAAAGACTTGATACTTCTTGGTGCCACTGCTGTTGAGGACAAACTCCAAAAAGGGGTGAGTTTTCAGTTCAAGATATCATATTTTGAATTTTTTTGGAATAATGGATGGTGTTTAATGCGGTTTTAATATTTTTTTTCTTTTTGGTTTTGCAGGTACCCGAATGCATTGACAAACTTGCTCAAGCAGGAATCAAGATTTGGGTTCTTACCGGTGATAAAATGGAAACAGCAATCAATATCGGGTAAGTTGTCTATTTGGGTCAGAAAGTCGTCGCAAACCTCCTATGGCCATTTGTCACAGCGTCCAGCATGTTTTGACCTTACCGTCCATAGCTTATGGGCCCCGTAACTCAAGACAGATCAAAAGTTTTATCCAAATACTCCATTAACAATTCTTATGTTTTCTTGTTGTGTCTAACATTCAAAAAATTAAACATTCTGCAGATTCTCGTGCAGTTTGCTTAGAGAAGGAATGAAACAGATTATAATAATCTTGGAGTCTCCAGAAATCATATCAGCAGAAAAGGCTGGGGACAAAAACGTAATTTCCAAGGTGAGCGCGTGTTTGTTTTTCAGATTCTAACTTTCTATCGTCGGTTTCTTGCTCGAGTTTAACTGGAAATGATGATTTTGCCCTTGCAGGTTTCAAAAGAAAGTGTTAAGAAGCAGATATTAGCAGGAAAGGCTCAGGTTACTGCTTCGACATCTGATCCATTTGCACTCATCATTGATGGAAAATCTCTAGCTTACGCGTTGCATGATGACATTAAAAACACATTTCTCGAGCTTGCTGTTCGTTGTGCATCTGTTATATGCTGTCGTTCTTCTCCAAAACAGAAAGCACTGGTTAGTTTAGTTTATCTTTCACATAATTTCCATAATAAAGTCATGAATATGTGGAGTGACGGAAGCTTGTAGAAAGTATTCTTCACAGAAGCTCCCGTTGCACCAACAACTTCATAGTCAGGTGCAACGAAAGCTTCCAAAAAGTGTTTAACATGAATGTAACACAGGTTACTAGACTTGTTAAAGAGGGAACCAGAAAAACTACTTTAGCCATTGGTGACGGGGCAAATGATGTAGGAATGCTTCAAGAAGCTGACATTGGTGTCGGGATTAGTGGCGTCGAGGGAATGCAGGTACTAATCACATAATTTCACTTCAGTTTTTAACTTTCAACGAATATTATCTAAACCATTTCGTATCTGGTAAACAGGCAGTTATGTCGAGTGATATTGCCATTGCTCAGTTTCGGTTTCTTGAGCGCCTGCTTTTGGTGCACGGACATTGGTGTTACCGAAGGATTTCTTCGATGGTAAGAACCGTTTCAGTTTGGCTTTGTTTGACCACGTGCAATCGCTTGTTATCATAATCAAACTAAAACTTTCAATCTATACTTGTAGATATGCTACTTTTTCTACAAGAACATCGTTTTTGGAACAACTGTGTTCTTATACGAAGCTTATGCATCATTCTCGGCTCAGCCCGCCTACAACGACTGGTATCTGTCTCTTTACAACGTCTTCTTCACATCACTTCCCGCCATTGCTTTGGGCGTCTTCGACCAAGATGTATCTGCAAGATTTTGTCTCAAGGTATGCTCGAAACACCCTTCGAGTATATTCAAAATCATCATCCAATCACCCTCTTTAGATGTTAACTGAAAGAATTCAGAGGGAATCAAAACAATATTGATGAATGATAGATAATCTGAAAAGCAGATCTCTTTATATAGAGAGATTACAGTAAAAATGATAACAGATAAAATAATAACTAACAAACAAACTTAAAGACAGAAGATAAATAATAACAATGATAATAATAATAACTATAATAGATAATAAACTCGCGTGACAGTTAATTTGCTGGCTTGTTTTCGTGGCAGTTTCCGTTGCTATACCAAGAAGGTGTGCAGAACACCCTCTTCAGATGGCGACGGATATTCGGGTGGATGCTAAACGGGCTAGCCAGCAGCATAATCATCTTCTACCTCTGCACCAGAGCCTTAGGCCCCGAATCATACATAAACAACGGAAAGACTGCGGGAATGGAAGTCGTGGGATCCACAATGTACACGTGTGTCGTATGGGTCGTCAACTGCCAGATGGCACTCGCGGTCAGCTACTTCACCTTACTCCAACACATCTTCATTTGGGGTGGTATCATCCTGTGGTACATCTTTCTCTTGGGCTACGGTGCAATGCCCGCCACTGTTTCAACGACTGCGTACAAAGTGTTTGTGGAAACGCTTGCACCAGCCGCGGTGTACTGGTTCGTGACCCTGATCGTGGGTGTGGCTGCTTTGACACCTTACTACTGTTACAAGGCGGTTCAGATGCGGTTCTTCCCTCCGTACCATGGGATGATCCAGTGGATCAGATATGAAGGTAACTGTGATGATCCGGATTATGTTAACATGGTGCGCCAGCGGTCCATTAGGACTACCACGGTCGGGTTCACGGCTAGGTCGATAGCAAGGGACAACACTTTGTATCATTTGAATTTGGAACAACAAGCGCCTAAATGATGATCGGCTGATCACGTAGGTGTTATATAAACTGAAGGGTAAATACTGTGCACGAGGCTATCGTGTTCCAAGGGTTTTGAGCTAAACTCGATCCAATATACACATCCTTACCCTATATTTTTGCATACAGTGAAAAGTTGTTGAAGGATATGTTGTTTGTACAAAACTCTTAGGAGATTTTGTCAGTTTTTTTCGTGTCAGATTTCTTTTTAATTGTTTGATATGCGACGAGAAGATAAACGTCTATCAAGTTATTGAGTTTTAGGCTGTGAAGTTTTGTTGTAAATTGGGGAAATTGTGTACAGATTTGAGAAGAATTTATGTTTACTGATCTTAGAATTCTGCTTTTTTTTTAATGTGTTCATTTGTAATACAATTTTGACTTTGTAAAATTTCCCTAATGTTCTCCTTCGTATTTGTTTGATTATAACCGTAAGTCTAAATAATTGCGTTTATTTAGTCATTTAATTTAACTTTTATGTATGGTTCGCTCTTATTTGATTTCAATCGTATGTCGTAAGTGTAAATTCACGTATTAATTTAGTCAGTTTATTTGACTTCTACTTATCACTAAACGTTGACCATCAAGTTATATGTTTGCTTATAAATAGATGTGTATATAACAAGTTGGATTTTAATAATTCAATCTATAACATCAGACTGATAATAATTCATATTGAGAGTTTCACTAATAACACTTTTAATTTTACCTTAAATGTTAATGTAAATCGCTAAATCCCAACAAAATTATTATCGTAGAGTTACATTAAATTTTTACTTACTTTCGCTGACAATGATTATTGTAAATAAAGTGAGAAAAAGACATAAGCTAAATCTAGTACAAATGTAAATCTATGATAATTAAATGTATCGGATTTCTTATGGCAAAAAAAGTGAAAATTAGAATTGTTATAAATCAAACTAGTATGAATTATTATCAACCAGTAAATCATAGCTTGAATTAATAAAAATTCAACAATATGCCTAAAAAAATTTAAAAAAAAAATGTAAATTATTGTCCAAATTTAAATTAACTGCATTATAAGAGGACCAAATACTTGAATAAAATGAAACTTTCCATCATGATCATGATATCCAAGTTGTTGGTTTACAAAACATATTCTAAAATCATCCTCCAAACAACTATGATCATTATCATCATCTCCCCTCCAAAAGCTTCCAAATCCAAACTCACCCTTTTTACACATTCCCTCTAACACCTTCTCAACTTCCTCCATACAACCATTCGGTTCCCCCCTCGGGGAACCCTCGGCCGCCACCTCACATGGCGGCCGCCGCCTCTGCCCACCCATAACCGCCGCCACACAATGCTCAAGCGCCACCTTTCTTGTTCTTCCAAACTTCCTTTTAATGCATTGCTTTATTTTCCTACAAACTTTGATAGGAAGTTTGAGCAACACGAACACGAGGATCTGTAAGATCAAGCATTGGCAGCAACACGATAACACGAGACAGTCTGCACCGATCATGCTCCAGTCGTGTCGATCCATGGCGCGATGATCATGTGCTTGTAATGGAAAAGTTAGGTGCTTATTGTGTTTAAAGATGTGAAAAATGGGAAGGTGTGAAGCAATGAGATAGTTAATGCTGCAAAGGTAAAAGGATTCATATGGTGATGCTTAATGACTTGCAATGCACTCCACCTAATGCATGTGGAGTAGTGTACCCCAAGAAACTATAATATAATAAGTTATGAGTTGTCTCATTAATGGCTTGCTTTCTTAGTTGGTTACATTGTTGGATTACTTTAGAAGCCAAATATATGGTCTGACTTTGGCAGGATCATGGAAGCAATTTAGGTTCTTGGCATATTTTTATGTTTTATGAAAAATAAAAAAAAAATTTGTTTGATTAGGGTCTTTGAAATTTTTGAATAATATATCTAAATTAAAACTACAACGCTAGTATTATTTTTTTAATTAGTTTGGTTGGGATGTTACATAATAAAAAAATTCAATTGTTTGAATGGATTATAGAGTACTTTGATATTTTACCAGTTTAACCTATTTGATCTATTATAACTTTAAATAAACTTTAGAGTTTAATCAATTTATTTTGTTAAAGATGATAGATCTTATAAAACCATTTGTCCTCATCTCGGCAAAGAAAGCACAAGTGTTTTCGGTCCTTTTATCTTAGTCCAATTCAACATTAAATCATTCTAACTAATTGAGTACCAGTGTAAAATTTTAAGAATTGGGTCATAAAAAGGACAACTTAAAGCTGTAGATATCACTTTCCACAAGAGATTAGTCTGAAATATTCTTTCTAAATATTTATCATCCGTTTTTTATACAAGACAGTTGAACCAAAATAAAATATTTTTTTTTCATACAAGGAAAGTTTCATTTGTTGAATATAGAGCCGATTTTTTGAATTTTGTATTGTTTGAAATTTTGTTTTCTCCCTCCATGTGAAATCAATCTCAATTTATTACTAATAATTCTCTAGGAAAATGGATTTTATTCAAAAAAAAGATTATCGGTACATTTTTTTCTTTTTTCTTTTTCACTCGGACCAAACCACCTATTCAACTTCTTGTATTTAATCTGATTTGTGTATATACCCAACAACTCTTTTTTTTAAAGGCCAACAAACTTTAATTACACCATAGACTAACAAAACGTTAGCCAAACATGTGATTTAACAAAACGTTACACCATATACCCAACAATACTATTATGCCGTACTATGAAAGATGATTCGATCAAAATGTTTGTGGTTACTTCTCATCTTCGTCAAACCGTTTGGAAGTAAATTGATGTGATTTAAACCAAACTTTAATCGCTAAAATGGGAAAAGCGAGTAGCCGTGTTACCGTGTACACACTAGTTTTAGAAAATTAGCCATGTATTCGATGCATGTATCATTAAATATGATCAATTTCCCGTAACAAAAACATGTACATAGCCATAATGATTTGGACTATACAATTAAGTAGTAGATTAATGTGTTCACAAAAATTCACGTCTTCATGTTTTATAATCGGAGACGCTACTAAATGAACAAGTATCATCGATGGACAATTCTGATAGTTGAAGTTATATCCATTAATCACAAGTAGTTTTTAGTACATCATACTCTCGAATAGTCACACAACGGATCATGAAAAATTAGACTTTTCTTATAATAGTTGAACATATCATTGTAATAAGTTTGAACACATCATTGTAATTAATAGTACAAAACGCTTAAAAACAACATTAAAAAAAAAGAAAGTAATAATATACTTCAATTATAAATACATCTCAATCTTCATTTTATTATTGGTTCTTAAAAAGTAACACAATAGTTAGTTTAAGATTTGGAAAATTAGTAAAACTAGATTGAAATAAACAGCTGTTTTTCTTTTTTTTTTTTACTTTTACTCTTCCTAGACATATCCAACTTCCTAATGATTAAAATAATGTCAGAGATTAAACCTTAACCATTGATTAATAATAATTAATGATCATGAATCTTTCATACTGCTCGCACGCTAAAACCCTTTTATTTATACAACTATATAATACATATTAGAAGGATAAGATGTTAATTTCATTCAAAATGTAAGACACCTGTGCAACATTTTAAGTAGGGGTATAAACGAGCCAAGCCGGCTCGCAAGCTACTCGGGATCGGCTCGAAAAAAGCTCGAATCGAGCCCAGCTTAAACGAGCTCGAGCTCACATCATGGCTCGTTTACTAAACGAGCTCGAGCCCAAGCTTCAGACATTGAGCTCGAGCCAGCTCGCGAGCCTAAATGAGCTTTTTATTTTATATAATTTTTTATTTACATATTAAATATGTATAAATATATTTACATAAATCATATTATTATATATATTATTATGATAAAAATAATTAAATAATATATACTATGTTATATATAAAAACTTTGATTATTAAAAATATTAAATTAACTATAAAAAATAAAAATTTAATAATTTAACAATATAAAAGCTGAGCCCGAGCCAAGCTCGAGCCTGATAAATTTTTACGAGCCAAGCTCGAGCCTGATAAATTTTTTACGAGCCAAGCTCGAGCTTTAGAAATAAAACTATAAACGGGCCGAGCTCGAGCTCGAGCTTTCGAAAACTAAAACGAGCCGAGCTCGAGCCTAAGCGAGCTCAGGCTCGGCTCGGCTCGTTTACACCCTTGATTTAGTTTCACTTTTGCCCTCATTTAACTAACTTTTTCTAATTATTATATTATTTAATACACGTTATTAATACATTATTTAATAATATGATATTATTTAATTCACTTCATTAAATTTTATTTTATTTATAATAATATAAATTAACATTTAAATTTATAGTTACTAATTATATTTTTATAACTAAATACTATTTAAATTAACTATTATTTTATTTAAACACTTATATCTATACTACTATATAATACATCTCTTTGGATAGATATGTAATTTTACCAAACATACAATTTTTGAAGCAACATGTACAAAAGAGTGCAAAACATTTAAGAGATATAGAATAAAAAATTGATTAACATTTTAAAACACTTTAGGGGTAATGTGGTTGTCTTAAAGACTTTTGTAATATACGTAATTGTTTTCTTTCATTCAATTCCCCAAAAAACAGCGCAACAACCGTACCGCCGCAACACGCGGACATTTCATTAGTTTTCTCTCATACACCTTCAATACGTACACATCCCACCTCAAAAACAAGGATGTTTCACTTCCCACGGGTGCATTGGAGTAAAATCTTCATATGCGAAAATATGTTTGTTCTTTTATTAAACCACAAACTCACACATCCACTAATTTACTCATAAACCTATACCAATTACCCATCATAGGGACTTAAACCCGCACCACTTAACTACTTAAGAGGTATACCGTTTCACCATTAGAATAGAAGCTCTTAGGTTGAAAAGAACTGTTGCTAAACTGCCAATAACATAACAAGACAAAATAATATGAAAACAACTAAAAAAAGTCAAAATGTCAAAACATTATTGCCAAACTAGGACCAAATCCCTTGGCTTTAATGTGTTACCATTTATATAATGCTAAAGTGCATAAAAATTAAATAAAATGAAGAAATGATTCATTTTGTTGACCAAAAGGGAACAAGTCTCATTAGTTTAGCTTCTTTGTCAACCTTGAATTTCTCCTAGCAATGATCTCTGCTGCCCAACTCTTGCCAATTTCTGTTTGAAACTTCCCTGCAGTAGTACAAACATCAATGCAAAGGTTACAAGCAGTCAAGCACATGTTATAGCTAAAAATAATACATAGAAAAGGCACAAGGTGAAAAACATTACTTGTGAATGACGGTTTGTAACAAAAAGATTCAACTTACCAGCTGTTGACAGGAAAAACTCATCCAAAACTCTTTCATGCTCTGCAATAAAACAGAACATATTATTAGGGAAAATTAATATCCCCGTCAACCTACTACAGGAAAACTCACATAACCCACCAATACAGTGCTAATGGGATCAGGTAAAACACAACTTATGCCGGACTGATGGCCTTTATGTTGGACGTGTGTTTGTTTGAGGTCAACCCAACCCCGCATTTGGAGTCACACTAAAAACAACTCTCCACCCATAAACCTGTTTTCTTTTACCAACTTACACAGCCTGCCCATCTTGCCACCTTTAATAGACTAAAGTTGATGTTTCATTTTGCAAGAATCCACATAATGTTAGTGTTTCAAAAGGATTAGATATGACATCTATAAGTCAAGATTAATCTCCTCTTGGGGCAAAATAATTAGCATTACTCGTGTGCACATGTTCTCTCACGGAAGCTTTGTTCTTGATGGGAATGGTATTGTTATCAAACAGACAATAACAGAACACACGCACACACGCTGCAAATGGTAATAACAAGTTCTAGTTGTTTACCAGTTTCATATTCAAGTGCTTGCAAAATCATCTCTACCTGTATAATAAAATGCTAAAAGTTTAGATAAAAAAATAGCTGTTTTAAAAAAGATAACATTTTTACTATAAAGGACTAAGAAAAGATTATACATAAACATACTTTATCAAAATCTTTCACGAGATTAGCCTCAAGGGAAGCGTTATCCTCATATTCTCTCCATAGTTCTTGGATTTCTTCAGCTGTTGGTTACAAAAAACATTAATGGCTCGACTCACTCCATTGAAGAAAAAAGAAACATAAATAAAATATAGATAACAAATCAAAAGTACCCCTCATTCCACCACCAAGAACTTTGCACATTTCATTTAAAGCCGCTTGTTCCAGTCTAGTCTTTTCTACTTTAGGTACACCATCAGATGGTGTTATATCTCCGACAATAGCTATGAGAATCAGATTACACCTTAAGCTTTGATTTCACAAAAGCAATGCATCATAAAAGGAACCGAAAATGGAGGATTAATCATGTACCTTCTGCAATATCATGCACAATTGCAATCTTGATACACCTATTTTCAAGTAAATCAAGCTTATGGCTCAAGCCTCAAAGTTAACGTTTACTTTATAGCGATTAATCGTAAAAGAAGCTAGGAGAGTGCAATTAATTCAAACCTTTCCCTGTTAATACCAGGAAGATCACCGACAATTAAAGCCATTAATGCCATTCGATACATATGGTCAGCAATAGACTCGGGACCCTTAATACCATGATTGACCCATCCCTTCCTTTTGGTGGTCTACATTAGAGGGAAAGATTAAATGAGCACCATATAAGTCACAAACTTTGTAAGTAGCATACAAAAGAAAACTGCAAGTTAAATAAAGAAACATCTGAACATTCCCACTACTCATGGTTATTGAATCATTTTTTCTTTGTGTCCATGAGAACACGATAAACTCACAGACTTGCTAATACCCTGCTAACAATGGTATTAGGTAAATCACAGCTTGGACTTGGCACATATTCGAACCTATGACCAATGTTAGAGGAGATTCACGTGCTTACCGCTACACCACCGCTTTAAGGTTCATGGTTCTTGAACCTTGACACTTTGATAGAAATATTTTAAACCATCTAAAGTTGCTTAATTCTAGCATACTTGCATCCATATATTCGTCTTTGGAAATTGATTGGCATATATAACAGACAAAAGCATGTAAAACTCACCCTCGATCATAACCCCCAAATTACAGTCACAAATGGCTGATCATAAACAAATTAATCATCATAAAACCGATTCATGCAAAGGGTAGCTAACATTTAACAGCTAATTTTAAATAAAACCAAAAGAAAACCAATCGTTCAAGTAAACCATCAATAATCAATTCACATAGATGTTAATGCAATTGCAGCAAACATATACCTTAAGACTATGGCACAGCGTGAGGAAATTGATACAGGAGGAAGAAGAAGATGTGGGCTCTGCAACATCAGCACTTACAACTGATCTGTTAGCTTCAAATTCAGGGGTTTGACAACGAACAGATAGCAATTTACGATCATGGGAGTTAAAGGGCAATTTCAGCAAACAAGGACGATGAAGGCGATGAGGGTTAGTGAGACAACGGTAAAGGGTATGCGAAGAAGACGAAGAAGAGGGTTTAGATGCTGCCATTGATGAATCTTGAAGGTGGGTTTTTTCTGGAATACGATGATGAATATGCCTTTTGTTGTTGTGGCAAAGGTGAGAAAGAAGCAAAGGGTCTAAGGTGGGAGATGAAATCGAAAGTTTTGGCTTTTTTTTATCGTGATTTTGGGGTTGATCTTGTTTTCTTTCTTGTTTGTGGGCCAACTTTAGGGTTCTTCGACCATTGGAAAAATGGAAACTTAATTCGCAAAATCATTCCTTTAATTTCACAGAGGTACACAAAACCGATTTTTGACCGGACCAGATCGATTTAAAAAGGTAGTTAGGATTGAGTTAACACTAGTTAAAACCAAATTGGATTGAATCTTGTTCGGTTTGAAAATAGATCAAACTGGTTTTAACCATCTTTAAACTGATTTAACGGTTAGGAAGTAAAACTAGTAGATCATATGGATTTGAAATGGGGTTGTAAACAGTCAAGCCGGCTAAGCTCATTTATATTAATAAACTCAAATTATAGGCTCGGGTGGGGCTTGTTTGTAAATGAGTTGAGATGAGACGACTCGCAAGCCAACTTACTTATTTAAAAATATAAATTTTAGTAAACTCGTGTATTACATGGCTTAAAAATAAATAAAATTATAAATAACATAAAATTTTATTAATTATACATGATATTCTAAGATAAAATATGATTTTAATTACGTATGATTAAATATTAGAGTTAATTACATAAATAGTCCATGTGGTTTATATAAAATAACAGGTTTGGGTACTAAACAAAAAAATTAACAGGTTTGAGTACTCACTTTTAATTTGGTAACAAATTTGAGTATTAACACTAACAGACGTTAGATTTTCAGTTAATTTTAAAAGTATTTTAGTCTTTTTACTTTTTAAGACTATTTATGTAATTTGAGGGACTATTTGTGTAATTTATTTAAAATAATATATTTATAAATAACACACACACACTCTCTCTCTTTTATATATATATATATATATATATATATATATATATATATATATATATATATTGAATTACATCACAAAATAAGAATACTTTCACCACCACCACCGCAGGACATCACCACCACCACCGCAGGACATCACCGTCCGCCACCGTCAACATCACCAGCAACCATCACCGCCCTCAGACCACCGCCATCCATCTCTGTCTCGGTACCCTCATCATCATCACCATCACCAGCAACCGTCACCTCCTTTTCCCCGGTTAACTTCCAATCGACCACCCACCACCAGCCGCTAACACCACCACCGTCTGCCCTTTCTCCTGTTATCTTCCATCCGACCACCCACCAGTAGCCGCCAACACCACAACCATCAAACCCTATTAACTTCCCCCTTCCCTTTCCCCGTGTTAACTTCCAATTTGAATGTTCAATGCTTCAAAACAAAGCTCGAATCACATTTAAGTTCACCCCCCACCATCATTCACACATCAATTTCAAATAGTGATGGTGCCTGATGGTGGTAGCTAGAAGGTGATGGTTTACCCTTTTGATAATTTTAGGGTTTTTTGCGGTGGTTTATTGTGAACAGAGGATAAGCCAAGGGTGAAAAATAGTGGTGATGGTGGCTAGATGCTGATGATTGTGCCTAACAGGGATAGATGGTGGTGATAGCGGATAGATTGTTGTGATGATGCGGTGATGAATATGGTGTTGACGGTGCTATTGTTTCATTAAGGAGAAGGTGGTGGTGGTGAGGATGATATGATGGGGTGGTGGCTCACGGTAGAAGCTGTGCGGTGATCGCTTGGGGTGGTGACCGGCGGTGGTGCCAGCGGTGGTGACCGACAGTGGAGGTGAAATTATTCTGCCTATGAAGGAGATAAAGATACATACACTGTATATACACACATATATATAGTAAATTACACAAATACTCCTTTATATATGTTAAATGACACAAACACTCCCTTAAGTTACATTAATAATCCTTTTAAACAGAAAAGACGAAAATGCCCTTAGATTTAACAAAAAAGTTAACGTCTGTTAGTGTTAATGCCTTAACTCGTTACAATTTGAAAACACAATACCCCAACTTGTTACAAAAAACCTTTAGTACTCAAATCTGTTATTTCTACAAACCACAGGGACCATTTGCATAATTAACTCTAAATATTATAAGTAATAAAACAATAATATTAACTTTTTAACTTATTTTTATTTCTTTCAAAAAAAATTAAATATTTTGTTTCAAAATAAATCGTTTTAAAATAAATGTCATTTTTAAAAATTTTCTTATTATAAATCTCAATTTGAATTATTTTTTTATAAAAAAGATTACTTTTTGAAATCGTTAATTCTAAAATATTTTGTATTTTTAAAAAAATTTGATGTTTTGCTAAAAAAATATTTTATAAAATTTTGTTTCTTCAAAAAACAACATTAATAAAAACATATTTTTCAATTTTTTTAAAAAATATTCTTAATTTAAAAAGATCTAAATAATGATATTAGCAATTAATGCAGTTATTTTATAGGAGAGCAAAACGAAAAAGAATTAGTGAGAAAAAATATAGTGCTGTCAAGTGTCCCCCTTAGACCTTAGTTACTTTTTTATTAGAGCAGGGAGATTTACACTTATCCTTAAATTCTTAATTATATATAATAACAAAAGTAACTTTAATAATATCTACAATGATACAATATCGATTTATCATAAACTACTAGTGGGAAGCCCGCGCAATGCCGCGGGATGAACAATTTATAAATATTTAATATAATTTATATTAAGATAACCTAAAAATGTAGCTTAAAAAGATAATTGAAAGAAGTACTTTATACTTGGGAAATGTAGTTTATGCATACAAATAATATGTAAACAAAAATTCAAAAACTCACCATGATAACTGGTTGTTGTTGACAACAAAGAAAATTAATGGTGGATTATATGTGAAACTTGTCATGGGTTGAAAGACGAATCCTTATAAAATAAAAAACGAAAGCATCACCAAAAATTTCTTTGTATTTAGTGGGTAGAAATAGCTTACAAACCTAGTAATCAAGTATCCATTCAATTAGTAAGCATACCGAATTGGATTTAGAACACACTTAAGCACAACAATCAAAAAGGTCAAATGTTATACAAAATTAGAGATGTTAGTGATCAACTCAATTAAGCTCAAGATCCTGTAATTTTATTATTTTAAGAGAATACATACATCTAATGTATGCATAAAAATTTCTAGAAATATAATAAATGCATGAAAATTTTAAAATCAGATTGCAATGCATCTGGCTATGCAACTGAATTACAGCATCATCCGTTTAGAAAATAAGATATAATGCATTAGTTAAGGTCAAGATCCTGTAATTTCTTTATTTTAAAAGGATACATACATCTAATGTGCGCACAAAGTATCAAGTACTCAAGTGTAATTTCTACTCTATGAAATTTGGCTGATGTTTGAAAACATTTACATACATGGGTATAATATGAAATTCAGTTCTTGGGTACCATATATTTGAATCTTTATGCTATATATGGAAAAGGGTGTGAAGATTAAAGGCATAAATACTCATAATTGAATATACAGATTGGTTCTAACTGGGTAGTTGTGGTCCTAACCAGGTGTTAATAAAAAATGCAGGCATGACATAACCAGTCGTTACCTGGCGGGGGTTTTGTGCATCTCTAATCCTAGTACACCCTTAACACCTTTTGGGAATAAATCTCAAGCTAAAATGACATGCTAATGGAGATCATGCTTCCACTATTCGCCATCTTATATCTATATAAGCTATGTAACAAGTGACAACACAACAGTTACTGTTTTTACTAAACATATAGAGTAGCAGTTTAGTTGTAATGAGCTTTAAAAGCTAAAAAACAATAAAATCAGATGAAAAATGATAAAGCATACTCTTCTTTGACTTTTGGAACTATGTCACTGACAAAACGAGAAGTGCTCTATCAAAACAAATAGAATATGCAACTTTTGTATGTTTTAAAACAGGGAGTGCCTTATATGGTTAAGGCCTAATTTTACTACATATATGCAACCTAGTAGCTGATTGAGACTTTACTTGGTATGTTAAAAGCACTTCATCAAAGTGATGAGGTCAAGTCAAATATTCAGCACACATGTTATAACACACAACCTTTCTCTGTTCATCTTATAACAAAATCAAACTGATGTATATGAATTCTTTTAGCTACTTAAAATTGTCACAAATGGATATATCAATCAAACTCACAAGTGAATGTATATTTTGAAAGACCAAAACTCTCCTATGTAAGAATCCACTGGTACAAACTCTAACAGTTATTAAGATAGTAGCATAAAACATACTATAATTAAGTAATTGGCTCATGTAGCAACTCTATTAAATGCAAGTGGTAGTTTGACACTTGCAATTTGAACCGTTAGCTTGTAGTTTAACAAAACTAAAGTTGCAATTTTACTTGTAATAATAGAATACAGCCAAAGAAAGTTTGTGTATGCCAGGAATATAAAGCTAAATATGCTTTATTATCCTCTTACCTTCATCATTTGCTCAAAGCTTCAAGGCCATCAATTTAGACACCTATACAACCATGTGAAAGTCATTATAGAGCAAGAAAATGCCAAACAACATAGACCTCCTTGTATTTTAAAAACAAATTCATCATTGACTTCTAGGACCAAAGTCTCAAAATGTATATTCAAAATAACATCAACAACATCAAGTTAGCAATACCTTCCGTATCGCTGAAAACAACTACTATTTACTTACTTGAAGGAATTTCACAATTAAATAAGCCCTACGCAAATTATCAACTCCTACTAAAGTTACTTCAAAAAGTTAAGATCTCCAAAAAGCACCCACATCCATCAAAACAAACAACACAAAGTTGCGAAAGCATGCCTTATTGTTGTGATTTGTGCCAAGTTTTTTTTACTTGATCAATCGTTCAGGAAAGGAATCCACTATAATTATGTTGTATGTCTCAGTGCTTTTATTTAATCAATCAATTTGAAAGGTTTTATTCGCTCACTTTATTATGTGTATCATTGTATGTTTTGCATTAAGTTGATTGGTTATTTGGAAATGAATTTACTTAAAATCAAAGCTCACTTTAACTCCATCTCTCATTGATTATTATATTTTCTCAGGTACCCATAATATTTACTCATGTATTTTCATATTTATTATGTTTTGCTTGAATTCATGTAAAGATCTTTAGATTCGTTTCATATGTATCGTTGCTTTCAAGATTAATATGAGATTAGCATAACTATGATTAACATAAAAAACTGAGTTTAGGCCTTGTTTAATACCTCCATCGGTACTTGTGAAGTAGTAATTACTAAACCAAATTATCTATTAGTCCTTTCATCTATGTTTCCTTCATGTTAATTGCTAATAAAGATTGTGTTTCCTTTATACATGTTTATACTACAAATAGGCATAAATCATAAAATGCAATTGTTATTAATCACCAACCTACCTTTGCTTCATTGGGCTTAAGAGCATTAGAAAAAGAAAACAATCGAAATGCATATGAACTCTAATTTTTATGTGAAGGTTGATTTGTATAGAGTAATTTGCATCATAATAGTGAAGCATAGGAGCATAAACACACACTAATCAACCTAATTGTCAGCAAGGCATGATACAAAAGAGAAGCACAGAAGTGGAACCCGAGACACAATAATTCTGGCAGCAGCTGCGGCTGTAATTGAAGGTCGCTGATGTATGAAATCAATCTAAATGTACAGTGTGCGCACCTGATTGAGGATGACATATGTGAGAACGGTTACACCCAAATGGCAAGTGAAGAAGAGCACAATTCTTATGCGTACCTGAGGTAATCGAGATCGTCGGGCAGAGCGATAGAGCTGGCTTGCATCTCGACTTTAAGTAAAGGTGTGGGGGATGGGGTAATCTGAAAACAACAGCCATTTTTGAATCGGTCATGCACTTTAATGTGATAAAGGATGTGATGGTTACGGAAACGACAGAGGTATTCAATTGTTGAACGGACGTGATAATTAAGCGATTCAGTTGCAGGGTTAATAGAGGAGATAAGCGATTTAGTTGCCTGGCGATGAATGTATTGATTGAGCATCTTAAATTGCAGTGGATGAATCGAATGGAGGTGCAACGGACGTCGGCAATGACCGGAAGAGGCAGACGGTGAGGGGATGTGAAGAAGGTGAACGGTGAAAGGAGGGGCATACATGGAAGAAATTTGAAGGGGATACATGAATACACAGTGCCCTTTCATCTACCGTCTTAAAACAGGGAGCAAATTACCATATTAGTCATGGTTTTTGTATAATATAGTAGTTAAGATAATCGTACTCTACATTTATATCTAAGTTTTTTATTAGAATAATTCAAAATAACTGTATGTTATGGTACATTTGTATAATGTGTCATAAATTTGATCCGTAATATATATAAATTATAATTTACTCAAATCGATTCTGGAACATGAATCCTGTTGGGACGTGCACCTTTTGTTTTCACAAGTGTACTCTGCTATTACTCTATATATTAATTTTCAAAGGGAATGAGCAGTACATTTTTGTAAATTTCTATGTTGGCCACTGAATTTTCTCTTTTAGGTTTTGCTTCCTTTATGACCTTTATTGTAATTATTAAATCATGAAGGCCACAAGTAAACTTGATTTCAAAATTAATAAAATGGATATTAGAACTGCATGGAAGTTAACGTGGAGAACAAATGGGCCAAACACGTCCATTTAATTATAACATGTCTTTATTTTACGGTATAAATCCGAGTTAATATATATTTCGACATAAATATAGTTCAGAAACAAGTTGGGGCAATTATAACCTATAGAGTTAAGTGCGATTTTACTCTTTGAGATTTGTTAAAAATAATCATTTTTCTTCAAAAGATTAACATCAATTTATATCCAAAAGTTTCATAGGTTGTTTCAGTTTAACTCCAAAAGTTTCATCAGTTGTTTCAACTTTATCCAAAATAATAAAACTTTTGGAGTGAAATTGAAAGAATATATGAAACTTTTGGAGACAAATTGATATTTTTAATATTTTGAAGTAAAATTGTTATTTTAATCAAATCTTAGGGAACAAAATTGCAATTAACTCTAATCTATACTTTATCATGCCGCATAAGACGCCACCGCATGTGTTTTTTATGTACGTTTTGAGTCGGTCTACTTTTCATTATAAATTGTTTGGAAAATAGTCGAGTCAAATATAGTCTGTTTTTATTTAACAGTATACATTCGAGTTACTCTACGTTTTGTCATAAATTTGATTATGAATAAAAGCCATAATTATTATATGTTTCGTTTAACAGTATAAACTCGAGTTACTTTATGGGTCTGTCCAGATACAAGTCTGGTGTATTGTTAGTCTACAGTTTATCACGTTCCGTACAATGCCAGAGCAACGCGCTGCGGGTTAAAAAAACTAGTTTTTTTAATTTTCAAACTAAATTTTAGAGTAAATTACTATTTTGGTCACTTTGGTTTGCTCATTTTAACTCTTTTGGCCCAAAAAAAAATACTTTGACATATCAGACTCTTACGTTGCATATTACAACAATATTGGCTCCTAACCACTAAATCTGTTAATTTTGCCAGTTAAATACAAATGTATTTTGATCTTTCTTATTCCGGGGGCTCTTTTAAAAGTTAGAATGATAGTTAACATTAAATGGTTATTTATTTAACTATATTAACTAACAAAAACCAATCTAAGTTAAATAGTTTTTAATTGTATATTTAAAACATAATAGCATTATCTTTTAAAATTTTTTGGTTATTTTATTTTTATTGTTTCTTTAATTTTTTGATTATTTTTAATAAAACATATTTTAAATATACAAATGAATTCTTTTTTTCCAAAGAAAGATTTTAAAAACAACAGCTTTAAAAAAGAAAGACTTAAAAAGGAGTGATTTTTCTTGAAAAAGAAAGATTTTAAAAAGAAAAGCTGTTTATTTACTAAGCCTTTTTTTTATTAAAATAGTTTGTTTTTCTATAAAACTGTTCATTTTCTAAATTTTTTAAACTTTTTATTTTTTAAGAAGTCTTTTTTAATATTTGTTTTTTAAAGTGTTCAATTTTAAAAAAAATTAAAACAACAATGATTTTAAAAAGAATGGTTAAAAAATGATTTTAAAAGAACGGTTTAAAAAGAAATTTTTAAAAAGAACGATTATAAACAACAGTTTAAAAACGAACAATTTAAAAAACGGTAAGAAAGAACGATTTTAGAAAGTGAAAAGTTTTAAAACAACGTATTCTTTATAATCGTTCACTTTTCTAAGATTATAAAAAATCGTTCATTTTTTAAACCATTCTTTTTATAATTGTTCTTTTTTAAATGTTTATTTTTAAAAATCTTTTTTTTTTGCAAAAAAGTCATTCGTTTTTAAATCATTCTTTGGAAAAGACGTATTTATTTGTGTATTTAAAACATGTTTTATTAATATATAATAAAAAATAACAAAACAATAAAACAATAAAAATAAAATTAACCAAAAAAATAATGTTTATATTTAATAAATGTACAATTAAAAAATTATTTAAATTGGGTTAGTTTTTGTTAGTTTAAATAATTACATAAATAGTCTATTAATGTTAAATAACTTTCTAATTGTCAAAACAGCCCCTCAAGTAAAAAAGACCAAAATAACGTTGCCTTAACTGACAAAACTAACGGAGTTAGTAGTTAGGGTCAAAACTGTTATAAGATACAATGTAAGGGTTTGATATGTCAAAAGATTCCTTTGTGGGCCAAAAGAGTTAAAATGACCAACCTTAGGGGTCAAAATAATAATTTACGCTAAATTTAAAAGTTAATTACATAAATGGTCCTTGTAGTTTATTTAAAATAAATTATTTGGGTATTAATGATTTAAAGTAACAGGTTGTAAGTTTGTGACTACATTTTGTAACTAGGTTGGGTACTAATAATAACAAATGTTAAATTTTCTATTAAGTTACAAGAACATTTTATACATTTCACATATAAATGACAAAATAAGTCATTTGCTGGCGATATCTGAGGGATTGTTTTTGTATTTAATACAAAATATTTAAAAGATTAAAAAAAGCCAAACAAAAATACAGCCTCTCCCCTTGACAAACCAAAATGGTACCACCACCCACCACTCTTCGGCCAATCTCAAACCCGTCAACCTTCGCTTATTTCAGGTCGTTATTGTCGGAGGTGCTCCATATTGAAGCTCCATTTGTTTACCCAATTAACGTTTTTAGGGTTTTCAGGTAGGGGGGTTGATTGGGTTAGTTAATCGGGTTTTTCGGGTTTTTCAACGTTGAAAGTCTACCCGAAACCCGAATCAAATAACAATTGGTTTAATTGGTTTCAGGTTGTTCGGATAACGGGTTGTTCAGGTCGGGTTTCGGGTATTAAACAATACACTTATTTAGTAGATTTTAGTGAGTTTTCATTTGAAATCTTATAAAACTAGTGGACGAAAATTAGTTTACTTCTTAATTTATAAAATGTACTTAAATTTATATTTATATACAAACAATTTGATCAATTTGGAGAATCTAAACAAGTGTATACGTATAATTTACTTAATTATAATATGGGTTGATCGGGTTAATCGGTTTGGGTTATTCGGATTTTTGAGGTTTGAAAGTTTATCCAAAACTCGACCCGAATAAGAATTAGTTTAATCAGTTTTCGGGTGTTCGGGTAACAAGTTGTTCGGGTCGGGTTCTTCGGCACAGGTGAGATCGGGTCAGGCGGGTTAATCGGGCATTGATAAAATCGACAAGTCTATTTTCAGGTGGTGGTGGCTTTGTGTGAAGGGAGTATTGACCAAGTGGTAGGCAATGATGGTGGATTAAATCGTTTGAAGGGTTATCGACGGCGTTGTTGTGTGGCGTCGGCGATGGTGGTGGGCGACGACGATGCTGGCAGGCGACGACGATGGTGGTATGAAACTTAATAGGGATTAGAGGGAGACAACATTGGCGGGTGGTTGGGTTAGGGTTGTTTTTTTATATTTATTTTATAGTAATTACGCGAATAGTAGCTCGATTAAACAGAGTTACAAAATTAGTCAATCAAAAGGCATTTTGGTCATTTCATACAAATTTAACAGAAAGCCGAACATTTGTTAGCGTTGATACTCAAACTTGTTATAAAATTAAAAGCACAATACCTCAATCTGTTACTTGAAACTCTTAATATTAAAATCTGTTATTTTAAATAAACTCCAAGGACCATTTATGTAATTAACTCTAAATTATGATAGTTTAAACTATGACCAATTCGACCATATTATTATTTTCATTGTTAAGTGTTAGGAACAATCTCAATCATATCATTTACGCACGATTTAAACATGTTTTCCACCCAAATTCGCTTACAAATAGAATATGTTTTTCAATTTGCTCATATTAGTATTGTGAGTGAAATTGAGTGTGAAGTGCAACATATGAATAGTTTGTTAATGGTACTGCGCATTGCAACTGAAACTAAAAGTTGCTAGTGTCATTAGCTAAATTATTGTTATGAATTATTGTTTCTCAATAGGTTAAAGTTTGTCTTATCAAAATCCAATTTATCAATTTTCTTTTATATTTCTTATTTATTAGTTGTAACAATACAAGACACTATTGGGTCCAACTCACATGTTAAACTTTTATTTTTATAAAGATAAAATTACAAAAAAAATCTTTTAGGTTTATATGAAATACATGTATCATCCTTAATATTTAAAAGTCACATTGAACGTTTTGTAACATGTTTCGTCCTAAAAGTTAACTTTCATTTGTTTTGGCCATTAAATCAGACCATACGGGTTACTTGTGAGTACGTTTTTTTCTTTTTAATTCAAAAGAACCATAAAAAAACTTTTTATCCCTCTCATCTTCGTCATCCTATTTCTCATTTTCCTCATCTCACCTCCCTCTATCTTCATCTCTCTCATATTTATTGTCTCTTTACTCTCTGTCACCTTCACAATTATCATGATATTTCATTTTTGGCTATTGATTGCATGACCTGAATCAATCTTTAAAGCTTAGGGGCCCTAACTCCATAAATGAAGAAAATGATAGCAAGAACTATCAAATTGTCTTCCCGCCATCATAAATTGTTAAGGAGTATTTTAAGGTAAGTTGATGAACAACTTATATCGAAACTTAAATTCTTAAAAGCTAAAAGGGTAAAGAGAGGTATGTGTTTTGTAATTTAAGCACAACCGTACTTCACACTTTTGTTTTCTTTATTGTAAGTTTATAAACTTAGAGCAGACAGCATAAAAGAAATATAAACTAGTGAATTCAACAAGTCATGTTTGTTCAAGTACATAGATATTGTTTAAATTCATGTGTCTAACATATTTTCTGCCTTTTAAAACGTGAATATATTTTTAAATAGCTAAATGTTAAACGTATAACTTCTAAATATTTATCTTTTAGAGAACGACATGAACGACCAAAGGGCCTAATATATATCATAATATTTTCTTGCTCCACGAATCCGCCGGATTCCAACTTTAACTAGAGTTGTACAAATAAACCGGTTTGGAAAAGAACCGGTACGGTTTGTAGCCTAACTTGAACCGGCGGTTTATATACCGGTTTCGTAGTCCGGCACCCAAAATTAGTTATAAAAACCACTTAAACCTGGATAAAAACCGGTTTTTTTTACCGACAAACCGATTTAAGCTGTTTGAGGATTCTTGAAAAACCGGCTTGAAACCAAATATGTTAGAAGAAGACAGGTTTGTACATATGCAAAAATAAATAAATAAATAAATAAACCGTTCTGGTTTAAAAACCGAGCCGCTTTGGGGAAAAAAAACAGGTTTGAACACCTCTACGGCTCTACCCTCAACTCATCAGCTACACCCGAGTGACCGAGTCCATTATACACCTTCTATTAGAGATGGGCATTTCGGGTTTGGGCCGGACCCGAAAACCGGGTACAACCCGGATTTGGCCCAACCGGGTTTTTTTGTACCCGGGTATTGGTGAACCCGGGTACGAACCCGGGTCGGGTTCAGTAGCATAAAAACCCTACCCGGTATACCCGGGTAGGGTCGGGTCGGGTTCGGGTAGGGTATGAAACCCGGGTCCAACCGGGTTTTTTCTTTTTTTTTTTTATTTTTTTTTCTTTTCTTGAATGACACGAACGACGGTTGGAGCGTTGGACGAACCTTGACCAACGGAAGATTGTGAGTGAGCCATATCAAGATTGAAGAAAGTGAACGTGTAAAACGAGAGTAAACGAGAGTATTTTTTACGTATGTTTTTGCGTTTGAGACTTGGGTACTAAACCATATCAACCTACACCTATTTATACTAATTTATAAGCCTAAAAGTGACAAAAAAAGGCCAAAAATCGATCCCAACGGCTACTTTTAAAAAAAAAAAAAAAAAAAGGGGGCAAAACCGGGTCCAACCCGGGTTCAACCGGTTCCGGGTCGGGTCGGGTTCTAAGAAAATCTAGAAACTAATACCTGGTTCCAACCCTACGGGTTTTTTCCGGGTACAAACTGGGTTCAACTATACCGGGTCGTACCCGTACCCGGTTCGGGTCGGGTCGGGTCCGAACCCGGTTTTTTTGCCCACCTCTACCTTCTATCTAAATGAGCATATGGCCCAATAAGTTCATGGGCCTCTTGATGGACCAACATAAATGAATAACTCAACAAGTGGTTAGGCTATATAGTGTACATTAAATTTTGTTTGGGTGACATCTTTTTTCTAGAAGTTTTTACAGCCTCGGCTTTGTTTTATTCCACCTCAAAAGAACATGAAGATTTTGAATTTATTAAAAGCCCCGCCCAATCAACACTTTAACTTGTTTCCTTCAAATTCACACCATCTTTGAATCTTTCATGCAACTTTTTGAATGATGTTACACATTCTAAATCAATTGTTATTAAAACACTGACATATTAAGAGCTAATAACGAATGTGACGTCTTCAAGCACACTACAGGATGGATCTAGCATCTATATGGACACCAAGGGACGGATCTCAAATTTCACATTGCTTACAATTTTCCTCTGAGTGTTTTTATACCCAAAATCAACCGTAGTGTATGGATATATTTAAAAGAAACACTGAGAAAAAAGAAGTGATAATAATTATATAGACGATACATTTTAGACATTTTAGTGATTACAGAGATATTGTATTGTATCTTACATAAAGACTACTAAATGATGATTATTTAGATATGTATTTTAATAAACTCATATATATTCATAGTAGATTGGTCACATGAAATGAAAAACTAATATTACTAAGGACTCCATAACATAAATGACTTAATCTAACAACAAAAACCTCCATTCTTCCATATTACATGTAATATTTTGACTTTATTGGAGTCAAAATTCAAGATTTTAAGATGTGATCAACATCATTCTTCTCAGAATGATGTTTAAAACTCCATCTCCAAGCCTTCACATGGCTGTTCTTCACCTTCTTAATCCCTCTGTCATTCACCATAATTCGACACGACGACGACCCATTCCCGCCACCTTCGGGTGGATCATACTTCTTGAAAACAGAGTGCTCTGTTTTTGACTTATTAGATAAGTCAATCTTCAAATCAATAAACTCATCATCATCACCAATTCTACTGAAATCACTTTCTTTCACACGAAATCCACTCTTGAAATCCATCAATCCACCCTTGAATCCACTCTTTCTTGACTCAAATTCACTAAAATCCGAAACTTTTGCACTTGAACCAGCGGCACTACCAACCTCGTGATCAAAATCGCCATCAATGAAGCTACTAAGCGACCTAGATCGCGATACATCCATCCCACAATACGCGCTTTTCTGATCAAATCCAACTCTGTTTCTCTGATTAAAACCTTCTTTCTCCCTCTTTTTCTTGAAAAGCTTCCCAATTCTCCAAAACCCATTGGTTTTCTTGACCTCCACAACACAACTATTACTCCTTTTAAGCAAAACAACATCCTCTGTTTCCTCTGTTTCACTCTGTTTCAACTTCATGTGTGTAAACAGAGTTTTCGGTTCATCCTCTGTTTCCCCCTTCTCATTCTCAATCAAAAAAGAAATTCTTCCCACACTTCCCACACTCCCGACATCAATCGTACACGATGAATTCCTATACGAACACAAATCAGAGCACGAACATGAAGAAATCCTCTGTTCCCCACAATCAGAACAAACGAGCTCAATCAGCTTCTCATTCAGACAATACGCACAAACTCCAACTGATGATGGATTTTTTGGGTGTTTCTTGCAACAAATGTTTGATGATGATGCAAAATAGTTGTGATTTGAGAAGAAATCAGCGTTATTTTGCTCTGATTTCACAGATTTTCCTTTATCCTTCATGGGTATGAATCTGAAGCTTTATTTTCAGCAATTGATTCACTGAAACATGAAGGATTACAATGGATTTGATTGATTTTGAGAATTAGTAAGTGGGATTAAAAATTTGATTGATTTTGGAAGCTAAAATGGAGATGTAATGAGAATGAATGATGGAATGCAACTTATACAGAGGAAGAAAGGGGTTATATTCCATCTCACCTTCTACCATAATTGCAATGATTTTGTATGAATCTTTTTTAATAAATAAAGTGTTTTGCTTTAATAAATATTTGAATTAAAATTTTAAAAGGTACAATTGTTTAGTAATTAGTATTTAAATTATGTAATCTAATCTATGATTATCGAGATTTAGTGATAATCATTTTCCTATAGTTGTTTATTTATTATTATGCTAGAGTCTTAATTTTTTTTAGAACGACAGCAAAATATTCATTAAAATACATCTACTAGCAAGATATGCTAGACTCTTGATTAGTGGTTACATTATATGAAACCGGTTTTGTAACACCCATGTTTTTATTAACTTGGTAAAATGTTTTGTTATGGACTTTGGTCTCGTATGAAAATAAGCATAAGAAGATTTCAATTATATGTGCAACTGAATTATTGAAGTGTTAAACAAAACCATTTCCTATTAGACCAACCTTCAAACCATTTTACAGATCTTTATATAACGTGATTACAGAATGACATATGATACATTATCAACTAGTACATAAACCTGTATACAATACGAGTTAAATAAAAATAACAAATGACTAGTTATATATTAATATACAGAAATTATATAATATTTTTTTGAGATAAAATATGATTAAAATTACATATAATTAACTATTCTAGGTAATAAGACAATAACAATATTTTTTCAAACTTTCGTCTTTATAAAGCTTTTACGTAATAATTTTATTTAAACACTCTAATGTTTTTTTAAAAATAATTTTTTAAACAATGTCATTTTTGAAAGTTCCTCGTATTAACTTCATATTTCATAGAATCTTGTTTCTAAAAAAGTTATTTTTTTCAATAAAAAAGTATGTTTTTAACCTATCAAAAAATCTGTTTATAATTTGGAGATTATATAAATAATCATTAACCTTTAATGTATCATTAAATAGTTAACTTTTATTCTAGTAACGACACGTGTCCAAATCCTAGGTGGAGTCTAGGTAGAAAATGTAGAAAGATGTCATGTGGCTTCTAGACATTTTATTTAATTAATATAGACTAGTATGGATATAAGAGAACTTGAAATATAGCAGGTATATATTACATGCATAACTAGTTGTTTATGTGATCATGAGTTATATATTCGTGATTGTTTTATGCTAGCATAGCATTTGTTCAGGAATTGTCAAAATGAGTTAGTATAGTGTATATAGAATATTTTATGTTCAAAAAGTACAAATGTAAGACGACTAGTTATAATGTAAGAAGGAAATGGACTAAGTAAGACGACAGACTGTTCCAGATAACATGCTTACGGGTCGATTTTCACATTATACATAAGTTATAAAGTTGCATTTGTATATGTTAAAGTGTCTTCATTTGCACATGTTCAAGTATTTATGCAAATGTTTAAGTATTTGTGAAGGATGTGTTGCATTCAAGTTTTCTTTTGTACAACTGTTTATAAATAATTCAAAAAGGCATGATTTTGTGTTATAGTTTAAGAGAGTAGTTTAAGTCTAAATAACCATGAACTCACTATCATAGCTAACCTTAAAGTATCTATTATAATGGAGATAAAGACAATAAACTCTAAAGATAAACAGAACCTATCATAGGCATCCAAGATAGATTTTTGAGCATTCAAAAATGGTAGTTGTTAAAATTTGATTTAGTATTTTATAAACAGGTATTTGCTTTAACTATATCAATCTTTAATCTTTAATGTGCTTAGCATATAGCTACATTTGTTATTTGCTTGAACATCCTTGAACGTAATAGTAGATACAACTATGCCACCTCTCGAATATTTGTATGTGACAAACCGACGGATATTCACTCCCCTTGTGTGTTAAAGCATAAGAGAATTTTAGTGTAACCATTTTTATTGGAAATATATTTGAATAGTACGTATCTTTGATTATTACATATAATGTAAAGGTATCATGTTACATTTTGATTGTATTGTTAGTAGCTTTGACTATGTTACATGTATCATGTTCCTACATTTGTTTCAAGATATAATCACGACTTAATGACTTATTACATATTAAACATAATATATGGCGGATTTCTTTATAGTAATATTTTAATTATAAAATGTCCTATTCTTACAAAACATCACTTCTCAATTGGCATGTCTTCTTTTCGTTATTCTTATTTTGCTTTTCTTAAAAAAAATAAAAATAAAATATGTAACTTATACAAAAAGCGGTTCAATTCTATAAAAATATTGATTTGGATTTATAAAGGTGGTCCATTGAAATTTATAAAATCAATCATAAAAGGTTTTCTTTCATAATAAATAAATTGATTACTTAATAATTGTTGTGGTCGTCATCATTGTTAGGAGAAAGCTATAAAACTTAAAAGTATTCATTTGGTTGTGTTGCGACTAACCTTTTGGTCCAAAGGCATGTGACATCAATCATTATCTAATTATTCCTATAAACAACAATTTATTCTATTGCAAGCAATCTTTTCACTTGCATACTAATCAACTACATATATTTGTTGTAATGAGTAGTGCATCTAATTTGATTCGTTTCATTATAGCATCAATCTATTACGTAAGTTTTGGTGTTTAAATTATAAGTAATGATTATCTTTCTCACTAAAGGAGTATGTTAATTTATAAGTAAACTTAGATGGCGTTTGTTTTTACATAAAAGGGTTTCTGACATCTTTTGTACGCGCCGCGCAGATCACGAGCAGATATTTAGGTCAGCATGATGTTTTTTTTTTTGAAAAACCTTTCATTAAAAAAGTCCTCCAAATCTTTTCTTGATAGATACATTATCTTCCAATTTTTTAATCTTCCTATCTCTTCTTCACCCCTGAAACTCTAAACACAACTCCACCTACACCTCCCGTCGTCGCCACCCGCCTCCCGCCATCTGCCACCCACCTCCTGCCTTCTGCTACCACCTCTCGCCCTCACCTCTAGCAGACCCGTCAACCCTCACCTCCGCCGTAGACCACCACCTTTCGCAGATCCGTCGTCCCCATCGCATCTTTTGTCGTTGCTCTGCCACAACTGCCATTGCTCTACCACCACCGCCACTGCAGACTCGATTCATTTCCTGCAGGTAATCAGCCTGCAGAAGTTAAAAACCAAACAATTTTCTTCTTGCAGACCACAAAAGTTTGGTTCATCTCTTTTTCGTCAGATGTCTACAGATGTGATCTGTAGACTGCAGACATTTACCTCTGAAAAAACAAATTGCATCTTAGTGAATAACATAAACTCTTGTAAGTTGGTTGTGTTATCAAGAGCACAAGTTTTTTTTTTTTTTTTTTTTTTTGGCTATTGGATGGTAATCGTAATCTATTAACATAGCTTTTTAATGCTTATATGACATAACAATATACACATGGCGTTTATGTGACTTTTATTGTTAACGTGGTAATAAAATTTTAAGATGGAAAAAGTAATCCACTATGCCTAAGTGAGAACCACTCATAACCCACCTTGTATTGTTTCACCCTCCTTAGACTGGTACATAAGTTTTAAATAAACCCACCCTACAGACATTTGACTTGTGATAATATGATAATATAGTTTTTATTAGCGACTGCAACATAAATGTAAAAATCTTTGAGTGTTTAGTATGATACATATGAAAGATAATTAAAGAACTTTAATACCTAGAAGTTGATGAAAATTGAAAAAAAGGTTTTTTTTTTAACAGCTAAGAAATAAAACAATTGAAATAAAAAAAACACGCCTCACAATCTTCCTTGCCATATATGGGCTTTGGCCCATAAAAGAGTTAACTAACTTTAGCCTATTTACTTGTTTAAATTAACAGTCCATTAGCGGATTTGATTTGTGTGTACTTGACCCACCTTCTCAACCCACTTATAAGTTTTACACCCCCAAGGCCCCAACAGCCCAACTTCCATGCAGAGGTGAAAAAAAACACCATTTTCCGGAACCTACCTTTAAACCTGTTTGACAAGAACCGGTTAGGAATCAATCCGAATCGTAGAGTTGAGCCGGCCGGTGCCGAGGATTTAGGGGTTCAGAGCGAGTTAGAAATATGAGCCCCAAACAAAAAAAAAAAATCTTTTACACCTTTTGTTTTTTTAATGGGTTATAAATTGTTTGCGCGTGATAATATAATTAAATAGTTTAAATGGATTTAAACCAAATCATATTTGGGTAAAATGAGCTAATTTAAAATGTGTTATAGACTAAATTAAAGTGTGTCATGGATCAATACTATAGAGGTTTTTTTTTAATATACATATATATAATTTTTTATCAATACTATAGAGGTTTTTTTTTAAATATACATATATATAATTTTTTTAAATTTTTTTTGAGCCCCTCGAGAGATTGGGCCCTAGACGGTCGCCCCTCCCACCTCTCCCTTGTGCCGGTCCTGCCTAGAGGTAATAAGTTGAAGTTGGTTTGAACTCAGACAAATCCGAACGGTTAACACTTGGTTTTCGGAACGGCCAAACATGGTCAAAAACCTCACAGCAACCGTTTTCAAACCCGAAATAGTTTTATCAAAAATCGATTTTGACTTTTGTTAGACCAAATTAAACCAGCTTGACAAGACCCCATCTTTTGCACCTCTTACTTCCATCAACAGTCCTGCAAAATTTTGATTTCTGAATTTATTTAAATTCTTCAATCGATCCCTAAAATATTTATATGCTTGTTTCTTCGTGTTTTATAAAGCTAAAAGTCACTTCTAATTTTGTGTTAATTTTTCAATCAAAAGTCATCCTTATTTAAAGTTCTTACGGTTTTAATATAACTTTTGTATTAACATTTGGGTAAACTACACGTCTGACACAATTTTTATCATTTCCCACTACATTTTTCGTTAATTAACTTTTGAAAGTAAACTATTCAATGTCAATTTATTTTGTATGGTGTGTAAGGTAGCTTTTGGTATATAGTAATGCGTGACAGAATAAAATAAATCATTAAGGGTGAATGAATAAATAATGTTTTGTTGTTAAGATAATAAAGATCTTACAAAATGATTCCATTTTTTAAATTATTCCATTCACCCTTTTTTTTTTTTTTTCATTCCACCATTTCTTCTAACATTAGTCATCAACACCAACCACTTACCCACTACAAACACCACCACCACACCAAGATCGTTCGTCATCGGCAACCACCACCAGGCTCGGCCACCACCACCAACCACCGGTCACCGCCAACCACCGCCCACCGCCGCCGGAAACCAGCGCCACCGAGAACACCTCCGGCCACCTCCTCCATCACCACCATAACTACTTTTATATTTTATTTTTTTCTTTTTTCATACCTAACAAACAACACAAATTAATGATTTATTTATTCATAAAAGGTAAGCAAAAAGGAAAATGAAATGTAATGTTTAATTTCATTCTCTTATACATTCTATTTTCTCATTTATTCTATTTTTTCGTCTATTCCATTACCATCTTTCTGTCCTTGTAATTTCCTTTCCTATTTTTTTATTGCTGTGGTTGATGTTATCGTTTTTATTTTTATTTTTGCTAATTTGTATGCATATAAGAATGCTTATACCAACATCAATAATACGTTAAGGATTATGCGAATCGTTTTTGTCACTTGTAGTGTTTATTATATAAATAGACGAGAATATAAAGGAATTTCAAATTATATGGTACTGATAGAATCTTCTTCACGTACTGACGTGTATATATATATACACTACACACATAGATGCATAGTGGTATAATTTTAAAAGATTTAAGAGGTTGGATAAAGCCAAACAAAGGATGAAGAGAGAGATGTAATTAAACTATTTTTCATTTTCATTCTTACCGTTTTCATTGAAAATATGTATAAGTGTTTATGTCTTTCTCAATATATATAATTATTGTTTTCAGAGACCGGACCAAAATCATGCTAAATTATTAGTCTGATTGAGTAATTTTGAATCGCCTTCAATTCAATCTTTTGGTTCTAGTCGAATCAAACCAGAGACTTGCTATATGTTAAGTACCTTTGAATTGCGTTCATTTGAACCTATTGGTTATGGGTCGGGTTGAACCGGTCAACCATACCGGTTGTTGGACAAGATTTTCAACTTGTTGTTTCCATTTTAAGATATCATTTACTGATTCAATATTACATTAGACTCTATATTTTATTTAAGTAAATCTTCATATTTTGTTAACATTACAAATTTATACAAACTAAAGGGCTTGTAGCTCAATGGATTTTGTGTGGATATAATCACGTCTCTTTCATTAGGTTGAGAGTATGAGTCTCATAATGACAATGATAATTTAAAAATAGAATTCAAAGTTCGAATTAATGCGACATACATTTCACGTTGTCATGTTGTCACGAACAGCCAAAGTTACTTTTATGTTATTATGGGATTCGCTCTTGGCAAGAAAGCGAAAGAAGCGTTAGAAGTTGTTGTATAAATTATAGTCAATAAATCATAATTTAAATTATTAAAAACTAATCTATACTTTATAATAAACGAAGGTTTTGAGGACACATGACACTCTTTGGTGCTCTCATATTCACTTTTTCGCTAAACTCTAATATACAGTTTAGAATTAAGATGATTATACCGTCATTAATGTATAATATTTGATTGAATATTTTACTGATTTACAAATTTTCCAACTTTAAACAAAAATTATTATAGGAACCGAAATCTTTTTGTTTATCGTGTATCTACTTATAAATATTATTATTTTTTCTAAAAATGTAAACTGAATATTTTAAATATAATAATATTTTTTAAGCAATTTGGAACTTATCTACATTATAAATATTTTGTAGTATGAATTATTTTTTAAAAAATATTTGTAAAACAGTTTTTAATGTTTTATTATTATGTTTATTGTGTAGATAAGGTTACTACATGTTCAAATAATTTATTATATTTACAATTGTCAAGTTACATGTTTATAACTTAAACGATTTTTAACACTTTATATAATCACTTTCTTAATAATATTCTTATATGAATTTTCTCATTTTCTTCCATGCATTCTCGCTTCCATTGATCAATCTTTTTCTTTTTCTCTGTATAATCAATGGATCTAAAAATCTTCAATATTTTAATATATTCTAAAAATATTGGTTTAGGAGATTACATATAGATTTCGTTTATATGTGATTAGGTTAGTACACGTATGCCCGTCTATATATTCTAAGCTAATAAAGATTATATTTAGATTTTTTTTCATTAACCGTGTAGTACACGGGTACTAACCTTGTTTGTAGAAAAAATCAAGTGCCATGCCAATTGATTACACGTCATATTTCATGCTATCAATATTCAACAACACACGAACTTATTATCTATTAAAGTAAGTTTTGTCTTGGACAACGAAAGTGAAAATATAAGTATTGTTAATTAAATTACCAATATAAATCTTTATTAGCCAATAAATCACAATCTAGATTCATAAAATGCAATTTACTATTTTAAACTATTTGCAACTTCATTCATGTTTAAAGTTATGAGAACATAACAGACGTTTCATGCATGCTTTGACAAGACAATCCATATTCACATCACATGTAGAGATTCTCGACCCTTTTTCTTTTTAAAAGCAAAATCGGTTTAAGTTGGTTAATTGAACGTCAAAACCCTGTTAAGTTTCAAACTGAATCGGGTTAAACTGTGTTGTTGACCTGTGTGATTTGGACGTAACCGGTTTCAATGAAAGTTGAAAAAGATTATAAACTGGTCCTTAATCTATGGTTTATATCGATTCTAAACTGGTTTCTAGTATGGTTTCAGGTTAAGGTCCCCATTTCGATTGGAAAACCGCTTTTTTGGCATCTTTATTCACATGTATCTTAAAGTGAAAAGGACTAGAAAGTAGAACCGAAGGGCATCATGTCCCTTTTATTGGGTATCTTTTCCTATCATCATAACATAAGGCACTAAATAATGGGCCACATATATCACCATTTCATATCAGAATCTCATTTTTCCCCTTTTGATCTCATTTCTCCGCAAATGCAGGGTACCTACTAAGTATAACAAATCACTGGCTGGCACGATTTTCAAAACCTTCTTCTTCTTTTCAAACATTAAAATTTTTGCAAATATAAAGACATTTCCATTTTTCTTAATCTTGTTTTAATCATGTTAAGATTGGTTATATGACCTCTAGTTGCGGGTTTGAGTCATGAAAATGATCTCCTGGAGAAATACAAGATAGCGATGTGTACACAGAGTTTAGACCCAAGTTGGCGCGACACCTTCGAACCCTGGACGTATAGCAGTTTTGTGCACAGGGTATGCTCTTTATGCAGATGTTTTTTTTTTTTTTTTTTTTAAATATGGTCGTATAAAGATTTTATTATCATCATAATGCTAATTTAATACTATCAAATGACACTTCATACTTTACAATGTATTTCTAACTAATGTGATCCATAAGGGTTGTTTTAAAAGTGTTAGTCGTGTACTCGTGTTTACTAGGGCCTGACGCCCTCGGTCACATTCTATTTCGTCATATCATGGACTTATCATGGAAGTGGTTACAACTCTTAAGTTGTTAAGGCTCATAAGAATGAGACATATGAGTAGTCATTAAACAAAGAAAAATGTTTTAACACAAGTGTAAAGATGTGATCATTAAACATTTAACACAAGCTTAAGAATTTATTTGTTGTGATGGTTTATTGTTTAAAAGCGTATTTACCTTATGCCTTCTAGCTACTTGCTAGTAAGGTTTTAAATGGAGTTTTGCTTTTCAAAAAAAAAAAAACATTTAACACGCGCCAGAGAGGTGTGTTAGTGTGTACTCGTACATTGATATTTATTTATTTTATAAACATCAAATTAAATGTATAGATAATGGTGATAGACCGCCAAACCCCTACGATAGTGGCTTAAGATAATCGGGTGAGTGAACATAAAGATGATGTCTAGAGATTAAACTGTGGTATCTTTTGACTAAACAAACAAATGAACTATATGGATACAAAACAAAATTAATTTAAAGAAGAAACCAAACTTGCATATTACGATTTTTCAAAACTCATTTACAATTTTCAGAGCGAACCGGAACCACGGTGCACCAGGGTCTAGAGTGTAGCATCCAGCACGACTATAAAGACTAGCAACAACGGTAGATAGATGGAGCTGAAAACCGACTGATTGCATACAACAGTTTTAATTTTAAAACAAGAGGGTTTATAAGTTGTTAATTACCTGATATCTATGAAAAATTTTATTGAGATGAATTAATTTTTATGCAATATTTGTTTTGAACAACGATTTTTCACATTTAAATGCCATCTAACATTACAGTTAGATAGATTTAAACTCAAATTATATTTTCAAAGAATAATCATGATTAATGTACTACCTATATCTTGGTTTACATCTTAACAATAAATTTAAAATATTAGTAATTTTTGTGATTTTTGTTAAATTTTTTTAATAAAAGATATTCGAGTCCTTAATAAAATATATTTAATAAATCATAAAGTTAAGCTACTAGCCTTGCATCTAATTAACGAAAGACATATGTTACATCTATCATCTACAAATCATAAAGATGTTTAATTATTGTCCACATGTTTGGGGTCATGTGGACCAAAGGTTGATCATGGATTCATGGCTCGTTTAAGATTGGGTCCCAGATTAAAGAAGATTGAACAAGTATTAGATTTCTAGTGCCTTGTATTCAATGTACGTGGAATCATCTTTCATATCCAAGTTTATTACCATGTCATATAATTTATTAACACTTTTTAAAATTTATTGATTAAAACGGATTAAATATGTTATTAAGTAGCATATAAGAATCCTGAAACTTTGTATGCTTTTTTATATAAAAGAAAAACCTATAGTTGTTTTGTCTAACTCGTTTAATTAATGGTTCATGTTTGGGTTGTACTAAAATGTTGGTCAACTTATTAACTTGTTTATAATTAAAATTAAAATTTATTTTATGAGTTCAATGAAAAGTTGTTTACAAATCGCAAATCTATTTACAACTTGATTACAACTCACTTACAACTTGTCACCCGTTTAATCCATTTATATAAATGGATTACTCTAGTTGTGTTTGACCAGGATGAGAACCAAGTCTATGGTGGATGCACTCTAATATAGGAGGCATGTGGATTGTCAAGTTGTGGGATTGGTGTCAAGCTGATAACATTTAAATCTAAAGAATGAGCCCTTGGTGACAGTTGTGGTCCCTTAGGCAGCGTTGTCGATAGATGTTCTGACTATGACGGAGATGCACATGGACCTCACGTTACTTATTTGTGTTGTTTTATTTTAGTAAGATCACATCATCTATTTGGTTGTGGTGGTAAGTTACTATGTGCCTAACCGAAACCAATATTGGACCATCAGTTATATTGGTTATCATTTATGTTTAGATCGGTTTTATCAGTTATGGTCCAGTTACCAGTGATGTCGGTCATGTTTGCTCATCTTTTTATACAACATGATAGATGTACCAAGCTTGCTTTAGATAACAACTTAATTAATTAAAAATATATAAACTATTATTCTAAAACTAACAAGTGGGTGGTTGGGTTGAGGATTATGGTAGTGACATTATGCAATTATGAGGTGCCGTGGAAAGAAGACAAAGAGTTAGGAGAGTGTGGTAGGAAAGGGTCAAAGAGTTGGACTCTATGGAGCAAAAGATTGTGATCATTTTGAAAAGTAGGTGCAAAAGAATTTAGGTTGAGTGTAAAGGTGATGATCATTTCCATAATATTCTCATTACTATTTCACGTCTTCAATAGTTACCAAACACTAGTCTTGTGTAAGGGAAAGAAAAATTTTATGAGTAAATTATAATTTTGCTTGGCTAAACTTATCATAATATTTTCTTTCTTACTTGCACTTATCATACAACCCAAAGTAAAATGATAAAAGTATGTTTTATTTTTATTTATAGTTTTAATGAACTTTTTAAATAAAAAAGAAAACTTCACCAACCTCTTACGAGATCTCTTTCCTAAACGTTAAACCACCATCACCGTGAGTACTTAATCATACCACCTTCAACCTCCGTTGCTCCATCTCACCTTCGCCACCATTAAACATGCATCGGAATAGCTAGATGGTCGACCTGGGACAAATCCAAATACCCGACTGGATGGTGGTTAATTAGGCCGAGTTACCCAAATCACGACTTCACTAATCAAGCATATTCGGTTTGCTTATCACTTCTTAGTCATAATTTTGAGGGTGTGTTTATATTCGGTACACATAAAAAGAAAATATAATATAACTTGGCGTAAAAAAAATTATATTCGCCCGTAGTCTGCCTAGAGGCCAATCACCAACCCAACCTAAAAAGACCAAAATAAACCCAATCATATATATTTCCGGTCTTTGATTTGGTTTCTATAAAATTTTTGTCCTGGTTGAAACTAGATTCTACTAAACACACATCCTTACACAAACTAGCTCGTGCACATGCTCGTCTTTAAATACTAGTGACAACCACCTTCATTTTGATTGGACCTCGATTTGACCCAAACCCAATTTAACTTACACCTTTCTGACCTGACCCGACCCCAACTTGACAAACTGTTTGTTACTTGGCTTAATATACGTTGGAGGAAAGAGGAACAAGTTTTCTAAAATCTCTAAATATATCAATATTCAAATAAATCAATATTGTTATATTTTTAAATATTCATCCTCACCAAACACACATCCACTCCACTGATTTCGTACCACTTATTTTTTCTAACTATTTCGATGAAATGACATCTTTTGTAAGTATCCCTCAAGTTCTTTCATCTCCAACCATATGATTCTAATTTTCTTGCTCCAAAAGTTGTACCACATAAACCATCTTTTTGAGTGCTTTAGTTTTATTAACTTGTTTTAAATAATTTATTATGATAACTTATTTTATCTCGTTATATTATCAACAAATTAAATTGATTAAAAAAGTTAAAATAATATAAATGTAGTTTTCGAAGGAATGTATTCGATTATCACAAGAGTCTTTGAAATCCCTTAGAAGTTGCTTTAAATCAAGAGAAGGTGGGAGAAGCATTATTCTTTCCAACTTGCTTTATTCCTTCCAACTCCAAATATGAGGGAAAATCTTGTTTCTTCTAGAGTTGTCCTAGTATTTTTATATCTTCGTTTAGATAACACAACCATAAAGAGTAAGTCAGTAAAATACAATACTAACATAAACTGTTTGTAAAGGTTCTACATATCTCAATGAATCGTGTAAAGATTAACATTAAGTTGAAATATTTTTATACTACTTTTGAAAATTTAATTGAATATTCAAAGAGAAAACAAGAATGGAAATATAGATTATGTTTTGAAGATGTGTATCCAAATCAGATCAAAGACTCCTTATACAGACGGTGAACTATCGTGATGACGGCTATTATTCAGTTACATTAACTTAAAAATCTTTAGCAGAAACTCCAATAATATAAAAATATGAAAGTTGATGCTGACAATGCAGTTGGTGCTAACAAGCCAAGTCCTATTGTTTGTGCTAATCTCAATTTAAAAATAATGATTAGTTGCCACTAATGATTTCTTGCTACTAATCTCAATTTAACATTGATGATTAGTTGCTACTCATGTAAGTTAACACTAGTATTCTTTGTTCCTGTTGATGACCTTGAAGCCCCATGGTCTTGGGGGCTTTGCACCCAGAACCCCTGAGGTTTTTAGGTGCTAGAAATCAAAATGGTTTTGATTGAGACTATAATTCACACATCTTAAGTCCTATCAATGTTTATTCAGATTCTTTTATTTTTCTTTAAAAAAATTATGATTAATCAAAGTGACCTGATGACATCAAAATCACTAATACGATTATTCATGCATTCACAACACATCCACAACACATCCACTCTCGGTTTTCTTATCCAACTTACTAGAACACAATACTTGTTGGTTAATAGCTTTGGTGATTATGTTTTCTAAAGAATAAAATAAAAAAAGCGTGATTAGGTTGGATTTAATGCTTAACTATAGCTTTATTAACGGGAAAAACTACATGGTTCGAAACATGCAAAATACATGATTACTATTTGCTATGGAGTTAGATTCATATTTGTATCTAACTAAATCATCAATATTAATTAATTAAAATTACTATTATATTGTTATTATTATTATTATGTTATTTATATCACTTATTCTATATTATATATCATATATATCAATTCGTACGCATCATGTTTATTTATAATTTTTATTTTTCATTACTAATTAAATTTATTCAGTTGTGACATTATTAACTTTTAATCAAGACAAACTATCACTGAATTTTCACAAAAAGCAACTTGCTCTTGCATGATTTTATAAACTTTAAGGGTCAAAATCTAATGAGTAAAGTTGATTTTAGTGATATGTGTTAAAATTAATGTTATGAACATTTTTGAAATATGTCTATATATTATTAAATTTTATGCACCGCATCTAATTTGAGAGCGTTTTTTGGTTCACAAAAATAGATATGAGTATAGAAATATAAAATTTATTTTTATGAGATGTTTAGTTGATAAAAAGCACAATTTATAATTTTGGATTTCATTTCAATGGAAAAATTAATAAATATTGTAAGATTACTGGAATCTTCATAACAATTGGATTAGTGTTGACATTACTAATTATTGATAATCATTATTTATTAACATTACTATTGTTATTATGTTACTTAATATTATATAAATCATATACTTATATAATATTGTATTTTCACTTTGTATTATGTTTATTTGTAGTCTTATCATTGTATAATTTAATATAGTTATTTTTATTTTTACATTATTAATTTTCCTTCCAAACAAAAGATACAATCAGCATGAAATTGCCAATTCAACTCTCAAAACTTATACTACTTATTTCTAATATTATTTAACTAGTATAAATATTATTTTTCATAGAAAAATATGCTTTTCATTTCGTTTTCTGTCTACTAAATAATTCATTTTTAATCGAGTTATAATTATGATTCTTCTATATATTTCAATTTTCTTGAACTTATTATGTTAACAATCGACTCCTAAAAGAAATGAGTATACTATTATCATATATTAGGAAGTAAAAACCTATAAGTATATTAAAAGTCTAAAAACTTACTTGAAAGTATTACTATCTTTTTTTTCTCTGAAGAGTTACATAAAAATATTTTTATAATTAAATACTAAATTATCAATCTGAAACGTTTGTTAACTTTATAAGAACTAAACATGTTTTAGCATGAACTTTTAAAAAATCGGTTCTTTCATTAGATAAATATGATATTATATTTTAAAGATAATTACATAAATATTTTAGTTCCTTTGGCTTGGGAAACATAAATAAATCTGAGGGTAGTCACATGAGCATCCTCATTTCTAAATTATACAGAAAATTAAAAAAACATTTAAGTTTAATCCTGCTGTCAGATTTTCTTCCCATCTTCATCCTTATATTTTTAAATAAAATCATAATCATTTCCCATATTTAAGGATTGTCATTCATTTTTCATAATTATTATTTTGTAGTTATTTTATTAATGTTTGGGAGTGAAATAAAAAAAATAAATATTATTTAATGAAACAAGTATAAGTATGGGGAAGCTGATGTGAGATGTTTGTACTAAACTAATAAAATCTTTAAAGAATGATAGTTTTTGTTGCTTATGAGGGATGTGAATGCTTTTTTTTAACGGTAAATGTGAGATCTTGTTTCGAAGGATACGTGTTATATTAATCAGAGCCACCTACCCGTTTTTCAACCGTGATCACACCTCCAACCATCTCATAAGAAAACTTATTGCTAGAATAACCCTTTAGCTTAACTTTGAGAATTTTGATCAGAGTAAGATTTAAACCCATAACCTTCTCATATTTTATATGTTATATGTATCCCATATTAACCAGTTAAACTAAAAATTATAGGTTGTTATGCATGCACTTAGGCACTAAAAAAGCAACAAATTTAATTATTGACTTTTAATATCGTATCAATTTTCAGCCTAAGTTAACAAAAAATGTAATAAAATTAAAATTAAAATTTTATAATCTAGCAGATAAATTAACACAAACTAATGTTAACAGTTAAACTTGTTAAAGAAAACTCAAAGTTAATATACAAACCCATTATTATTATTATTATTATTATTATTATTATTATTATTATTATTATATACTTATTACTTTTTATTATTCTTATTATTTTCTTACTTTCCAAATATATTATTTGTCAAATAAGATGGAGCATAACTATATCTTTTATTTTAGATTATAACTTTTAAAAGATAACTACAACATTAAATAAACTTTATTTTGAAATCAATGGGATTATATTCATTATATACATTTAAAATATGATTCACCACATACTTTAAAACTAAAAAACAAGATCAGGTTGTTTGATTACCTGATTCACACATACTTTAAAACTAAAAAAACAAGATCAGGTTGTTTGATTACACAAATATAATAAAAATCAAATCTCATAACTAATAAAAATAAAATAAATTTATTCTCTATACAAATAATATTCCAAATGCGTGGCTGTGACGCCACACACTCACCATATCGGTGTCCGAGCCCAATGGCACGATACGTAATATTTTCAAAAACTTGTGGCTCATATCAACACCCCATCTCTATATATAACCCCCAATTTCTTCAACAAAGTTCACCATATCATTCACGATAACCCTAGAAAGCAAAGAGATAATCTGCATATTTTCTTTGATAATAATCATCGTCGTACGATTGCTTTAATCGTAAGCGTATAATCACAGATTCAAATTCCGATTGTTGTTTGTGTTCTTTGGTTGGTGATTTTAGGGTTTTGTTGCAGATCTGATACTTGATTTCGCGTTCAAGCGGCGTTACATCAAATTTTGAATTGTAAGTGTTGTTTTTTTCTTTTTGAGGTTGTAATCGATTGATTTGATGTGTGTTTTTGTGAATGTGTATAGCTAGGGTTTGAGTTTCACGTCAGAATTTAGGGCTTTTGGTTTTGTTATGGTTGATCTGATATTCTTAGGTTTTATTTGATTTTGAGGAGTTATTTTGGAATTTGATGAAGGAATAGCGTTGTTCTTTCTCTAATCGTTTGAAAAACCTGTGTATAATCAGATTTGTTTGTTTTAATGGGTTTTATAATTGTTAAATCTGTGACCTAAGTTTCATAGATGTTAGGTATAACAGATTTATACGAGTTTTCGAATACTTTTTACATTTTCTTTTTTTTATTTGCTTAATCATTGATAGTATCTTTGATTGATAGAAGTAGTAGTTTAAAGATTTGAATGATAGTTTCTGTTCTGCTTTCAATATTATCATCATTTGTTCATACTAGTGAAAAAGTTATAATTTTCGCCTTTATTTTTTTTTGTCATTATTGCTTTTATCTTTTTAAACGCCATAAGTTTGTTCATGTTCTTTTTGTTGTGGTTTTTGGCAAACAGGAAAAATTGAATGTTCTAATGGAGACCAAAGGTGGGAAAAAGTCCAGCAGTAGTAAATCCTTTTATGAAGCTCCCCTAGGTTACAGCATTGAAGACGTTCGACCAAACGGAGGAATCAAGAAGTTCAGATCGGCTGCTTACTCCAACGTAAGTGTTCAATTGCTAATCTTCAGTTTCATTCTTTCTTGCATTGTATTTCATCAGTTTTGTTGCATAATCTGTACTGATAATGTGTTTTTATGTTCTTGATGCAGTGCGCTCGCAAACCATCCTGATACCCTTCAAATTAGTGTTCTTTTCACGTCTTGACGTGATTTATTTACCGCTTTCTAATTAGTTTAGTAGTTATAATCGCCCCCTTCTTTCCTCCTTTTCTTTTGTTCTCAGCCCCTTTCTTGTTTACTCCCTTGCTGGTGTTAAGTTGTTCCGTTGAAAACCATGTCTGCAATTGGTTTTGAAGGCTACGAAAAGAGGCTCGAAGTAACATTCTTCGAGCCTAGCGTCTTTGCTGACCCCGATGGTCAAGGTCTCCGGGCTCTTACCAAAGCCCAACTGGATGAGATCTTAAACCCTGCTGAATGCACCATTGTCTCTTCCCTGTCTAATGAAGATGTTGACTCTTATGTTCTATCTGAATCGAGTCTCTTTGTGTTCCCTTACAAAATTGTTATCAAAACCTGTGGAACCACCAAACTGCTTCTTTCGATCCCAGCCATTTTGAAGCTTGCAGAATCTATTTCCCTCACCGTCCGGTCAGTGAGATACACGCGGGGCTGCTTTATCTTTCCCTCTGCTCAATCCTACCCTCATCGCAGCTTCAGCGAAGAAGTTTCTGTGCTAGATGATCATTTCAAAAAGCTTGGTTTGACCAGCAAGGCTTATGTAATGGGTGGGTTCGACAAACCCCAGAAATGGTTCGTTTATTCTGCTTCAGCTGGACCAGTGTCGGCTCGTGATGAAGTGTACACACTCGAGATGTGCATGACTTGTTTAGACAGAGAGAAAGCCTCAGTTTTCTACAAAACAGAAATGAGCTCGGCTGCAACAATGACTAACGAATCTGGTATTCGTATGATCCTTCCGAAATCCGAAATCTGTGATTTTGAGTTTGACCCGTGTGGGTACTCTATGAATGCTATAGAACAAGGTGCAATCTCCACCATTCATGTTACACCTGAAGACGGGTTCAGCTATGCTAGTTTTGAGGCGGTTGGGTATGATCTTAAAAACAAGAGCCTGGAACAGCTGGTGCAACGGGTGCTAGCTTGTTTTGAACCGGGTGAGTTCTCGATTGCAGTTGGTGCACCAAACTCTTTGGAGACGATTCGCTCCGTTGTTGTGGAGGGTTACAGTTTGGAAGAAAAAACTTATGAAGATCTTGGATGTGAAGGATGGATTGTGTACCAGAAGTTTGTGAAGAAAGATGGTAGCTGCTGTGGTTCACCTAGGTCGGTTCTGAAATGTGATGACTGGAAAGAGAAGGAGAATGAAGAAAAGGAGTATTAGTAGTAAGTATTGAAGAAGGGGTCTTTAATGTCTTGTTTCTTGTTATTGATGTGTTGAATAAAAGCCATAGTTATGGCTTCTTTGTTTAGGAGTATTAGTAGTAAGTATTGAAGAAGGGTATTTTAATTGTTTTCTTGTTATTTGATGTGTTGAATAAAAGCCATAGTTATGGCTTCTTTGTTTCTGTTGATGTTGGATTATATGGTTTTCATAAATGTTGTTTGGAAGTAAGTTTGGCATCTAATGTTTTATGGTTGATGTTGGTTTTGTGATGACATTAGTTGCACCAAATTAACTAGTGTTTTAGGAATAAAACAATTCAAAGTACAGAAAATTAAACATGAAAACATTAAAAAATGGTACTTAAATAGAAAATGACCACTTTCTATGACAATTCATACTTGTAACAATGTAAAATGATAGAAAAAACCAGGCTTACATCATTAAACATATCTTTCTTGTATGTCAGGGCTACCAAAGCTAATGTTTTATGTAATTGTGTTTTAGTGTATGTCAGGCTACCAAAACTAAACGTGTTTTATGTAATTGTGTTTTAGTGGTAATTGTGTTTTAGTGTATGAAGTAAGAATAGTATAAGCATCAAATCATCCTCAGATTATTTAAAAGCTTACCTCACATGTTAGATATTATTATTGTGAAATACAGAAGTGTGATCGAGTGTTTACGATACTATTATGGTAACTAATGTAATAACTAAGTGAATTTGTAATTCCTGTGAATTGATAAAATTATTTTTATAACCTTACTTATTTATTTTAAGTATATAAACAATAGATGATGAAAAGTTTGGCCTTGGTAGAATGTACAAAACAAGTGTCTAAGAGTATGGAGTAAAGTACAAAATAGGAAAAGCATTTTAGAGTTTTGGCATTTAGGACCGATTGTCGTGTCTTGAGACCACCGACTCAGCACCCACTAGGATTTTTATTGGAAAAGAAATTCGTTTTATACCCTTTTTATGATAAATTTAATGTATTTATGTAAAAAGTTTGTTATATTTTTTTGAACGGCATGTTAACAGTTAGTAATACCAAGTTAGTAATATTTGCTTATGTCAAGGTTAAATTCTAAGGAGGAATGCAAGTCATTGTTTTCATGGATTTTCTATTATGACACATCAACGTCATATCAGTTTTCTATGTGCATTGTGTGTGATAGAGTACAAGTTGCATGCACACCAATTCAACCGGTGAGCACTGGTGAATGGGTGTGCAAAAAACCGAAATAACCGAACCGCAACCGAAATAACTGCCGCAACTGAACCAAAAAACCGAAACCAATTAGAAACCGACGGTTTGGTTTGATGGTTTTTTAAAAACTGATTTTTTCGGTTTGGTTTCGGTTTTGCTTTTAACAGAAACCGAAAAAACCGAACCGAAATCATAAAATCGAACTTGTAAATTTAGAGGTGTATTCATATACTATTAAACATGACTAGCCTATAAATTACTTATTTAACTTATCCTATCTAGAATAGATTGAATATTTAGGTTTCAAAAATAATATTTAAACTTTTTTGTTTGGTAGATTAATGTGTTTTATTGATTTTTGTGTTATTGTATTCATAAATTGTAATTAATTATAATGTTAAGTAATTTATAAAAATATAGAGATTATATTTAAAGATCAACAAATGATGTAAATCCAAAACTTCTAGCTTAAATTAAATACTTTAGACTAATTTTTTTAGAAAAAACTTAAAGCCCAAAAAGCAAAACCGAAAAGACTGAAACCAAACCGAAACCAAAGTGAAAACCGAAAACCAAAAACCGAAAAAACCGAAACCAAACGGTTTTAAAAACCTAGAAACCGAAATATCGGTTTTGGTTTTGGGCTAAAACCGAACCAAACCGACCATGCTCACCCCTAGGTGAATGTTCCCCAGGTCAGAAGGTTAAATTTAGTCACTGGAATCGGTGGGTGGTGTTCCCACCCGAGACTCGGTTTTCACCACCTCCTCTCGGGTTTCACTCCGTCACACCTAACATTGACTTCTTCTATTAATTTTTTTATAGTTTCTTTTTTCCTAAATCGAATATCTCTTTTTAACAAACTACAAAGATTAATTATGTAATTTAATTTGAATTCGGATAGAATTCAAATAATAAGCTTGAACTCAAGTTTTGAATCTTTGACTCGGGTCCCAAGCCGTACGTTCTTAATTCAGTTTTCAGATTGAATTTGAACCTAATTTTTCAAATTCGGTTTAATTATAATTCTTAAAAGAATAAGAAACCTGATTTGACTTGAATGATATTTGAAGTTTTTAATCTAGTGGTTCTCATCGACACTTCGGACTTCAGTAGTTCAATTCGTCTTCATTATCAAGTCTTCATCGCTCTAGTCTTAGCACGTATGCATCCTGCCTAAACTCGAATGAATTCGAGCTTATTTTGAGTTTAAATCGGTTCAAACACGGGTTGATGCAGGCTGATCTTAATGCATTGTTTATAAGTTCATAACATCATGTCAAAATCTTTCGACCTCCATCCAAACAAGTCAGTGTTTCACATGTGCACTTTTATCACTCGTGTTAATCTGATATGATAAGCAATCGCATCCAAACCCTGACCCTTGATCGGGCCACAAGGAGAACTGAATATGATCGTTTCTTGCTGCAATGTGACCCGAAAATAGTCCATAGAGGCATGAAGGCTGCAACATATTGGTAGACTACTATAGTGAAGCTGTGGTGTGATTTCGGGCTGCAAGGCTTATAAATGCACCAAAAACAAGCAACAACTCATTACATGATTCTGATCGTACAGAAACCGAATGAGATGCAAGAAGCTTCATAAGACTTAATATGACAACCAAATCGACACTTACTATGTACTAATATGTCAAACGTGAAATGAGATGCAAGAATTTTCATATAAAAGTAAACATTTTTACACCTGATCTTGAACAAATATGATTTCAGCTTCTGCTGATGCGCGCTTTAACCTAAGTAACGCGATCAACATGTTTAATCTTCCATCAGTTACATACACACTTGGGGTGATGCTCATAACTTCAAGAACAGGTGAATTTCCAAGTAAAAACTCTATAAATGCCATCTCGTGTGGAACACCCGACAAATCTGCCATCTTTATTATCTTAAGTCGTTGAAATGTGCAGTCACACGGGCATTCCTTCTCCCAGAAATCCAAATCAGGTGCTTCTGTTGCTGATGATGAATTCGATGAACCCTAAATTAAAAAGAAAAAATATAAATAAAAAGAAACATACTTTAACATTAATGACAATATAGTATTCGAAACTCACAGAAATTTGAAGTTCTTGAAGATTAGGAGCGTTTAGAATCAAACGAAGAACCACCATTATTTCTTTCATATCCTCAAAGCTTACTTGGTATAACTCGATGACCTTTAGATGTTGATAAGTGATCTGTGTTTTCGCCAGGGCGTTACCTATACTCATATACTAAGAAATGAATGAAGGTCAACACACCAGTCAACAAGATCAACAATCCGTGTTCAAAACAACAGAAAGTCTAACCTTTGTGAAGTAAATGTGGCCGATAAGCCTCTCAAGGGACGGTACACCACCAAGAAACTTATCAAAATTGCAACTTGAACTTTGCCCAAAATGTTCAGCAATATCATCGGTCATATACATAGCAACAGATAAAGCAACTAACATAGGAGTATTCTCGAGACATATATCTTTAAATTCACCTTCTAATATCAAATATCTAAGGTTTGGGGCACGGATGGTGAGTTCTAAACTATCAAAGTATGACAGAGTTAAGCTTTCAAGAAGCGGGCAACACGAGATAAGATTCTCCACTGCATCAGGAGCAATAAGAACTTGTTGAAGATTAAGATACTTCAAATTCAAGAACCCTTTAAACGACAATGGTGGGTCTAACTCACATCTAACAAGCTCCAAACGAACCAACTTTTTACACGAGAAAAGACACGAAGGCGCTCTAAACCACTCGCCTTCACCTAACTCAAGAACCAATTCTTTAACATCTTTTCTTGATAGAAAAAGTAGCCATTGATCTACATCAGGGGAGCTTTGCAAATACGCAGTAGACAGACTAAATCTATGAATAGGACCATCATGTAGAAAAAGAAACCGAGTGACAAAATTCACAAGATTAACCTCTGCAAGTGCTCTATCATGGGTACATGAGACACATTTATCATCAAACTCAAGTTGTGTAAGAGTAGCCCATTTATACCTCCATCTATTAGATAACACACTTGTTCTTACAGCATCTCTTAATGGCAACTTCATGAGTATCGTTTCAATGATACTTTGAGGGAGATCGCTTATATAATCATCCCCGGAGGGATGTTCTGTATGCATTCTCCCCTTTTTGCCCTACAAAACAAAGAAATACATTCGATCAATCATTCATAATTTCATATCATATCAAACCAATTCCCTTCAGTTTTATCAAGATTGATATCAATTTTGGTTAAAACAACCTCAAAAGTTAAATTTAAACTCCAGATAAACAAAATTGATGATCAAATTGATTCTTGAACACCAATTGGCATGACATGAAATCACTCAACAATGTGGAAGATCAAAAACACAAATTCATACAGTTTCAAGAAATCCACAACCATATCGAAGAATTGATCCATAAAACTTGAAACAAAATAGAAACTCGCAGAATTTAACAATCAAACAGAAGTTGCATTGAATTCGATTTATTAACACATCTAATCAAAACAATTTTCAAACCTTCACGGATTATGGTGATGATCAAACTTGCAGGAAAAAAGGGAAGATCATAACAAAAAAAAAAATAATCACGGATAAAAGGGGGTTTATGTAATGAAAGAAAGAAACATGAATGATTTACAGATTAAAGGGTGAAAATTGGTACCTAAGATTGATATCAATTTTGGTTAAAACAACCTGAAAAGTTAAATTTACACTTCAGATAAACAAAATTGATGATCAAATTGATTCTTGAACACCAATTGGCATGTCATGAAATCACTCAACAATGTGCATATGTACAAACAAAATCAAAAACAAAAATAAAAACAATTCAAGAAATCCCCAACCCTATCGGAGAATCCTAGAACCCAAAACAAAACAGAAACTCGCAGAATTCAACAATCAAACATGGGTGCCATCGAATTCGATTTATTTTCATCTAATTCAAACAAATTTCGAACCTTTAAACGAACCGCAGCGATGATCAAAGTTGTTGGAAAAAAGGGGAATAGATTATAAGGGAAGAAGATAACGCATTACCAAAAGGGGGTTTTTTGAAATGAAAGAAAGAAAGATGAAAGATGAAAGATTTAGAGATTAGAAGGTGGAAAATGGTACCTAAGGTTGATAGTGATGATCCACCGGTGGTTGTGAGAGGGAAGTGACGGAGGAAGAAAAGGCCCAAAGCTGGACTAACCTGTTCGCCAAGACGGTTTCGGGTTGGGACCCGTTTTTAGAGAGGAATATCGGTTTGGATTTGGTTCGGGTTTGAAACTGAGTTTTTCTTGGTTTATTGGGTTTGACTGGTTTCAACGTAGGGGGTTGCAATCCGATTTCATCTCTGTAAGTATGGTTGGTTTTAAATCGGTTTTTGTCAAACTGGTTTTAATACTGGTTTCATTTTTCGAGCTGGGTGTTTTTCTTCCCTTTAGTTGTAATCATTTAGAGGAATAAATTTATAAGACTATATATAATGTATTGCAAACTTCTAATGAAGTGACTAGAAGTGACTATGGGTATGTTTGATAGAGAGACGTAAAAAAGTAGTTCTCCTCTCAGAAACTACTTTCAACTCCTACTCTCCTTCGTCTATTCATAAAAAGTAGTTCTTGCACAAGAAATCTATTCGGACACTCTTGTTTCAAGCACTCCTCGTTTCAAGCACTCTTCTCTCTCTCTTCTCATCCCCTTATCTTACACACACACAAAAACTATCAAAATATGACTATTGTTCATGACATGATTACAAACTAACACATTTCAAATGAAATTGGTTATAACCATTATATTTTGTTATTTGACGTCTTAAATAAATACTTATTTATGATATTTCAAGCTTTTGATATTTACGTAGATAGAATTAATTGTGGTTTCATATTCATTTTATGGATCTTACACTATTGTTATTTTGAGATAACCATCTTACATCTTCATGAGTTTTATATCATGCGAGTTTATGATTATATATCTCACATGAGAAATGTTATTATACAAAGGATGGTGACATCATCACAAAAATAAATAAATAAATAATGCTTTGCATAATCAACACATATTGTAATTTAATTACTCATGTGTAACATTTTAAACATACTCTTTGATTTTAGTAACTACAAATGCCTAGCATGCGTCACTTTAAATGCTTAAAGACCAAATTTCACCGAAATACAAGAATACTCGCACAACGAGCGAAAGTGAATCCCACTAGTTATTGTTTATTTTTCTTGTCCTATTATTTTGTGTTACTTCAAATTTTAAAACCTACAATTTTGCAATCAGAAGATCCAATTTTCACCATGATAATTTTTTCTCCTTAACTTTCAATGATTCACATGGTTTGGAAATGCGTCACTTTAAATGCTTAAAGACATACTCCGCACAACGAGCGAAAATGAATCCCACTAGTTATTGTTTATTTTTCTTGTCCTATTATTTTGTGTTACTTCAAATTTTAACCCTACAATTTTGCAATCAGAAGATCCAATTTCACCATGATAATTTTTTCTCCTTAACTTTCAATGATTCACATGGTTTGGAAGAGAAACTCAACTAAATGGCAAAGAACACATATTCAAAGAACGTGGTTTTTTTTCTTTTTCCAAATATTAAATTTAGATTACCAAATATAGCTAGTAAAGGACTAACCAAACGAATAAAGTTTTGTACAACTTGAACTTCTAGTCCATTTAACTTGGAGAAAAAAAAGAGGAACAAAACTTTTTTCTTAAACGTCACATGAAAACCTTATCTCCCGTAAGTCTCATTCCTTAGGCATGTTTAATAAGTTGTCTTTGAGAAAAAAAAGTTATTTTATATATCATGTATAATGAGTCAATGAACCATCCTTATTCTTATCAATCCAACTATATTCCCTAGTACATATTCAACATCACCGGTGATAATTTTTAGTACAACCACGTATATCTCTTTCGTTCTGTGTATATGTGTGCATATATATATGTATGTATATGTATATATGTGGTGTGTGTATTGGGCTTTGGTTATAGTACAAAGCGTAAATCATTCTAAGAAGTTTAGGAAGCAATAAGGTTGCCGTACATGTACAAGAGTGAATTTAATGTGTAAATTGTATTTGTGTCCATTAATGTATACCGATTATAATATACAAAACAACATCGTGTAAAATGCTATAACCACACATTATTATTTTCAATCAAAACCGATTTCAGACCTATATATGCACCCATTTCAGAGCTAGGTAGACATTTACAAAATCATGATGCATCATTATATTGATCATTGGTCATTTATTGGTTGATGCAATTATGATTCGTAATTTTTTTTGACTACTGGTTAATGTTAGCTGTTCGTATCATCACGTTAGTATATTCGACAATGTCAAGGTTGAACTTTGGACCTCCGAGAGAGGAAAGCCTCCACCTTCCCCTTGAACCACTACATCAAGAATCATTGCATAGCGCGGGTAAGCCCATTAGTCTTTGAAACATGAGAGAAACAATAAAGACTCATTTTCAATTACATCCATCATATATACATTCAAATACTATATATAACCGATTCGATAATAAATAGAAAATGATGATACATAATGTGTTTAGTTTGTCTGCAATAAATGTTACTTATGACATTCTCCTCTCACGTATTATCGCTTGCAAGTCATTAATAATCACACAATCCAGGATGATGTTAAATCTAGTATTCTAGTACTTGAAGACCTATAAAATAAAACTAATATTTCTAGATCAAGTGTGTTGTCTCACTAAAAATGTTGCTAAGAAACCCAGTGAGAAAAAAACTCAGTCAAGAGAAGAAGAGTTTGACATGTATAATCAGCATCGCGTGTTGATAACGACTTGTAAAATAAGAGATAAATAATAAACTCATTTTTGTTTATATATCAACAATTAATCCATCATGTATACACGTACAAATCTCATATGAAACTGACTCAATAATAAATATAAAAAATAATACGAATATACAATGTGTGTAATTATGTTTGCAATATAAAGGTTATTTATAACACTTTTTTTTTCTATTAAACATACGCAACAAATTAATTATTATAAAAACTTGTAAAAAATACATTTTCTTCATATTACAATTTAAAATACGTGATTTATAAAGTCTTTTTAGACCAAATAAATAGTTTTGTTTCACCATCATATGCCCCTCAGTTCTACACATCTTTAGTTTCACAAACCTACAATTCTCCTAACTTCACCATCAAATATGTCTCAGGATTGTAATATTCCCCAATTTCACCATTGACTCCGAAAACTGTACGAAAAACGCTATCTGATCCTCTGCATATTTCTAACAAGCTTCTCGTTTCGACCCAAGAAGGCTCGAATAGAGCTCTTGATCAGAGTTAAGAAGACCTTCTCCTCTAAGAAGTATGTGGTAATACGAGTTGTCGAAAAAATTAGGTGTAACATAATCCATCGCTGCTTCGTTGTTGTCCCCTCCTCCTGCAGCGGGCACGTTGACTTTAACGTTTTGAGGTTGACTTCATGATTGGGCTCATCGTTGCAGTTGTTTGATAGTCTCCATAGATTCTGGCTCGATAGTTCGTGCATCGAGCCATCCCGATTGTGTGAGCACTTAAAATACGTGATTTATAAGTCTTTTTAGACCAATAAATAGTTTGTGTTTCACCATCATATGCCCCTCATTCTTACACATCTTTATGTGTTCACAAACCTACAATTCTTCCTAACTTCACCATCAATTATGTCTCAGGATTTGTAATATTCCCTAATTTCACCATCGACTCCGAAAACTGTACGAAAAACGCTATCTGATCCTCTGCATATTTCCTAACAAGCTTCCTCGTTTCGACTCCAAGAAGGCTCGAATAGAGCTCTTGATCAGAGTTAAGAAGACCTTCTCCTCTAAGAAGTATATGGTAATACGAGTTGTCAAAAAAATTAGGTGTAACATAATCCATCGCTGCTTCGTTGTTGTCCCCTCCTCCTGCAGCCGGGCACGTTGACTTTAACGTTTTGAGGTTTGACTTCATGATTGGGCTCATCGTTGCGGTTGTTTGATAGTCTCCATAGATTCTGGCTCGATAGTTCGTGCATCGAGCCATCCCGATTGTGTGAGCACCTTGCACATGTGTAATAGATCATTTCATAATGTTACAAAGAATGCTCATTCAAGTTATATGAAAGTAAATGACTTTTCCATGTGAAGTGTACAATATAATACATTATAGCTAGAAATGTTATGGGTGAAATTATAATGCAGAGAAGTATTCTTACGTTATAATTCCATTTTTGCGTTGTAAATTCATGAAAATTTAATCTTTCTAGTGTAATAATTCGTGCAACTTTCTCTAACACATTGTGTGTTTAGTGTCAAATATCTTTTTTATTTCATAACATTGTTCAAACGATTATAATAAGATGTTAGGGGTGTTATTATGCAGCAAACTTGATTCACATTTCAAAAGAAAAAAAAATTGAATTTGATAGCGGTAGCAACTAGTCGCAAATTGTGAAAACTTTTGTACGTAGGTCAAGCTATTTCGATCGCAAAAAGTGTTGCGGTTAGCGATGAAAGATTTTCGACCGACAACCTTGAATAATCAGAATCAGTTTAAAAAACCCGAAACCAGGAACTACTATAAAACCACATAAAAATTTTAGTACTCATATAATCCTTTTAAAACACAGTCTAAACTCCAAACCGATGCCCTTAGGTTTACACTCATAAAATTTTAGTACTCATATAATCACTTTTAAAACACAGTCTAAACTCCAAACCGATGCCCTTAGGTTTACACTCATAAAACTTTTCTTACCAGAAAGTGCAACCATGTCGGTGACCGAGAGGCCTTGATGCATAAACTTAGTAATGATCGAGAGATAACCCTCGTTGCACCAGGAAGATTCGACACTGCGTAAGCTAGCCGTTTTTCGAGTCCTTCCTCCCAGCAGGCACATGCCAATAAGGTCCACCAACCTATACTCAAAGTAACATAAACAATATGATAAACATAAACTATATTTATTGCTAGACAGATTAATAGCATATGATCAACTTACCAACACAGTTGCATCTCTTGCAGCATATGTAAGAACATCAGCACATGAAACTGTGTTGGGGCACTCAGATTCAAGCTTGTTCTTTATCCTATCAATGATTTCAAAACCTTTTAAAGCATTTAAATTTGTGGGAGCTTTCTTTTCTCCTTGTAAAGTGATTGTATCATCTAGCAACACCGAGCCATCGCAACCCTAGATCAAATCAAGTAAGATTGAATTAACAAAATGCTACAAACACAGGGTGATCAGCGATAGATACATCCGTCACAAGTCCCTTGGTGAAAATGGTAGTCGTTGGTAACCCATTAGTTATAACACGCTGGGAACATGATGTGGATAATTAAAGAATTACCAACAGGTTCCTGGCGGATTTTACTAAGGATCAATGAAAAAAATATTTTTCAAATTGTTGTTTTTTTTTTTTTTTTTTTTTTTTTTAATTTCTGCCACCCTGAAGGTATCAACCAATGCTAATGTTTCATCGGTAGTAGTCAATTTTCATAAGAAAAAGGTTCAAATAAAGAACCTTTTTTTCCGACAAATTAACCCACCTGCACGAAACAATCATGAAAATGCAACCGCAGGATCAAAGCGGCGTTTCTAAGATCAGACTGCACAGCACACTCCATTTCTTTCCTAACAATGGCTTCTGCATTTGGGCATGAAGATTTGTAGTAATCTAAAGTTAATGGTGGGTCACTTGCATGCAAGAACTTGATGCAACATATGGTGAAAAATGAAAGAATGATCATCAAGATAGCTGATCTGTTCTGCATTGTGTGTATGTTTGTTTGATCTTGATAGAGTTTCTTAAGTGGTACTTTATGAAAATGGTTGGGACTGAGGCAATATATTGGTGTTAATATGTTGCTTTTTTGTGTGAAAGTGTGCTTTTAGTCAAGAGAAGATGGAACTACTCTTGGCATAGTTGGTGGGCATTCTTTAACCAAAAGTTTCATGTTGTGTGTCATTAGGATACTTGAGCAACAAGTTACCAGATTATGTCTCATTAGTTTGATAATGATATCTTTTCTTTACCCTTTTGGCGCGAAATGGGATATGTAAGCGTGTTTGTGTAATCGTGTCACTCAAGTTTTTATCGTGTCTATATGTTTTGTTAAAGCGTTTTTATGCTACGTAGTTCCCGGTTGCCAATGTGGGACCAACCCATTTGATAAAGTAGATAAGCGGTCCTAAGTTTAAACCCAAACATGAAGTAGATTAGTTTAAAGTAACTTAGGAGTAAAAGTAAGATAGATTTGTTATTATAAACGTGGGTCCCACATGTGGTTAAGAGGCTAGGTTAGTTTAGGTTATAGATTATTTAAGTTTAACGGCATTGACTAAGGCAATTAGCATGATGCAATTATGAATAGAAAATATTATTATGGTGATTTCCCATGTAATTAACAATTGACGTCTATCAAATCATTCGTTTACTTTATATGAATTGATTACCAACCTTGATTATAGAACTTTAAAATTTAGGGAATTTAAGGCTGAAAAAACATAAACTCGAAAATTTTGAGATGAATAATGGGACAAGTATTCAGTATAAAATGAATTACACAAATTTTAACAGGTTTGGAGCAAGTATAATATAAAATGATACATGTCCGATTAACCGAAACCGATCTCATGCTTGTTGTCCCAAATCAACATCGAATATATTTAAATATGATACAAACTTAAAAGATATTACAATTCGTATTTAAAGTTGTTAGAAAATTAAAAATATAAAATTGTTTTAAATACGTTCGGCACTTCAAATTCGTCTTTTACACATCTTAATCCAAGTTACCATAGAAGAAGCAAGAAACAAGGAGCTAGTGTATACTTCGCATGTCGCAGCTCATTAAACAAAGAACCACAAGTTTACGCAAACCAACTCAAATTCGGCTTCTAACAAGAACTGACAAAACCAAACTCAAATATCGGGCCGGTTCTGTCCAGCTCAATAATCGGGTCACAAAAAAACGCTAACTTGTTTAGACAGTTTAGAGCATTCATAATGGATTCATTTCAATTCCTATAACTTAATTAAAATTTACATGTATCTCTATAGTTTAGTTATTATGGTATTATGTAATTTACATAGGTTTTGTTGTATTCTTATTGTTTTCTAGCTCATTGCTAGTCCCTTGTATTTTTGCCTTTTTTATAATGTATCTGCCGTTCCCAAAAAGTAAATAAATAATAAATTTTTTTAATAATACTTACTTAATCATTTTATTATTTTTTCTGTTTTTTCTTTATTCACAACCACTCACAATAAATATATAAAATAACTAGAGTATAACCTTGTGTATTACACGAGTTGAATAAAAAAATACTAAATATTTATTAATGAATAGTTAGGAACTGTAAAACGTTATTTTGATATAAAATATAACTAAAATTACGTATGAGTAAGTACTTTGATTAATTGATAAAACATTTTTATTATTTTTAAAACTTTCGTTTTAAGAAATTATTGCTTTGATAAAAAATCATTTTATCAATATTTCGTTGTTTAAAAACTCCAGGTTTATTTTGTAAAAAATCTTTATATAAAACTTTTATTTTATAAAAAATGATTTTAAATTAATTTCATTATTTAAAAACTTTTCGCCGCTTTAGAAAAAAAATCATAGTTTTAGAAACTTTTTTTTGAAACAGTGTATTTTTTAATCAAAATACTTAGTTTTTATTTCATGAAAAATGTCTTTTTAATATTATTAATTCAAGAAAAACTTAGGGGCTGTTTGATTGCATCTAACTGATCCTCTGACCGCTGACTGCTGACTCGGTCAACCAGTCAGCGCGTTTGATTTGCAAAAAATAGGTTCTGACCGAGTCATTCCTTCTGACCCACCTTTGTTTTTCCCTCTGACCCAGTAAGTTTTTTTGAGACCTCTGACCCAGTCTCCACTACTGACCACATCAAACAGCCCCTTAGATTTATAATATAGAGAGAGAGAAAGAAAAAATTTTGAAAATTAGTTATTTGATTTTTTAAAATAGAATAAATAGTTTAGGCGGAAAAATAAATAAAAGAGTGAATGTGAAAATGACATGTGTAAAAAAATGTAAAGAATTATTAGGATAGATTACGAGGGTTGAATATCGTTTTTAAATTTAGCGATTTACTTTATCTTTCCCTAAAAATTTATGGATGGGGAGTGGAATGTAGGAGTGAAAACGAAAATTTACATATATCTTTCCTATAATTTAAGGATAATGACGGGGATGCAGAAGCCATTGTGGATGCTATTAGATCTTTTCCTATATCCGCTTTTAGAGTGAAATGAATTAGGCGAGTGAGCTTGTGTTAGACGAGTTTTTACCACACCCGACGTATGTTACGAAGTTCCCGATTGGTGTAGCACGGGTCCAACATGTGGTTAAGAGGCTAGGTTAGTTTAGTTAAAGATAATTAAGTTTAGTGGCCTTGATTAAGGCAATTAGCATGACGCAATTATGAATAAAAATAAATGTTATGATGATTTTCCCTTGTAATGAACAATCAACGTCTATCAGATATTCAGATCATTTGTTTACTTTATATGAATTGTTTACCAACCTTGATGATAGTACTCTAAATTCAGATAAGTGTGAAAAAGCTTCAACTTGATACAGAAAAACTCAAAACTTTTCAGATGAGTAATGGTGAGTATTCAAGTATGAGACATGATATGAAATTAATTATAAAAACTGTAACAGGTTTGGAATGACAATGAATATTTTATTAGATGATACCAGAGTGATTGCTTGAAACCGATCTCATACCTATTTACCCGCATCTAACACCGAATATATTTATATATAAATTATATAATCTTAAAATACATAATAATCTGTATTTTTTAGTTGTTAAAATTAAAATTATCAAAAATATAAAATTGTTTTAAATAGAGTTGATATTTCATATTCATCTTTTAGACATTTTGATAAAGTTACACACAGAAGCAGCCAGAAACAGGGAGCTAGTGTATACTTCACGCATCTAACAGCTCATCAAACAAAGAACCACAAGTTTAAACAAACCAACTCAAATCCAGCTTCCCACCCAAACCGACCCAAAACCCGTAAAACCTAACTAAAACTGTGGGTGGGTAGAATCTGTTCGGGTCAATAATCGGGTTTTTTCATAAACTGAAGTACTGAACACCAAGTGATCACAAAAAGCACCAACTCCTTTAGACAGTAGAGATAGTACAAAAACAAAAACATATGCATTGTCTGCTCAGTTTCTACAATAAGAAAATGTATTAAAAATTGGACTCAGTTTTAGGTATATAGTTCAGAATCTAGGTAATAATTTGTATGACCAAACCTCAAGCCTTCATCTTCACCATTAGCATCAATCCTAACTTCCATGTCAGACAACACATCTTTAAGCAACAAATCTTTAACCACTGATGTCACAGAGCCACCAGATTCGGGCCAGGAGACACAGAGAGTCGCCTTGATATTCTTCATCTGGCAACGACCCAACAGCGCAGCACCCAGCCCTTCTACAACACTTCCCGATGGAAAATAGTTCAAGTTTTTTAGAAGTGGGACCCCTTTTCTTTCTATCGAGGTTTCCAGCTTCATTGCGAATGTATCATCTGTTGAAATCCTACCACGGAAGTTACGGCTTTGAACAGAATCAAAGATCAGAACCCGTTCGGGAATGATTTGTTGGCCAATGAGTGTTTTAGCTATCGCGTGTGCTCTCTCTGAAGAAACTGAGTACTGGAAGTTGGCAAGAATAATGGATTTGCCAGCGTGGTTGATGGTGTACAAGTTGCATGATTTGTCCTTAAGAGATGGGTCAACCGAGTTCCCTGAGGATGGTATTTCGGGGAGCATTAGGGTCCCGATTAACGTTTTGGGGGAAATGTGGTGGAGTAAGTAGAGAGATGGAGCGGAAATAGCAATTATGAAAAGAGAGGGTCGGAGCGGGGTTTTGGAATGTGGAGTGGAGAGTAATATGAAGGGAGATGGTAGGGGTGGCGCGGGTGGGGTGAAGTTATTGAGGTCTTCCAAGAAGAACCGTGAAGGAGGTGGTAGTTCTGTTAGCACGTCTTCCATGTGTCGTCTTGATTATTACCTTAGATTCATACACGAAAGGTGAGAAAAGTCAGAATATTTCTCATTCGGTTTATAGCACTTCTAAAATGTATCATAAGGACAAACAAACAACTAGCAGTAGTACATAGAAAGCCATAGCTACATCTAAAGATTTTGAAGTAGCTAGGGTGTTCATAAACCATTGAAACTACTGAAAAACAGAACCAAGTCGGCTGGTTTGAAATGCTTACAATTCGGTTCACAGTTTGATTGTAGCACTTTTGAACATATCAAAAACAAACTACAAACGGTAGTACATAGACAGCCATATCCACATGTGGCAGCCCATGATCAAAAATTTTTATAGTAGCTCTAGGGCGTTCATTAATCATTGAAATTCACAGAACCGCCCAACCTGGTTTGACCTGTTGAAATGTATACGGTTTTGGTTCATGGTTTGGTTTTGGCTGTTTAAAAGTTTTTACGGTCCGGCTGAGGGTTTGGAACTTGGAACCGGTCATTTAACACTTATTATTTATTTGACATGTAATTATGTATATGTATTATGTTCAGGAATTGCTGTATCATTTAATCAGCTTTAACACAAACCAATCCTTTTGAAAGAAAACAAAAATAAATTCAAACCGCCAAAACACCAAAACCGAATACTAGTCGACCCAACCAACCCAACTGGCTAGGCCTAAAACTTTGTCCAAACTGGCCGAACTGAACCATGAACACCCTATAGCTCTAGCATATCAGAGACATAATTCTTTTCGCTCTCCTTTAGATTAATCTTCTCCAAATCCATCTTTCTCTGGTACATAATTAAAACTAAACACCGGTTAAAAGGTTGATGATTTCACTTTGGATATCAAAGATGTTACTATTCATCTGATTCTGAGCTACAAGTATCACTGCTCATACAAAAATTGTATCCATTAAACATTTGTGACCTAACTTTCAGATAATGACACATAACATTGGACAATATAAAGCATTCACCACACAACCCCTAAAATCTACCTATTGTAAACAACGTCCACTTTGTGATACTCACAAGTGTCACAGTTAATCCAGCTTTCTCACAAAACGAAACATCATCTAGACTTCTAGTTATACCAATGGTGTGATAATCTACCTTCTGAGAAAAACAAACGATACACACAGCTAAAACATCCGATTAATATCCAATCAGAACCACTGAACCCTAAATCACTAGCATAAACCCTTGCAAAAAGTCGATTTCGACATTTCTTGCGCAGGAAGAAACACGAAATTTGTGCGTGAAATCAGTAGAACTGAAAGAATACATACCGATTACAACCCTGTGGGGCGGAGATTGATCGGAATTACAACGGTGTCGGCCGGAGATCCGATATGCCTACTGAAATCTGTATGGTTTTCCTCTTTGATTTTACAGTTTTATGTGTTTCATTTTTATGTGGTGATTTTGTTGTAGATTTGCTCCCTTAGGTATTTGGGGTTGGTATGAAACGCCCCTAGTCTATACACGCTATACAATTGGGTACCCTGGAACTTTACATTAGTAACTTGAGCCCCTCGGTATTGATTTTATACTTCAATGAATTTCAATAAGCGCAGTGCCGTAAACGAATCAAACTTAAAGGTTCGTATTCATTTTATACTTTAATGAATTTCAGTAAGCGTAGGGCTGTCAACAAATCAAGCTTAACAGTTAGTGAACTGTTTAGCGGAAAGTTCGTTTAATAAGCCCGTTCGTGAACTAGTTCAATTTCTTAATGAATGAATACGAACACAAATTTTCATCTGTTATGTCTTCATGACTTGTTTGTGAACACATTCAATTCTTACTAAACGAGCTTGAATCTCTTCTTACGATCTAGCTCGCTCCATAACAACAATTTATATTTCAAAATTTTGGTAATATCTTAAAATATGATTTTGATAAAAGTTATGTCCGTTTTAAATTATTCAATGTTATAAACCAAGTACAAATCCATCCAACTCTTGAATATATTTCACATCAGTGTTTTATATACCTGTTCACAAGTGTGGTCACTTTCCAAATACATATTCTTTCATCATACTCATAATTCAAATAATCACTTTCATCTTACTTATTCTCATTCAACTCATTTTCACATTAGGTTTGAAAGATAGTCTCACAACAAATATATTAAGATACTTGTTTGTGATGGAGGGTACTCAAAGTGGGTTCTAGGGTATATGTCCTACATTTACCTACTAGTACACCGATGTTACCTGCATATTTTCATATAGAAAGCTCAAAGAGCATAAGAAAATTTTGTCGGACCCGATGATCCAACGATACAACCTCAAACCAAAAACTGAAAAAAACAACTTTTATAGAACGGGGTGAAGAACTCTCGAAACCAATTATATAAACAGAAAGTGGCAAACCAACAAGCAAAAGCTAAGAAAATGAATCAATTACAGCATCTGCTAACCAAAAATTTGATGTTACATTAATGAACTTGACTCTCCAAAATCACCAAGGTTTCTTGATGATAACAAGTCAGGTGAAAACAAGAACAAAAAACTATCAACAAACGAAAATCTTCAATTATCTGTGAACCAGCGTGTAAGAAAGTTGACTTTGTATAGCCATTTTGACCCGTTATCCATATAAGTCGATAAGTGGCATAAGACTGCAAGAACTCAATTTGGATATCAAGTTTAAGGTTGATCAGAAAAACAACTCCTCCCACTTGCAAATAATCTCAAAATTATAGCACGCGCTTGTAACTCGATATAAAAAGGCAGAATCTTGCAAAAATCTTGACAATATAAAGATGAATATTTGCAATACCTTATACTAACCTCCCTACCAGCAAAATGGGAATAATAGATCAATCTTCATGCTCTTTATCACTATCTGAATCTGCGAATATGAGCAAAAAAAAGATTTCAAACTCTGATTTTTCCAACAAACATATTTTAAAATACCTAAAAAGTAATGATATGTAAAGTTGTAGGTAAAACATGGAACATTAAAAGTTAGTTTCTTGATTAATTGAACTTACCAGAACGAACATCGTCAGAGAGTTTGCCTCTATCTTGAATTTGTTTAACAAGCATGCGGTACATAAGCACCCACCAATATATGTGAAGAACAAGCAAGCAGTAAAGAAGCGAGTTGAACACGTAGTAGTAGAGTGGGCCCTCTTTAATATGCTTCTCCTTGTCCAAAGTCATAACTACTTTGTAACTGAAATTTCAAAGAAACAAAAGATGTTATATTCTTATCATATTGTGTCGATGAGAATGAATATAACAGATTCTAAAAGGATGTTGATTGTCATTTTCTAACCTTGTACTCCATAATATCCAAAATGGGTAATAAATAAGGCGACCCATGAAATTACAAACACAATAAATAAAAAGCTTGCAAGTGTTTCTGCACCACTGTATTTAGACATTTTGCCTATTTCAAGAAACACATCACTTGCATCATGAATAGCTAAAATAATCGAACCAGCACGAGCAAACCTACACAAATAAACAAAAAAATGAATATATTCATCCTAAGTTTCTATGAAAAGAAAAAAGACAAAAAAAAACCTGCATATGTAAGACATTGCAATGAGAATGGCAGTTGCAACATGATGGCCCATCGACACACCAAAATCAGATCTTCTTGTTTCCCAGAATAGCAAAGCAAAGATGGAATATGTGTAGAAGCCACCAGTATACATGTATAGACCTTTCAATTTTAACCTGTTAATTCATTAAACATATCACTATAAATAATACTAATTACTTAGTAATGTGAAGTATTAACTGTGCAAGATAACCGGGAGCTTAATTACTTCATTTTCTGGTCAGGCCATCTCTGGTCACCAGGACCCAACCAAAAATTGTTTGTGTTAGTGAACCATGGTTCGTTATAAGTTACAGCCAGGGCTAAAATTTTTGCTGAAAGATAATACATGCATTTCCAAGTTGATTCTTTGAATTTTCTTATCTTCTTATTTCTGTCATCCGTCTCAACCTCCAGCTTCTGTTGCACCTTATCGAATATTAACCACCTACCTACACGCTGCAACATATGACACATTATAAACAATACTTCATTTTTATCAACCATGAATACTCCGTTTCTGTTATATTAAATACTTGCTTTAGTTACCCATGTATTACACGAAGTGTGGAATGTTAATTATTAAATAACATAAAAATAAAAATATAATCAAATGTGTTATATATTAAATAAGACATAACAATTTTTTATTATAAGGTCATAAATGAATAAAAACATTCTTGTAAACTACATTTGTAGTAACATTAGTATGTTTACATTCATTATCTAAAGCTAAGAGCTTCAATCCATCTTTACTCTTAACTTGTGACAAGATGACATAAAGCTGATCATGCGTAAAAATAAGTTCTTTTAAGTATAAACCGACACTTGACAGAAATTGACTTTAACTTTTGTTTATTGTCATAGCGAAATATACAGTCAAAGAAAACTGTCTTCTTTCACGCTTAAAATGAATACTTTTGATAGGTCAAATCATGAGCTAGATATTGAGTGGATGTGATGATATTAGTATGAAGAAATTAAGATTTAAATAATATACACTGAAAAGTAATTTGCAATAATTAGATCAATTTCAAATTATTTTGACCCTGTAATCAAATATAGATATATGGTATTGAATCGGGTTGGATAGGGCTATAGATTTTTATAATATCTCTGATTAGTTGTTGATTATTATTTATTTAATACTAACTTTAGTAAACCTGTATATTATACGGGTCGAAAAAATAAAATATTAAATATTTTAAAATTTTATGAAGTATAAAATGATAATCTAAATAAGATATGATTAAAATTACATATGAATAGTAACTATAAGTAATAAAATAATGATATCAATTTTTAAACTTTTGTTTTTTAACTTTTTCCCGTAAAAAGTTAAACGTTTTTTCAAAACAAACCGTATTAAAAATGTTATTTTTTGAAAAGTTTTTATAACTCCTAATTTTAATTATTTTTAGTTTATAAAAAAATTTACTTTTTAAAAATACCAATTTTAAAATATTTTATATTTTAAAAAAAGTTAGATGTTTAAAAAATTTTTAATTGTATAAAAATTGTTTTCTAAAAACAATATTAATAAAAAAACATCTTTCTTAATTTATTAAAAAAATTAATCTATAAAATAAAAAAATTATTTAATATTTTTAATTTAGGTAATTATTTAATAGGAGAGAGAGGGAAAAATAAACTTAGGGGCATAGAAATGTGCAAATGTCCCCTAAGTTACTCTTTTAGTATTATATATAGATTGAACAGCTAATTAATCTTTCTTTCGTTTTCGATGAATTCTTGTATCCAAATTTCTTTGAATAAACATAGTAATAAAGCACATATATTTCTCTTTCAATCTTGCACCAAACCATGCCCAAGTTCTTGACCTGTTAAATATATTCGAATTGATTTTCAAATGTCGTATGCATTTCTATTTAGAATACTTTCAAGGGCATCACTGATAATTGACATATTTCCTCAAAGCATTACTTTTCAATGGGATTCACGTTGAGTCAAAATTTGTAAGAATAATGACAAACAATCAACAATAACTGAGCACTCATCTGATCCTAACAAACTACACTTATACGAAACTAGGAGGAATGAATTAACCAATGCTTCCATAGATTTGATCATGGTACTTGTTTCCGAGACACAATGTTTAGCGTACCCACAAGCTAATTTTCATTAACTGTGCACGAATTTAGGTCCTAAGAACAGATGAAGCAAATAATTTGTCATCATATCTACATCAAAACACTACCTCTGATTGCTAAAAACCAGTGCAACCTTCTTGATTACCATCACAAGATAACCTACTTCAAACAATCTTTAATACTCACAGATGAACTATTAGGATCAACACACGGGAATCACACGAACGCACACAACACAGCCACAACACACGTACACTTTATCACAAGAACAACACATAGATTTATAATGGTTCGGTCTCTTTTTGACCTACATTAGTGAAAGGTTTTATTTCTTTGATATCTTTGTTACAATACAGATGAATCTCTTATAGAGATTGGGTGCTGAAAAAGTCAAAGAAAAAAAAAACACAAGCATGGCCCGTGAAAGATGGATCACCATTCCTCTACTATATTTTTTTTCTTCTAATTTTACCTGCTTTCCTGCCATCACATTTGATATGGGTTCACACTCAACAATCTCCCACTTGAAACCACGGAAAAATCTTCACCTGTGCTTCAACTGTGCATCAGTATCTCTGTAAGAAAAAAACTTTTGACCTTAGCTCCTTCCTAGTTACCCCGGTCTTCTCTTCAATTAACCTGAAGGCCAGTTGAAGCTATACAAAGCTTCAACTTCTCTAAGGTGACAAACTTAGTTAACATATCAGCTGGATTTTCAGTTCCTTTGATCTTATTCAACTTTAGAGTGCCATCGTTAATTCTTTTTCTAATGAAGTGATATCTCAGCTGTATGTGTTTTGTCTTCGAATGGAAGACGGGATTCTTTGCAAGATGAATTGCACTTTGATTGTCACATAATAATGCACTTTGACAAGTTCATTGAGAAAAGTCTTCAACCATATAAGCTCCCACTATAAAGACGTACCTTGTGGTGCTTTTATAAGTTTCTTTACAACCGCCAAGGTATGAATCTGCATAACCCTTCAGAATAATATCTTTCCCTTTAAAATGTAATGTCATCTTTGAAGTTACCTTCAAGTATCTCAACAACCATTTAACTGCTTCCCAATGTTTTCTCCCTGGATTGGACATAAAACAACTAACAACCCCCACTGCATGAGCGATATCTGGTCTCGTGCACACCATTGCATACATGAGGCTACCAACTGCAGATGCATAAGGAACTTTAGCCATTTCTTTCTTGTTTTCATCTGATTTTGGTGACTGAACTTTAGAGAGCTTAAAGTGACTTCCCAAAGGTGTACTTCTAATCTTGGCATCTTTAAGGCTGAATTTCTCTAATACTTTCCTAATGTATTTTTCTTAAGATAGTGTTAAAGAACCATATTTGTTTTTGAAAATACTCATTCGAGTATTTGGCTTGCAGCTCCCAAGTCTTTTATTTCAAACTCTTCAGACATTTGTTTCTTTAACTTCTTGATTTCTAACATGTCTGAACCGGCAATCAACATATCATCTACATAGAATAGTAGAATAATATAAAAACCCTTGAACTTCTTGATGTAACAACAATGGTCATTGTGACATCTCTTGTAACCAACTCTTCCCATAAAGTTATCGAACTTCAATACCATTGTCTTGGCGCTAGTTTCAGACCATATAAACTCTTCTTCAATTTACACACCAAGTTTTCTTTACCTTTAACCTGAAAACCCTCTGGCTGTGTCATGTAGATGTCTTCATCTAGGTCACCATGTAGAAACACAGTCTTGACATCTAGCTGCTCTAGATGCAAGCATTCTGCTGCTACAATACTGAGAACAAGTCTGATGGCAGTCATCTTCACCATTGGAGAGAATATTTCGTTGAAATCAATGCCCTCTTTTTGTTGAAAACCCTTGACTACTAATCTTGCCTTGTATCGTTTGGAACCATCATGTTCATCCTTGACCCTGAAAACCCATTGTTCTGAAGAGCCTTCTTCCCAAATGGAAGTTTTGTTAAGTTCCAGGTCTTGTTTTCACAAGCGTCTTCATTTAATCTTTCATTGCAAGCTCCTACTGCAATGAATCTTTCAACCCCATAGCTTCAGAGTAACACAGAGGTTCACCATTTTCAATCAAAAGTATGTTGTTGACTAATGGTGAGTATTGGTTTGGCGGTCTAGTGACTCTATACGATCTTCTTGGTTGAAATTGAGGTGTTTCTGGGGATTCTGGAGTTTGAGGAGTAGTTTCTTCATCTTCAGACTCATTACTAGAATTATCCCCTAAGCTCTCACTATTGGTTGAATCATCCCCACATTCAGGGATTTCAACTGAAACTTCTTTTCTTATTCTCTCACTTTCAAACTCAACATATTCTTTCAGAACTTCCAATCTTTTGGTGTTTCTGTCTTTATACAATTCATTTTCATTAAAGACGACATTCTTGCTTCTGATTACTTTTTTGCCTTCATTATCCTAAAGCCTGTAACCCATCAGTTCTGACCCAAACCAATGAATGTGCACTTCTTGGCCTTTAAGTCCAGCTTATCCCTGTCACTATCTTCTAACAAATTGTAAGCACTACAACCAAATATTTCAAGTGGTCTAGACTTACCTCCTTCCCTTGCAACATTTCTTCTGGTAACTTGAAATGTAAGGGAACAGATGGTGAATGGTTGATCAGGTAGGCTACAGTGTCAACTACATCGGCCCAAAATGTCTTAGGCATCCCGGCATTCAACCACATGCTTCTAGCCCTCTTATTTAGAGTTCTATTCATTCTCTCAGCCACACCATTCTATTGAGGAGTTTCGGGAACTGTCCTGATTATCTTTATCCCTTTCTTGGCACAATAGTCAGTGAACTACTTGCTTATGTATTCACCACCATTGTTCGACTTTAAGCACTTTACCTTCAAATCAGTTTCATTTTCAATAGTAGATTTCCATATCTTAAAAGCATCAAATACATCAGATTTATGTTTAAGAAAATAGACCCGTACCTTGCATGTCGAATCATCGATGAAGGTAACATAGTATCTTGAGCCTCCTAAAGATGAAACTGAAGTTGGTCCATACACATCCGAGTGAACAAGCTCTAGCCTTTGAGCTTTTGGTGCCCTTCCTATCTTCACAAAAGTAACCCGCTTTTGTTTTCCAAGGACACAAGATTCACAAAATTCAATTTCCACTTTTTTCAAGTCTGAAAACTTTCCTTTCTGAGCTAACATCTTTAATCCTTTCTCACTCATGTGTCCAAGTCATTGGTGCCATAAATTGGATGGACTTGGACCGAATATTATAGCATTGACACATATACAAAGTGCCTTTCTTCTTTCCTTTGGCAATCACCAAGTTTCCTTTGATTACTTTCCATTATCCACCCCCAAAGTGAACATCAAAGCCTTCATCATCCATCCTCCCAACTGAGATTAACTTTCTCCTCAAGTTAGGAATAACCTTGACATCTTTTAATGACCATATTGATCCTAATGAAGTTTTCAAGTCTACATCTCCAATAGCTGTAATATCAAGCATTTGATCATCGGCTAAACAAACTTTACCAAGGTTACCTGTTCGTAGATTCTTGACTATATCTAAGCATGATATTGCATGGAAAGAAGCACCTGAATCCATAATCCAGGATTCAACTGAATCTTCAACAGAACAAATGAGAGCATCACCTGATCCTTCTGAGGATACACTGTTTACATCTTTCTTTGCAGCTGTTTTTGTACACTGGATTCTGAAATGACCTTTTTCTTTGCAATTCCAGCATTCAATGTCTTTTTTGTTCTTTGACTGTCCCCTTTTTCTAAACTTTGACCTGCCTCGATTATGTCCTCTATCGTTTCTTCTTCCTCTACTTTCTGTATGCAACAGAGAACTGGAATTAGAAGTCTCACCATTGCTTCTCCGTCTGATATCCTCATTTATAATCAAGTCATAAATACTCTCGAAAGTGAGTTTGGTAGTGCCAAATGCACTACAAACAGTTGTGACTGTGCCTGACCAACTGTCGGGCAAAGATGATAAAAGGAGGAGCGCTTTTACTTCATCTTCAACCTTTATTTCGACTGAGGCTAAACGAGAGATAATCGAGTTGAACTCATTTATGTGAGCGGTAACCGACATGCCTTTCTTCATCTTGGTGTTAACCAATTGCCGGATGAGAAATACTTTGTTCGAAGCGGATGGTTTTCCATACATGTTGGACAGAGTTTTCAAAACACTGTACGTGGTTGTTTCATTGACAACGTTATATGCAACATTCTTTGCCAAAGAAATCCTAACCACACCCAAGGCTTGTCTATCCAATAGTTTTATTCGTCATCATACATGTCATCCGGTTGTTCACCAAACATAAGCAAATGTAAACTTTTCTGATACAACATTTCTTCAATTTGCATTCTCAAAACCCATAATCGCTGCCATTGAATTTTTCAATCTTGATTTTACTATCTTCTGCCATTTTAACAAAACAAATTACCAAATTACTACTAACCAAACCGGTTCGTACTGCTAAGTGGCAATTATAGGAGCGAAAGCAATAACCAAAGCAAGAAACTTATCTGTTTCGTGAGTTAACGACAATGCATGAAAGTTGATGGAATCTTGGTTAAAAGGTTGAGAGGCTGTTTCTGTCAATACTTGAAAAAATATTTTCTTTCTTGAAGCATGAACCACCGTTGAAAACAAAAGAAGGTTTCTATCCTTTTGCTTTTGTTGAATAAAAAAAACATTTTTTTTTGTTTTCTTGTCTTCTTCTCCACAACAACAAGGAGAAATATCTCCTCTTTCTCTTCTTCTTCTTCACACAATCAACCACCATAAAAAACAGAGAGCAAAGATTGAAGGCAGAGATGATTTGATCTCTAAATCAAGACCCTAGTTGACGGTGACTGATGGGTCAACAAACCCAGTCGCAAGAGAGAAGAGACCGGTGACAGCGGCGGCTCGAGCGGGTGAAGAGAGCTGCAACGATTGTCTCTGATCGGAACCCTGGTTCCGGTTTCACAGGGAGTATCTTCTTCTACACCTTCTCTGTTCGTGTGTTGGAGAGCCTCAGCTCTAATACCAGTTGTTAGGATCAACACACAGGAATCACACGAACGCATGCAACACAGCCACAACACACGCACACTTGATCACAAGAACAACACAAATATTTATAATGGTTCGATCTCTTCTTTGACCTACATCCACTCTGGTAACTGGAAGGTTTTATTTCTTGGTAATATCTTTGTTACAATACAGATGAATCTCTTATAGAGATTGGGTGTTGAAAAGGTCAAAGAAAAAAAACACAGAGCATGGCCCGTGAAAGATGGATCACCGTTCCTCTACTCTATTGTTTTTTCTTCTAATTTTACCTGCTCTCCTGCCATCACATTTGACATGGGTTCACACTCAACATGAACTTCTGCAAAATGCCATCAAAACAATCTACCATCAAACTTAGAAATCTACTTATTAGCAAACAATTAGCAACTGAACCACTTGCACAATTGATTCAATGATTCACCATGATCACATTACTTGATATCAATTTCAAACATATTCATCATACATATCCATACCCTTTTGAGATTGAGGGCATTCAAACATACAATCACAGAGTAATTCAAGAACACAACACATACAATCAAGCAAGCTAATTGATTCGAACCCATAGGAAACTTCAATCGAAAAAGCAAACCCAATAACCATATGAACACAAAATCAGACCAATCACCTCAAATAGGAATCTGTTGAGGAAGAATCGAATTGTTGAGAAGAAGATAGCGAACACAGGAATAGCTGCGAAATCTCCATATGTTGGGAATGATTCTTGTTCGAAGTCAATCGATTTTAGAAGCTCGACGACTCCCATATCGAAATCTACAGTTGGAGTTGATTTGTGTTGCAAGTGAATGCACACAGATTGAATAAGATTCCGATGGATTTGCAAGTGGAGATATGTGATTGTGAAGTGTGAACTTATTCGAAGTCGTCAAAGATCCATCAGAAGAACAGAAGCTTCAAACAGGTCCCTATACTTGTGTATTTTGCATTTAGTGCTGAATGAAGGTTTACTAGAAAAACGAGTTTACTCGACTCATTAATCAGCATGCGATACTCTTATCCTAAAATGATGCGAGAGAATAAACACACGGATCTTAATCAGGCCAAGAATTATGGTTTGAACTACTATCTCTGTCTCATATCTGCATACACTCAAACTTTGTCTTGACATTCCTCGGTAATTGTTGTGGGCTTGCCACTCAAGTTGAAAATTAGCTAGGGGTTAAGTATGCAAATCGGATTCGATAAACTTAATATTTGATTTGAATTAAAGTCGAAATTTATTTTTTAGTTTAAGTTTCGAGTTTTCAAATAGAATAAGTATTTGATGCGCATTCGAATTTTGATTTTAGGTTTAATTTGAAATTCTAATTCAAATAAATATATTATTTTTAATTTAATATTTTTATGTATATACATTTTGTTGTATACATATAAATATGTTTTTACTAGTTTGAAAATAGCATTTTTGATGTTATTCAAGTTTGTATAGTTTTAAAAATAAAATACAATAAAAACAATTATTTATTTAGTTGAATTCGATTCCAACTAAAACAACTTGTATTCGAACTGAATCTTGCTAGTTAATTCGAAGAGAATATTCCTAATTAGAACCGAATCGAGTTTAGAATTTGACAATGAGTTTTTGAGCTTGAAACTATCTTCAAATTTTCAAAAGGACAATTGCATATCTCCCTTATAAACTTTTAAAATTACATGTTTTCTTAAAGCATAAGTGTAAATATTTAAGCTTTATATGCTAAGAATGTAATGTCTGGTTGTATATTACTAAAATGCATGACGTTTTTTCGTGATTTGAATGGTAGTAAAAATTGTTTGCAGTTTAGTTTAAAAAATATGTTTGAGTATAATGTGTGCTTATTTGATATTGCTAAATTGTCATTATTTGCATGCTTTGCATTGGATCCATATGAAAATAAGCTACTTTGAGATGTTTTGTGCTTGCAAGTTCAATGTGGAAACATTCTTAAAAAAATTGGTTGATGAACTTATCAAGTGGAACTTGTTACACATTTAAGAAGCTCACTGGAAATAATTTAGGCATGTTTGAAGCATCCCGGCGTTCATTATTGCATCTGACCTACGTTCAACAGACTACAAGCAACACATGAAATTGTGAAGAATCCAGAGGCAGCGTCCTAAACGTCGGTTGCAGTTATAAACAGTTTTTCTTCATTTTTACACGATTTTATGAAGATTTTCAGCCACTTCTCGGGGTGTGCTGGCTTGGGGAAGATACTAGAGCATACTTAAGACGAATTTGAAGTTCAAGAGTGCAAATCAAAAATCATTTCTTCCAAATTAATCATTCGGATGTCATGAAGATCATGTGCGGCTAGACGATTCGCAGTCACAATTGGTGTAAGGGTTAAGTTAATGCTAGTAGGACTTATATGTGTCTGTTACATGAATGTTTTATTAAAGTTGGGCAACACTTTTGGATATATGAGAAAAAGAGGAAGTCCACGTTTGCATGAAGATAAAGTCTCAGAATGTTTAGGAGAAGATAAAGTTTGTTTTTGAATTTAGTCATTATCCCTTAGTTTTGAATTCCAGTTATTTAGGTTCTTGATAGGCAAGTATCATTAGTATAAATAGAAGTCTAGTTTTTCAATATTTGGTATTCTCTTCTTTGTAATTCTTGGCTAGTCCAATTAATAAAGAAAGAGTTGAGGATTTGTTCCTAATCTCTGGTGTGTTTTTGTTGCAATTTGATCTGTGGTACACTTGTGTTAAGTTTAACAAGTGGTATCAGAGCCAAACCTGTTGAAGAAGATGTCCGAGTTCTAGGTTGTTGGAGGCGTGAAGAAGTTAAACCACACAAACTATAACACGTGGTCAACATGTATGAGTTCCTATCTTCTCGGGCAGGATCTCTGGGATGTTGTGAATGGAGATAACACCAAGGAACCTAGGGTTGATACCAACGGGGGAAAATCGTTGTTTATCATAAAGACGACGATTGAGGAAGAATTGCTCGAGCACATACGAGATCTCGCAACACCAAAAGAAGCATGGGATGCACTTCAGGTTTTGTTCTCTAAAAAGAATGACACCAAACTTCAACTTCTTGAAAATGAGTTATTATCCATAACTCAAAGAGATCTCACAATATCTCAATATTTTCATAAAGTAAAAACCTTATGTAGGGAAATCAGTGATCTAGATTCTCAGGCTCAGATCGGTAATGCATGTATAAAACAGATTATTATACACGGTCTTAAACCGGAATTTCGAACCTTCGTGGCGGCCATTCAAGGTTGGCCCAAACAACCGACGATAGCCGAGTTTGAAAATCTTCTTGCAAGTCAAGAAGCCCTTGCAAAACAAATGGCAGACGTAACAATTTCTGCTACAGCCAAGCAAGAAAACGAAGCATTGTATGCTGGTAAGGGAAAATTGAAAGCAAGATCATACAACAGTAACCAGAACAGAAGGTTTTCAAATGATCGAAGAAAGAATCAAAAGCCACAACGTGGTGACGAAAAGGAGCAACGAGATGAGTCTGAGGAATGACGTTATCCTCAACGCAATCAACATGGAAGACGACCATCGTTCAAATGTTACAATTGCGGTCGTCGAGGGCATCTGGCCAAATATTGTCGTTCGAAACCAAGGGAAGAAGGTAACTCAGCCACTGTTGAACCAAAGGTTGAAGAAACATGGGTGCAGAAGCCTATTTTGCCAAAACTAAAACAGTTTGTGCTTTTACAGCAACTATAGAACCACCAGGTAATGTCCTTGACGACTGGATAGTTGATTCGTGTTGCTCTAACCATATGACAGGTGACAAGAAACGCTTGAAGAACCCGGTAAGGTATGATGGAAATCAGGTCGTGGTTATTGCCGATAACTTAAAGCACAATATCGCTCATGTAGGAGATGTGAGTTTCATACCCGGAAAAGACGATGAAGAACTAGTTTTACAAAACGTGTTTCACGTACCAGGTATGAAGAAGAATTTGCTATCAGTTCCACAAATTACTGACACGGGGCGATATGTGTTATTCGGACCAAAGAATGTGATGATTTTTGATGAGTTTGAAACAAGATCAAAACCGGTAGTTCAAGGAAAGAAGACCGATTCAATTTATGTTTTATCAACGGGAACCGCGTATGACGAAAAGGTGAAAGCTAATCAAAACCCAGATCTGTGGCATCAAAGATCAAGCCATGTAGGTTATGATAAACTTCAACTTATCATCAAAAAGAAAATGATAGCCGGACTACCCGACATCGACGTACATACGGACGTTGTGTGTAGTGGATGCCAATATGGCAAAGCTCGTCAGTTACCTTTCACAAGCTCTAGCCACCATGCATCAAAGCCACTTGAACTCGTTCACACCGATGTGTTCGGTCCAGTGAAGCAACCATCAATTAAAGGTATGCGTTACCTAATAACCTTTATTGATGATTTCTCAAAGTATTTGTGGGTGTATTTTATGAAAGACAAGTCAGATGCATTCGAAAGATTCAAGGAGTTCAAGCTAGAAGCCGAAAGGGAGACCAAGCATAATCTTGAATGTTTAAGATCCGACAACGACGGCGAGTATACCTCCAAAGAGTTTACATAATATTTAAAAATATACAAAGTGAAACGGGCAACTCACATGTGCAAATACCCCTCAACAAAACGGGGTCGCGGAACGCAAGAACCGACACTTGACTGAGCTCTGTGGAAGCATGATACATGATATAAACGTCCCGGGAAGGTTTTGGGTAGAAGCTATGAGGACAGCTACATATGTGAGCAATCGATTACCACAACAAGGTATGAACTACACATCCCCATTCGAACGGCTATTCAAGATAAAACCAAATGTTAGTCACTTTAGAGTGTTTGGGTGTGTGTGTTATGTGTTCATCCCGGGACACTTAAGGCACAAGTTAGAAAAGAAAGTCGTGAGATGCATTTTTATTGGTTATGATAAAGAGAAGAAAGGGTGGCGGTGTTGTGAACCGAACACTGGAAAATGCTACACTTCAAGAAATGTTATATTTGATGAGAATTCATCATGGTGGTCATCAAACCATGATGTACTACCTGATTCACTTGAATTAAAGAAAGATTTGGATGACTGAGTGTTACTAGGACTAGAAGAAGCGAGTAAAGAAATCGAAAACAATGAGCAAGACATTACTGTTTCACCGCCAAGAAGAAACCCATGGCAAACCCGGTCCTCGAGTACCCACTCATCAGGACATCACAGGCAAACCGAAGAAGACAACGAAGGTGTTGCAGTCAAAGAACGAGAAAACCGAATCCAAAGTATGCTAATGTTGCTACTCTTTAGTTCCTAGAAAAAGAACCAAATACTGTCAAGGAGGCTCTGATGAGTCCAAAGTGGAAAGAAGCCATGGAAGAAGAATTAAAAGCTTTATCCAAGAATCAAACATGGGAACTGGTCCCTAAACCAATTGATGTGCAGCCCATATCTTGCAAATGGGTGTTTAAAGTCAAACGAAAAGCAGATGGTTCTGTTGAACGATTCAAAGCACGCTTAGTTGCTAGAGGTTTACTGCGAGTAAAGTATGGGATTTGTGGCAGATGGATGTGAGCAATGCGTTTCTATATGGTGACTTGGATCGGGTAATTTACATGGACCAACAGGAAGGGTTCGTTAGTCATGAGTCGCCTAATTATGTTTGTAAATTAAGGAAAGCCCTTTACGGATTAAAACAGCCACCAAGAGCGTGGTTTGGAAAAATTGGCGGACACAAGTCTATTTGTTCGCAAAGAAGAAAACAAAGTTGCTATTGTACTCGTATATGTAGACGATTTAAGAATCACAGGAGACTTAATCGATGTGATCATTCATATAAAAATAAACATGAGTACTAGATTTTTTATGAAGGACCTAGGAAGATTAAAACATTTTCTAGGAATGGAACTCAAGTATGAAAAAGATGGAATTATCCTTCACCAAAATCGGTATGCAGTGGACCTGCTAGTAAAATATGGTATGGAATGTTGCAAACCAACAAAGATACCCATGCAGCCTAACCTATCATTTAGAACTAATGAAGGAAAAGACTTGGAAGACATCACGATGTATCGAAGGATAGTAGGGAGTCTTATCTACCTTACCCTTACGAGACCGGACATATCATATGCGGTCGGTGTTTTGAGTAGGTTCGTACAAGCTCCAAAGAAGCCTCACTTAGATGCGTTACGAATGGTGCTACGATAAATCAAATCAGCTCCTAACTATGGAGTTAAGTTCAAGAGGGAGGCAAAGATGGAACTAGTTGGCTACTGTGACGCCGACTATGCACGAGACCCATCCACTCGACGTTCCACAACAGGTTATGTTTTTCTAATTGGGTCAAGCGCGGTTGCTTGGTGTAGCAAAAGGCAACCTACGGCATCGCTCTCAACAACCGAAGCTGAGTATCGAAAAGCAGCTATGGCAGCCCAAGAGTGTGTGTGGTTACTACAACTCTTGAAAGAATTAAATCATGAAGTAAGCAATAAAGTGACCATGTTCGGAGACAATATATCCGCAATACAATTGGCAGAAAATCCAACTTTTCATGCTCGAACAAAGCATATCGAAGTCCGCTACCATTTCATTCGAGAGAAAGTATTAAAAGGAGAAATTGATTTTAAATATGTTAACACTTTGGATCAAGTTGCAGACATGTTTACAAAAAGTTTGTCACGAGAAAAGCTTAGGAAGTTTTGCAAAGCCATGAACATGGAGGAAGCAAGTGTTGAGAGGGAGTATTAAAGTTGGGCAACACTTTTGGATATATGAGAAAAAGAGGAAGTCCACGTTTGCATGAAGATAAAGTCTCAGAATGATAGGCAAGTATCACTAGTATAAATAAAAGTCTAGTTTTTCAATATTTGGTTTTAGTCTAGTTTTTCAATATTTGGTTTTCTCTTCTTTGTAATTCTTGGTGAGTCCAATTAATAAAGAAAGAGTTGAGGATTTGTTCCTAATCTCTGGTGTATTTTTGTTGCAATTTGATCCGTGGTACACTTGTGTTAAGTTTAACATGTTTGAGTGATCATATATATGCATTTACATGTGGAAGTTTATGATGGTTCTAGTATTATTACCTCATATATGTCAATCACAATTGCAATTTATGTTTAGAAATCTTCATCATTGCATTCCAACTTAAAGAGAGTCTAGGCTTGTTGTAGATATTCTAATGTTGGGGATTTATCATGAATTGGAATTGGGTTATGAAACATTTTAGGTTACTCGTTAGTATCATTCCACTTTAGAGAGACTCTATGTGTTGTTTAGTCTTGATAATTGCACAATGACTCAATTACTCAAAGTTTGGCTGTGAATACATCAAAATCATGTCATGTTACTATACACAAAATGTTACACATTCAAAAATGAATCTTACACTTTTTTGGAAACTTTAACTACTTGGATTCTCAACGAAACCGGATCATATCGGAGGTTTGAGTGATAAAAAAAACGCTTCTTCGGTGCATTCGTTAAGTCCTCTTTTTCGGTTGGCTTTCTACAGTAAAGCCGCCATGTGTGAGTCCCATTGTCAGTCTCACTTGAACAGTTCTAGATTGATGGTTCACAGTTGGGAACAGTTTTTATAAAATGGCTAAACAATCTAGCAAAATCTCAGAAACCCATCAGGCCGGTTCCTGTGTGATCACAAATAAAGGTCAACATAAATGAAATTCACACAACACACGACTTGTAGGTGTGAGAAACGAGTTGATTACCAGAGGTTGGTATTGGCATTGGCATTGGTTTAGGCTTTGGTGTTTGCTTTGGCGGTCTCATTCCTTTGGGCACTGGTCCATCGATGTCGATCACAACAGCATCAGAGGTCAAAAATGTCTTTGCAACTGACGCGGCATGCTCTATACAACATCTTACCACCTTTGTTGGGTCTACAATACCAGCAGCCATCAAATCTTCATACTGGTTTCTTGCAGCATTATACCCATATCGCGTATCATCCTTAGATAAAACCTAAATACAATAAAAGTGCAAAAAAAAAATCATAAATAATGGACTAATGGTGACTCTAGTCTCTATACACAACTAGTTATAACAGAGGTGTGGCATACCTTCTCTATAACAACACTACCGTTGACGCCTGCATTTTTGGCTATCTGCCTGGCTGGATATTCCAATGCTCTTTTGAATATGTCGGCTCCTATCTTAATTTCATATGAAAAAAGATAATTAAATAACGATAAGGGGATGTGAAAATGTAAAGATGTTTGTGGGATTACCTTCTGTTCCTCGTTATCCATCAGTTTTTTGATTTCATTTATCTTCAAAGATAGTCTCAGAAGACAACAGCCGCCACCAACTACAACTCCTTCCTCGATTGCAGCCTTGACCAAAAGAAAATGTAGAAGCTTTAAGATCAGCATAAGAAAGTTAACAAGTTGACCATGACTAGTCAACCTACCTTGGTTGCATTCACAGCATCTTCCATCCTTAATTGTTTATCCTTCAATTCAACTTGTGTTTGTGCTCCAACCTAATCATGAGTTCATAAAGTTCCAACCATCAAATTCCAAGAAATTTTTGTCAAATTTCGTGAGTGTCAAACTTACCTTAATAATAGCAATTCCTCCTGATAACCTTGCTATACGTTCATTAAGAATTTTCTTTTGGAAATTTTCTTCGGTGTTCTGAAAAATAGACGTGCAAATAATATGAACTCCATTGGTTGTAAGGAAAATGTAGAATGACTTTAAGGTCAACTAAAAACTTGCAACAAATTCACATAGCTAAATCGCGTACCTCAACTAGCCTTTGGATTTGAGTGACCCGTTTCTTGACAGCTGCTTGAGTGCTCCCATCCGTAACTATTAATGTGGAGTCTTTGGTGATTACCACTTTAATTGCAGTTCCAAGCATATCCTCTTTGACCCTATCAAGAGTCAAACCCGCATCATCCCTGACCACCGTCCCTACAAAAGCATATCAGACCCCATCCAACATTAGTCAACATATGTAGTTGAATTGCATTTTCTAATAATGTAATAAATCTTTAAGGTTAACTACCTCCAGTCAAAATAGCAATGTCATCTAAGTAGTGGCTCTTGCGTTCGCCAAAGGCTGGAGCTTTAACAGCTGCTGCCTTCAGTATCCCCTTGAGTTTATTCCTAATTATCGGAGCCATAGCTTCTTTCTCAATGCCCTCTGCTATTATCACGATTGGATACTCCCCTTTAACTACAATGTCCAATATTCTATATATCTCCTTCGGGTTTGTGATTATTTTGTCAACCAAAAGCAACTGCAATCAACAAAAGTCCACATCTCTAAATTCAAATTTAGAGACAACTTTGCGTTATGAGGTCAAACATACCGTTTACTCAAAATTTCTCACAAATGTAATTCATACCTCCTTTAAGAACAGAGGGATTAAAATCAAGAAATCTTACCTTGCAATCTTGAAATTCTGCTTTCATGGTTCTTCGATCAGTGAAATATTTAGACAGATAACCACGATCAAATTGCATCCCCTCTACTATCTCTAACTTGTTCTCAGCAGAATTTCCTTTTTCAATAGTGATAACACCGTGCCTTCCTACCCTTTGGACTGCTTCGGATATCATGCTTCCCACTTCAATATCATTACCTGCACTGATGGCTGCAACATTCGAAAGCTCATGATCCTCAACCTACAAGGTACAATTGATGTTTAGCTGTCAAGTTTACACATTTTCACATTAAAATTCTTGATGGGTATTGAAACTTGATAAATTTCATATTCAGTTATCACCTCTCTAGACATCAACTTAAGTTCTAAAACTAGGGCTGCTGCGGTTCTCTGAATCCCTCGTGACACCTGTATAGGATTAATACCTGCTGCAATAACCTTGATAAATTCAAAAGTTTAGTTCGAGTTTCATTCCCTCTACCAACTGTTGATAACTTTCAGACTTCTTTTACCTTCACACCTTCAAAAATGAGTCCATGTGCAAGCATGATAGACGTGGTGGAACCGTCACCAGCAAGATCATTTGTTTTTGCCCCAGCTTGTCTCACTAGCTTCACACCAACATTCTCAAGAGGGTCCTCGAGTTGAATCTGAAGAAACCATTAATCTAAGACATAACATGTTAAAAGAACTAACATACTGTTTCCATTCATACAAAGCCAATCACAAAACAATAGCCCCAAACAGAATCAAGAAAGTCATTTGCATTCGACCCAATGTCGTTTATCAAGAGTGGAATGAATCTCACAGAGGCATATCCACAAACACTTGGAAGGCACCTCACAAAAACATGTTACGAAACCTTGAGCATCGACAACTAATGAAACAGATGCATTGTTCATACAAAATTACAAACATTTTACAGAATTCAATCAAGAAAAGAACCCAATAACTACACAATCAAAAGACACAATTTGGGGAAAAATTTCATCACACAAACCTCTTTAAGAACAGTTTCACCATCATTAACAATCTTTGGAGGACCATACTTGTTCTGCAACACCACATTTCTACCCTTTGGACCTAAAGTGACTCCAATTAGCTCCGCCACTTTGCTCACCCCTGCCTACACCCAAAACCCATAACCCATCAAACAATTAGAAGTTACAATCTAATTGCCCTATACCCAAAACAAAAAGAAAGATAAAGATCCAAATTGGGGATCAAAGGTGAAATTTTGACTGACCAAGAGCTTTGTTGTGGTTGAACCATCGTGATTGAAGTGGATTTCTTTAGCCATTGATGTAATTGGGTTCAATGGTTTCCTATTGGCGTTTGGATTTCTGAAAGATATCGGAGGGGTGAGAGATAGAGAAGAAACCATGGTTAAATTGGAAGTATTTCTGAAGAAATGTGAAGAAGATAACGTAAAATCATACTCTGAAGAATGAAAAATATCTATCGGAAGTTGCTCTTGGCGCCTTTGGTTTCAAAGCAATCGTTAAGACAAGGCCCAACCCATGAATGAACCCGTTTGGGCCGTGGGCCGAGGTTCGAGAATATGATAAGCCTTGGAATATAAGGAAAAACTGAAAAAAGTAAGCATTCGCACCGGTATATTTAATATTTTATAAAACATTGTATAAATAAAATGTAAAAGAAAATCAAATTTTAACATAATTCGGTTTTCACTAAATTTTGTATCGTAGTGTAGATAATATTAAGCATGTCTAATTAGTATGTTCAAATTCTTATAAAACACTATATACCCAAAGTTATAAATAATAACCAACTATTGATTCGGTTTAGTTTTGATTAAATTATATCTAAGATTTATAAAAATTATATTTTAATAATTATAAAACATAAATTTTTGATGTTGAAAAACATAATTATATCATTATCATAGATGAAACAAACGACAACAATAAGATGGCAGGTAAACAGACAACAAGCTACGCCATCATCCCTTTTTTGTATAGCAAAATCAGTCCTACTAAAAACAAAGTTTCAAGACTTAAAGGCTGATAAATTATTATATACGATCCGCTAAACCCTGTTCAGAAGGTTCACAGCCTACGAGGCTAGAAACCCAAACATATCAAAATCCAAAAAGATAAACACACGTTGATTTTCTAAGCAAGTTTTCTTATGTTTAACAACTTTGTCTACTTCCGCCTTTAGCGCAGCCTAACCGCAACAAAACCATTATGGTATGTGATTTGGGTGACTTTGGTTTATTTAGGTTCCACTTCTACCCCTTCACCCCAAGGCTATAAGTATGTGAATGTCAGTTTAACCTGTTTAACAAAAAGGTCGTAAGTTTGTAACATCTATATTTTTTATGTTTATCATTTTTTAAAATGGTAACATTTAAATTCCTCTCTTAAACGTTTGATTTTCACATACTTTAAAGTTTCTATCAATTATACAATATTTTAATATTTTTTTTAAGTCTTTAGTTATGTAATATTTATAAGTAATTGTTACATGTATTTATACAATATAAAAAGACTAAGAAGTTACTTAAATATATTTTGGTTATAAAAAGTAAACGTAAAAATGGTTGTGAGGTAGTAAAATGCGCACTGTTTTAAATTTTAAAAAAGAAAATATAAGCAAAATGAACATTTGATAACTTGAAAAACCAAAATAAACATTGACAACCGAGTTTAGTCGGTTCGACCAGCTAGGACAACCAAAACTGTCTCTTGGATACAACTTAGCCCGTTTAGCTGAGTTTAGTCATGATATGTGTAAGCTCTCCATTAGTTTCACCTGGGTCCAAGTCAGATTGGATTGGCTAGCAAAAGAGTAGCCAGGCTAGTGTCGTTAAACCATAACATATGACCGCTCCCTATTTAATTTCACGTGAGATGAAGTTAATGATTAGGTCGATTAATAAATATCCGACTTAACATGTAGGGGCATTTAGTAATTTACTATTGATTGAATACAAATAGAAGTAAGCTAAAACTCAATGCTAATTTTGATAAAATGGTTTATCAAAGTGTTTATTTTGCTAATTTTCTCTTTAAAATATGATTAGCCACTAATTTTGTGAGCACATGCATGCATGAGTGAGGAGATAGTCTAAAATAAACAAGATAGTACTTGAGTTCAGACGTATCGTTTGCGTATTGGCCGGTGAGTTGCAACAAGCATTGAAAATAGTTTCCATATACACCACCAAGTAAAAGTAACAAAACATGATGCATCCTTTTGGAAAAAAATAGTATTTCTTTTACAATTATATAACACAACACCAATATGATGAGTTAATTAAAGCAAAGGGGAAGAATCAAAAGTCATAGATCCAACATTAATAAAATCTACGGGATGACCACATCATGATCATGATCATGATCATCATCATCATCATGAAGATCTCTGAAAAACCCTAAATCTCCCAAACTAGTATATGTGTTATGAAGTTGAGCTTCACTAATCAATTTCTTTAGCTCCAAACACTCTTTCTTCAACTTATCATTTTCTTGAACAACTTTGTCATGTGACTCCAAGAACTGGTTTAGTTTAACCATGAGCCCGTGGTTCTCGTTCCTGAGCTGAATCACTTGGGTGCATAGCTCATCGAGTTGCCTTTGCTTCCGCACCCTTGACCTCCTAGCTGACTCCCGGTTTGATACCATCCTCCTACGCTTTCTCTCATTTATGATCATCTGGTTCTCATCGGTTTCATCTGAAGTACTCGAGTTGTTAGAGGTGGTAGATGGAGAGAAATTAACCACGGGTGTTTGAGGGCCAAGGTGACCATACATAACTTTTGAATTAAATTCAATGAAAGAAGAGATGTTGGATTCATAAGAATTAAAGCTTGAAGAAAATGCAGGGGCAAATTCTTCGTATGCAGGAACTAAGTTGTAATTTTCTTTCATATTTCTTTTTGAATCTTAAAACAATATATTTAAGATGTAATAACTGGGATGTGATGTATATATTTGGATGAAGGTGTGTGTACATATGTTTTTTGAAGATGTAATAGCGAATGGAGGGGTTTTATAGGACAAGGAACCATCAAAATAGAAAAAAAAAATCATTTTCATTATTTTGTCATTTGTTAAGTAGAGGGGAAAGAAAGAGAAACCTTACGACTAAAAAACAATATATAATTAACCATGACGTTGTGACTCTTAATCTAACATGTGTCACTATTGATATAGTGACTATATTTTGTATATGTAACCATGTCTATCTCGATAGGGAACTTTCCATGTAGGTATTTAATAAATTAAACATTAACCAAATTAATTTTATTTATTAAACGCATCTTGTTTTTTGAACATCTAATAGATTTTTGTATTCATCTAAATTTGAGGCTTCTTTTTAAAAAACTCTTTTCGATTTCTGTTTGACATAGAAATCACTTAAAAAAAACTTACATCACACCTAATCAATTTATAAGCTATTTTGGTTTTTTTATTAAACATAGTTGGTTATGGAAGTATAAAAAAGTTTAAAAAAAGAAATCACTAATAGGCTATATCGGCTTTGTTATTTGTTAGTGAGTTGTTTTTAAGTTGAGCAAAGTAACATGGGTCATAACAATGTTGAATACATATGCATGATGATTAGTACACTAATCCTTCTTCACTTATGTTAATGAGTTGTTTTTATTACATAAAAACACATTAGGTCATATATATATAAGTAATTTTAGTGTTAAAGACATAGTATAATAATAATCAATGCACTAATTAGCCCCAATGGGTTTGTCATGACATATAATGATCTTTGTTCTACATTATATTTCTTGAACTTACAAGTAACACAAATATTTCGTACTACATTACATTATATTATAGAGAAACGTTCGTTATGTGATACATGAGGTATATCCTATGTATTTCTCGAAAATCTTGTAATAAAAGGCCCATTTATAGAGCTAGAGGAAAAAGCATGTCGTGATTCTTTATACAGGGTTCAAGTCGTATTTTTATTCCCTACGTTGGTTTAATTCTCCCACCTCCTCTCTCTCTTTCTCTCTCTCTCTCTCTCTCTCTCTCTCTTCCTTTGATGCTTTTCTCTATTTTTTCCGTTCTCTTTATATTAATTAAATTTCATAATAAAAGACATGTTAATTTTGGATGTTGCTATACGTACCCTCTTTTATTTTTTTTACTTGTCATACCCCCTCCCTTCAAACTTTTAAAAATACATTTTGATCTTTTTGTTTTCCTTTTATCCGTTTTGACATTTATTGTCATAATAACCAATAAACTTTTATATTATTTTTTATTTTTTTATTCTAATAACCTGTAATTTAATTTTTTCAAAAGTTCAAGAGATACCTTTTACATTGTTAGATATTTTCAAGTTAGTATATTAATTTAGTTTATCAAGTTAATTTATCGTATTTATTATTTTAAAACTTGAATTGTTGTATCATTATTAGATTGAGTTAGATTGTTCTAAGAATTCAAATTCATATATATCTACTAATTAAAATAATAAAAAACATATTTAAATTGTTATAGTTATCAGTAAGACATCCATAATTAAATATTAACTATATATATAGTATTAGACATAAAAACTTATATTACCATACACAAGAAGCAAAACCAGTTATTGTTTCTACATAAACAAAAAGATCGACATTAAAGCCTATACAGAAAAGATTTTCTACTGATTAGGTATATTTTTTACTCAAAGGTTGAAGTTAAGATTGTAAGATTTTGTTTTTTATATCAAATTATATTACTTGAGCACGTATAAATTATGTTCGTCATGATCAAACTATTTTGTTGTACCAAATAAAGTTGTCTTTATACTCTTGATTGCAAATCGGTTTGGTGTCATTATTCATTTCTTGAGCAAAAAAAGCTCAAGCACTTGCTTTCCCCGTTGGAAACGAAGAGATTAAACACCCTCGAGCTATTACTATTGCACACGTACATGGTATGCATTATATTATGGTACAATTAGAAGGAGAGTACCCAATGCTAACTACAATGACACTAAGAAACCACTATAAACATCAATGTGCAGTTGGATGTCAATCAAAGTATATGCATCGTCTACAAATGTATATTCACCAACTTCTAGCTTTTCAAGTGATATCATAGGTATGTAGATATTTTTTGAATATATAAATCATACTTTTTTCCTTTGATTTTTATATTTTTTATACCTTTTTAATAATACTATTAAGTTTCTATTAAGAGTTATCTTGTATATATGTGACTAATTTCCTTAAATGCAACCAATTGGTTTTCATTAATTAGTATGTATGCTCATTATACTTTATATTAACAAGTTCTTTAGATTATATCTTGTTTTTTATGATTTATTATCAATATGATTATTTATAATTCATTAATTTTCTTATTTAACACTTATCTCTTTGTATAATAAACCTATTATGGTGTACTATTAATGTAATATAAATATACAACATTTGAAATTATTTAAAAAATGAAATTAGATTGATTGATTTAGAATTCAAATATTAAATTAATTTAATTTAAATGTAAAGATTGTATAGGTAATATGAAACTTTTTTTAAAAAAGAATAATTTTACAATGGGAAAATATGAAAAGTTTTAAAAATTAATTTTCTGGGGGGTATGACAAGTAGAAAAGGGGTGTATATATAACCCAACCCGTTAATTTTTTATATCACTTAATTAATATTGCATTTTATAATTAATTTAAATTGTGATTCACGAATAAGGCTTCAGCTAGCAAAATATATCTTTAGATGTTTTTACTAAACGAAAATGATTATAATTAGAAGAAAGATTCAATAGAAAGTTTTATAAAACTAAAAAGTATAAGAAGTAATCTCAACCATCTATTTTTTTAATCAATGGTTAAAATCAAATTATAGAAAAAATTTTGTTAGAGAAGTATTTTAGATATAGCACTTTGTTGACTTTTTGCAAGTTCATAACTAAAAATTACACCATAAAAACAAGCGTTTTTTTTATCTTTAAAACGAGTATAGTATTGTTACATAAAAAGATATAAAATTTGACGTTTTTAAGCTCATATCTTGTCATTGTGTCTTTAGTGCAGTTCATTATGTCTTTTTGTTGGTTATTGTATTAATTTTGAATACTATTGTGTTTTTTCTAATATGATGAATTTTAAAAAATATAATAATGAAATAACATTGTTGTGTACCTCTAATATATAAAATACAATAATAATTTAACAACTAATGAATCTAATACATTAAAAACAATGACAAAATAATACAATTTCTCATTATGTCTTTTGATCGTCATTGTGTTATCTTGAATAATATGAGTTTTGAAAAATACATTGTTAAAATAAAATCACTATGTATTTCTAATGGTAAACACAATGAATAATAACAAGTTTATATAATCTATTAAAAAAACAATAACAAAAATAACACATTGTGTTATCTTCAATATTATAAGTTTTGAAAACTAGATTGGTGAAAGTATATCATTGCGTCTTCTAATTGTAAAACACAATGATAGATAACAAGTTTATAATCTATAGAAACAATGACAAAAATAACACAAAATGATCTAAAACGTAAAATACAGTGATTAATACACATAACAAATGATGTAAAATATATGACACAATAAACTGATATTTGACATAATGAACGATGAGCTGACGTATTTGGTACAATGACCAAAAAGCCTTTCTCTTTAAAACAATAGAAGGACACGTGTCAAGCCCACAATACTTCTTAGAATTTTTAGATTAAACATCATTTTTAGTATAACCATACCTTATAATTAGTGATAATAAATGCATGGATAATTCAAAAGAAAGTTTATCTACATCCTAAAAAATGTTACAAGAAACTTGATTATAAATTTAGTATGGTTATTTATATATATTAAAATTTTCTTACAACGCCACTACATTGCTTATATTTATATACATTTTGAGTTGGTGTACGTTTTGACGTAAATTTTGTTTGAAGTCGTGTCAAATATACTACATTTTCATTCGACGGTATATATTTGAATTACTATATGTTTCAACGTAAATTTAGTTTGAAAACAAGTCTGGTTGCAGTCTACAGTTAATAACGCCGCGTACGACGCTGGCGCATCGCACAAATGGGTTAAAAGCTAGTTGCCAAAGAATCATTAACATATAATATTCTTTTCCATTTTTAATTGTTTCTAAGATTTTATACAGGGGATACCGTGGGTAATAGTGATTATTCTAAGAGTTATGTATTTAGTGTACGGACAAGATAATTCCATACCTTCAAGATAACTTATTCTATAACAAAGTTGAACCATCCTAGAAACACGTCATTCTTCATTCAACAAAAATATCATCAAAGTGGATAACATCAATTCAGCCGTACGTGAATTCTTTTTATATATCTCGCATGAAAATCATGTTAAATTGTTAATGCTCAAACTTTCTTTGATTAAACATAATAAGTTCTGATTCGTTTAACAGACAGGAAAACTATTATACACTTTTGACACATGTTTATGACTACAATCATTTAATTGGAGAGCGTTTAAGATATACAATCAGCTCGAAAATAAGATAGTTAAAGGCCCCAAAAACTATAAGATAGAAGTGAACACCAGATCAATTATTGCATAAATTTGGGAAATAATACTCTAAATGATTGTTATATATTTCACTACAGAACAGCTTAGAATCAATAGTTGGTTCTTTCGGATGACCGTGTGTCTTGAGTCTGTCGGTGATCATTTTCTGTTGGAAATATGATAATGGGTAATTTAATGTATGATGGAGTACATCTGGCTTATTGATGGATAAATTTTGCAACAGATTATTGACAAGTCTACAGGGTTGCATTTAGACTTGTATGGGATAAATGAGTGAGTGTCGAGTAACTACTTTAATTTATTGACCAAATATTACCACTAGTTGATAATTACGGATGGATCACCAACTGAACTATTAAAATTCCAAAAGATATATTTTCTAGTGGATTCTGAAGGTAATTACTTACCGAATATGTGTCACTAATGGTCATTTATAATAGTGTTACAGATTTTATTATACACGTAATGGTTTTGAGTTGTACGTTTATGAAGTTAGTGACGTGAAGCGTCTTGCTTTTGAGCGTCGAATGTTGTGGAGGAGATGGACAAACAAAAACTGAATAAATTATATGTAACTATGTTTAAGCGATTTTTTATTGTTAAGTGTTAATTTGGAATTCTAAGTGGAATTCGAAAAAACTAGCTTTAGTTACCCGTGTATTACACGGAAGTGTGAAGAGTTAATTATTAAATAATATAAACACAAAAATAAAATCAAGTGTGTTATATATTAAATAAAACATAAAAACTTTTGATTATAAGGTCACAAATAAGCAAAAACATCATTGTAAACTACATTTGTAGTAACATTAGTAGGTTTATATTCATTATCTAAAGTTAAAAGCTTCAATCCATATTTTCTCTTAACTTGTGAAAAGATGCCATAAAGCTGATCATGCGTAAAAATAGGCTCTTTCAAGTATAAACCGACACTTGACGAAGATTGACGTTAACTTTTGTTTATTGTCATAGCGAAATATACAGTAAAAAAACTGTCTTCTTTTAGACTTAAAAGGAATACTTTTGACGGGACAAATCGTGAGCTAGATATTGAGTGGGTGTGAGGATATTAGTATGAAGAAATTAAGATTTGAATAATATACATTAAAAATTTATGTGTAATAATTAAATCAATTTTGAATTATTTTGACCCTGTAATCAAATATAGATATATAGTATTGAATCGGGTTGGATTGGACTATAAATGTTCATAATATCTCTGATTAGTTGTTGATTATTATTTATTTAATACTAATTTTAGTAAACTCATGTATTATACGGGTTGAAAAAATAAAATATTAAATATAATAAATTTTATAAAATATAAAATGATAATCTAAAATAAGATATGATTAAAATTACATATGGTTAATAACTATAAGTAATAAAATAATGATATCAATTTTTAAACTTTTGTTTTTAAACTTTCTTTCCAAAAAAAGTTAAACAATTTTTTCAAAATAAACCGTATTAAAAATGTTATTTTTTAAATTTTTTATTATAACTCCTAATTTTAATTATTTTTAGTTTATAAAAAATTTACTTTTTAAAAATACCAATTTTAAAATATTTTATATTTTAAAAAAGTTAGATGTTTTAGAAATTTTTTTAATTGTATAAAAAATTGTTTTCTAGAGATAACATTAATAAAAAGACATATTTTTTATTTATTAAAAAATTAATCTAAAAATAAATTAAAATTATTTAATATTTTTAATTTATGTAATTATTTAAGAGGAGAGAGAGGAGAAAAAAATAAACTTCGAGGGCCTAGAAATATACCAAGTGTCCTCCTAAATTATTCTTTTAGTATTATATATAGATGATAATTGAGATGTATAACTAGTTAGTCGATGTCGCTGCTAGAAAACCCGAATTTTCTAACAAAAGTTTTGTTGGAAAATATAAAATTGAGTGTTAAGTTTGATTTTGTTTATTAAGTTTTAATAAAAAATAATCATTTTCTTACAAAATATTTAAAACATTAATTTATCTTAAAAATGTTTCATAAGTTGTTTTAATATAGTAATATGTGGTGTGTAAGAATTCAACATTCACTCGAAAAATGCTAAAATGATAATATTACCTTTTGACGTTGTAAAACCTCATGTCCTGTACGACTAAAGTCAATAAACATGTGTAAATTAAAAAAGAAAATACTGAACCTATTCGTCTTAATTACTTCAAATAAAGATTTTTCATAAGCGTTACTATAACATGCAGACTTATACTTTGGTTGTATAATAACGTTAACGTATTATTAGTTGATGAGGTTCATGTCCATTTATATAGGATGCAAGTTCAGTTAAGAACATGCACTAAAGCTTTAAGCTCTAAACCTTATACTTAACTGTCTAATACAGTTAACATAATATAATAATAAAGAAGGTTGGTATTTATTTTTAGACGAAGCTTCGAACCCTAGTAAAAATTCTAGAGTACCTACTATACAAGGTTGAATGTCTAATACATGATTTTATTTTTTGTATGCAACATACATTATGGTTTTCGATCGACCTTGAGATTTTTAAACTTGCTTAGAAAAAATCAATCTATACATATTGCATCTGAAAAATAAAGTAAAAACAAAGAGAAACGAATATCAAATTCAGTTAAATGTTGTAGTTATTTTTTTTCTAAATAGATATTATATAGTGATCTAACTTTTTGTAATCTTAGTATATCAAAAACTTGATTGTAGCTATTAGTTTTGTGGTTGTAAAAACAAATTATCATTGGTTTATATAACTTTATTCAATCCGAACAAAAAAGTTTAATTGTCGAGTTAACATATATTCAAGCATCAAAGATATCGACACCTGGTGAAAAAACCTAGGCGGCCACCGGATATGTTCTGTCTTATTCGATAAAAGCAAAACCATTTAATTTATTTTGAAAGGTTTCAAAGTCGTTTTAATATAGCAAGATGTGGCATGTAAGAATTTAAGATTCATTTGAAAATGCTAAATTTATATTATTACCTTTTGACAGTAAAACCTCACGTTCTTTATGACTAAAGTCAAATTAACATGTGTAAATTAAAAAATAAAATACTGAACGTACTCGTCTTAATTAGTTCAAATAAAGATTTTCTGTAAGTGTTATGATAACATATAGACTTATACTTTGGGTGTATAATAACGTTAACGTACTATTAGTTGATGAGGTTCATTTCCATTTATATAGGATGCAAGTTCAGTTAAGAACACTAAAGCTTTAAGCTCTAAACTTTATAATTAATTGTCTAATACAGTTAACATAATATAAAAATAAAGAACGTTTGTATTCATTTTTAGATGAAGCTTCAACCCTGGTAAAATTCTGGAGTACCTACTATGCAGGGTTGATTGTCTAATACATTTTTTATTATTTGTATGTAACATACATTACGATTTTCGATCGACCTTGCGATTTTTAAACTTGCTCAGGAAAAATCAATCTATACTGTTGCAACTGAAAAATAAAGTATAAGCAAAGAGAAACGAATATCAAATTCTGTCAAGTGTTTTAGTTATTTTTTTTCTAAATAGTTATTATATAGTGATCCTTTTGGTAATCTTAGTATATCAAAAACCTGACTGTAGCTATTAGTTTTGTGGTTGTAAAAACACGTTATCATTGTTTATATAACTTTATTTGATTCGAACAAAATGTTTAATTGTCTAGTTAACATATATTCAAGCATCAAAAATACTAACACCGGTGAGAAAACCCTAGGTGACCACCGGTTATTTTCTGCCTTATTTGATAAAAGCAAAACCTTATATCATTTTAAGAAAATGAATCGTATTTTTTACGTCCTACAAATAAACACTAGATGTCAAAATCAACATCCTTTTTTCAGCATATTAAATGATATTCACGAGTCAAAACGCATTTCTCTTTAGATGACACCACACATAATTAGTGATCATTTTTTAATCTATTATTGGTCACAATGGCTAATTTTTCTGTACTTACCTAAAAACTACGGGGTAGGGTTATTTTAAAACTGGCCACTTAGATTTTTAAGTGCCGAACGTCTGATAAGGTGATTTTAAGTTTGATGGGTAAATGAGTATTTCTTATGACGAAGAAGTCGTTGCAAAACACATTTGAATAAGGTTAGGCAATACACATCTTCTTTATTACTTGTCATATTTTTTTTAAAAATAATTTTATAACTTGTTATATTTTATCCTGTAAAAAAATTTAGTTTTAGAAAAAAGTTTTTCTTTTTTCTTTTAAATAATTTTCAAAACACTTTTTATATAACGATATAAAAAACATATTTAAAAATAAAAGTTTTTAAAAATTTAATATAACAATTTGCTGAAGTTAAGAAAAACTTTTAAAAATATCTTTTGAATTGGAAATAGAACTAAACGAACTTAATTCAACCAATTAAACTGTTTAAACCAATTAAATCGGTTCGTTTATCCAATTAAACCGGTAAACCGTTTATTATTCGGTTTATACGGATAATCGAAACAAATAAGCAAGATTTTGTCTAACTATTAAACGAAGTGAAAACCGAATTTATGATTTTATTCGATTTTAACGGTTACGGGTATGATTTGGTTTCAGTTATTGTCTAGTTTTTATCTTTTTTTGAACACTCATAACCACTACAGATAAAAATAAAAAAAGACAAAAAACATAATGACAAAGTATTAATAAATATGTAAACTTAAAAAAATTAGTTTAGCATATTAAGGGGTGATATGTTAAATATAAAACCATAGAAGCAAAAATTAACTATTTTTACAAATTGAAAGGAAATGTATAATAACTAAAAATAGTTTGGAGGAGGGTAGATATTGCATCACCATTGAATAATAGCGAATGTAAACCTAATTTAAGAACTTAAAAAATAGAATAAGTTACTTTTAATATTATGACTACTCTTGTAAACCTTTAGTTTGTTAAGAAAAACATAACAGTAATAAGTAAAGAGTTTGTGGTTAGAAAGATACTACCAAATATATATAAGATTCATAAGGTTCGAAGAAAAATATAATGAGCAGTTATTAACCAACACACCTACAGCTAGGACTGCAAATTTTAACACAGACTTGTTAACACAACATGACATGACACGAAGTTAACAAGTTTCGTGTCATTAACAGGTCGACACGTTAAAAACATGATAAAAATCGTGTCTTAACAGATCAAACACCTATTAACATGTTAACGTAATTGTTTAAACATGTTTATATTTTTAGTTTATTAAAATAATTAAATATATATATATATATATATATATATATATATATATATATATATATATATATATATATATATATATATATATTTATGATATATGTCATTATCGTTCACATTCAATTTAAAAAGAGTAAACTACACGGATCGTCCCTGAGGTTTGCTTAAATTTCATCTTTCGTCATTGAGATTGAAAAATTACAGGTTTAGTCTTAAGGTATGAAAAAAAATAATACGTTTCATCCTGGGTTTAACGGCCGTTAATTAATTCTGTTAACTTGCTGCAAAATAACCATTTTGCCTTTCTTCTTTCTCATTCAACTCCATCTCAACCATCACCACCACTTCACCAACTCCCCAACCTCCACCACCAACTTGAGGATGGCAGAACCCTAGCTGTCTACAACATCTAGAAGGAGTCCATCCTCCACTTGGTGCGGAACATTCAGAAGGAGTCTACACTTCATCTTCTGCTGAGGTTGAGAGGTGGGGTTGCAGATATTTATGAAGACGTTGACGGCGAAGACGATCACTTTGGAGGTTGGTATGGTGGTGGTGGTTGAGATAGGGTTGAATGAGAAAGAAAAAGGACAAAATGGTCATTTTGCAACCAGTTAACGGAATTAATTAATGGCTGTTAGAACCAGGGACGAAACGTGTTATTTTTTTAAATCTTAGGATTAAACCTGTAATTTTTCAATCCGAAGAACGAAAGGTGAAATTTGAGCAAACCTTAGGGACGATCCGTGTAATTTACTCATGTAAAAACCTTATTCTTTGCCCAACCGCTTCAATTGAATATGACTACCATAGTACAACTAACCGAGACTCCTGCATCCGTACGAAGCCTCTTGTACTCCGCATGTTACCTCTTTAAACTATGTTATCGGTTAAAATAGATTTGTTTATGGATTTTTGTTTCAAATATGTTAAGGATTATCATGTTAAAGATTATGTATTATTTAGGACTTTAATGGACTTTAGTTAATTTTGTTTCACTAAATTTATGATTTTTATCGTGTCTCTTCACAAGTCTTATCATGTCCTGTTTCTAAACAGGTTCGTGTTCGTGTCTGAAAAAAAATAACATGATTGGTTATCGTGTCGTGTTCGTGTCAACACTTATCGTGTTCATATCTGATCTGTTATGCCAGCTCTATTTACAACCACACAATTACATTCACTCAAAATTCTTTCTTCTCACGAGTTTATTCTATAAACAAGTAGAAATCACCGTATACAAACTTTTATCTAAGAGTATAAAGATGACCACAACTTCTTCCCTTGTTACAATGTTGATTAATCACCCCAACTTCTCATTTTTAAGGATGTGATGACGTCTTTCTAACTTTACTAAAGTGGTAGCTAGGATGCTTTTACACTTCTTTAATTAACTAATCTAGGTCGTGATAATTTTTACCATTTACTAATATAAGTAGTTTTCACCTTTTCCCTGCACTAATATAGGTAAAGATCACAATTTCTCTTATCACTAATTAACTCTGGTGTCACCCCACTTATAATACATAATGTATTGGTCAAAATATCAAATGTTCTTTTTTTTGTCCTTTTGATCTTGATCTCTTGATATTTCAAATATATGAGAAATATGAGTGAAAGATCACTTATGAGAATAGATAAGTGAGAGCTTTATAATTTGTAAGGGTCACACAGTCGATTCATGACACGCAGTGGCATTGACCATGCTGATTATTATCTCTTACAAAATTTTGTTCTTTGCAATAAGTTAGAATGTGTTTTAAAGTTGCATCTCAAATTACACTACAAGAATCTTGCCCAATACTGACTACACCACACATTAGCGACGGCATGCGCTGTCCCTATAAGCAGGGATATAGTCGTTGCTACTGAATATATAGGGTTTTTGATCAAAAACCTTTGGAGGGGAAATTTGGCGCTTATTGGAACTTTTTAATTACGGTGTTGTCGCTATACGTTTTTTAGATTTTTTCAATTTCTTTTATTACCTATCATTATGATAAAAAGATTTCCTAAATATGTATACAACCTGTGCCGACAACACGTTTTCGGTAAACTCTGAATATATTATATCTTTCCCTTTTCTTTAATTTCAAATAAAAAACCAAAATTTTACTAAAAAATGTTTGGGTCTTCACCGACGACATAAAGAGAAGTATATAGTATTTATTCTCTCCTAGTATATTTTTTGAAAGAGGTTCCAATACAAAGTGTATTTTTACTAAAAAGTATAAGAAGACACAATAAGTTTAAAAAAGTTACAAAAAAATTATATCTCACAATCTAAATCAAATTTCAAAAAAATAATTTCTACCTTTTATTCCTCTAGCCGTCCTCACTATAAAAAAATAAAAAAATTAACTTTTTTATTGTGTCATTTATGAAAGACACAATGACGTCATTGTGTCATTATGAAAGACACAACGATGTCATTGTGTCATAAAAAGACACAATGAAATTTTTTTTTATTTTTTTTATTTTTTTTTGAAAGAGGACGGCTAGAGAAACAGAGACTCTGAAGTATTTTTTTAAAATTCGATTTAGATTCTAAGATATAATTTTTTGTGACCTTTTTAGCCTCATTGTGTCTTCTCACACTTTGTAGCAAAAATACACTTTGTAGAATAACCTCACCCATATTTTTATTCTTTATTGTTATTTTTTTAATTATGGATAGCAAGAATATAAATACACAAATAAATATTTTTGTTCTCTCTTCACAAACCCAACCATTGAACCTGAACACTTTATGATATTTGAGGTTGTACATTCTCTTTGGCTCAATGTATTTCATGTGATAAGAAAATAAGGACATTAGATCGCCAAGTGATTGTTCTGCGCCTTTAAATTTATGGGTTTAAATCGTGAAAAATATCCTCCTGCACAAAGTATCAGTTGAATATTGCATACATTTGATCACGAAACGATCTACCCCTCCCCAACACTTAAGCAAAGCGGAAGCTAAATCAAACACCGATTACATGTTTTTTCTAGCTCATTAGAAGTAACAATCTTGCACTAGTAGAACCCTAGCTATGTTTACTTTGAACTTTTCAAGAAAACAAGCTTAAGGTTCGGTAACTTACCATTGGGAGTCAACTACAAACCCAACAGTTGATTTCTAGCTTGAATTTTCTCTTTCACCAACTTATAAATCCACAAATACTACATTTATCCAAATTTTCTTTTGGGGGAAAAGAACTACTATTTTATATTGTTTAGATAAAGTGGGTAAGAGTTTACCAAGAGAAAAAAAAAGTCTTTCTAAACTAATTTGTTACGTGTTTGCTAAGATAATGTATTTATATTATTATCGTAGTGCTTGATTAGTTGATTGTGTATTTGTATATATAAGCTTAAGGTTATATGTGGAATGGGACCAAACTATGAGTTAAAAATGAACCGTAAATAATTATAATAATTAATAAAAGTGCAAGTAGATAATAATTATACTTTTTATTACTTTTATTGGTTTTATACTATGTTTCTTTATACATATAATCATAAACACGCTTGTTAAAAGTCTAATTTACAATGATAGCCGCTGTCTTTCTTTTAATTGATTGGACTAATTAACCAATGCCACAAAGCAAAAGGGATTGATGAATTAGGTTTACTTGTGCTAATCTGCCTCATTATATAATCCTTAAAGATTAGATAGATGATTAAGTCTTCAACTAATTCAAGCCACAAACATCCAATCTAAATGTTGTTGTAAGGTCTAGTGCATGTACCTATCGTATCTTTAAACCCAAGTCCAAAAGTCCTATATTGCTTAATAGTTTCTCCATTAGCGACAAAACATGATGGATTTATATTATAGAAAGCATGAACGATGATGACTACCGAGTTTTTGTGGGTTTAATTAGCCTCACTAGATGTGTTTTATAAGGATATATAGATGTATAGATTCGATCTTGACATGGGATATGCTTGTGTGTCTTTATATGTACATATAAACACATAAGGTAGGTGATATGACAACATATTGTCTCAAATACAAAACGTATTTAAACACGAGACATAATAAGATCATTAAAAGAAAATACCTCCTTTTGGAATGCCTTTTTTCATTGAGATGAACCCTAGATATTTTGATTTTAAACATTTTTATTAAGGTATTTAAAAGGATTTGTTCATGGTCTTGTGGTCCGTTACGTTGACATTAATTAGTGATTGAACCTGCAAATGTGGTGTGACTTTGAATCCCTTGAGATGCAGGTTGACTAGGTGATAGTTACAAATAAAAAAAAATGTTGTTAAAAGAATTGAAAGGCATCAAAAGTATTAAAATTTATAAGCCTTAATAACAGAATTTATGAGCTTCAAGACAAGATTTCATGAACATTGGCCTTTACACACATCAAGGCATGACTGATGATCTTGACGTACAAGAAGAAAATTTTTATTGTTTAATTTGTGATAAGCCAAATTCGAGATTGATGTTCTCAAAATAACTAAAATTAAAATCTGAAAATATAATGTAAAGTAACAAAATAGATGCTAAAATCTTTTGTTCTTCCTGGAAAGGCACATACATGTTATTTAAATACGCAAAAGAAAATTAGCCCTATTCTAAATACATATAGTTAAGGGTTCTAATATAGGGACACCCCACCAGATAAATCGACACCCACCTATACGTCGCGTATGGGTCCATACGCCGCGTATATGTATCCACAATAAATGCCTGACATTCCATGTCACATCAGTCGTTGACGTGGTGCTTATACATCTCGTATAGATCCATACGCCTCGTATAGCCTTTTTCAGACGACAAAACTGGAGTAAGTCTAATCAATCATTAAGCATTGCTATACGCGACGTATGGCACTATACATCACGTATAGCCCTGTGGCGTATGGGTGAAAGGTGCAGGTCCACCGACACCTATACGCGGCCAACACGCCGCGTATATGTGTGGGTGGACCTGCACCCTTCACCCATACGCCACAGGGCTATACGCAGTGTATGGTGCCATATGACGTGTATAGCCATCTTTATCTACACCGAACGTTTGATTTCAAATTATTTGACGTGACGTAAAATTCATTTTCATTACTATATAAACGCAGTGGATATCCAGGCAATGCACTTGTATTCAAATTCAAAACTTATTCGTTTTCTTCGGAGGTAACGTTTGATACTTTAAGTGATTGATAGTAATCATAACGTTTAATCTTCTCAAAAACATATTATCGCTAGAAATTAGTGTTATGTGGTTTAACATTTTCTTTTGTATATAATTTACTCGGTAAACATTTTATTCTTATTTCACTAAGTATTTACATACATATATACATATATCTGAATTGGATACTTAAGAATCGTTTCAACTGATTCGGGTTCCATCGATGCTAGTCGTTTACGGTTAACTTGAATAATTTTCAAGATTTTTTATCATAACCGACTAGTATCGTAGAACCCGAGTTAGTTAAAATGATTATTAATCAATACATTTATGTGTGCGTAAGTATGTATATAAATGAAGTAAGAGTTATAGTTTACCTGATAAAATTATTTTGAAGAAATAGTTGAACCACATAACCCTATTTTCTTTCAAAAAATACACATGTCGTATAGTGCAATACGCTTCGTAAAAGATTGCTTTATAGTACGCCTGACACGGGTGTCAGCGAACAACGTATATGTCTTTCGATTCAGAGATTGAGGCTGACGTTGTTGACGTTATTGCCAGTCATCATTGGCTACAGTTTGAGCCCGGGACCATTGAGCACGCGAAGTGCTCGAAATTCGTACGTATGAAGATCGGCCATCAAAAAGCCATAGACTGGGAGGTGATAGCCAAGCTCGGAGAGCGTGATAGACTTGCTGGTATTATCGGAGACGATACGCCATGGAGTCGTTTGTTCGAGACCACGTTCTTGCTTTCTTACCGAGAGCTGACGGTGGATTTTTTATCCACCTTTACTTATATTCGTCCTAATGAGATGGAGGAGGACGATGAGCGATCCGAGATTTCATTTATGTTATGTGGACATTCACATCAGATGTCTATTGAGCAGTTTGTTGTTCTCTTAGGACTTTACTTTGAGCCAGAGATTGTTACCCCTTTATTCACCGAGGGTATTACTGAGATTAAAGAGAGTCGATTGAGAGGTTGGTGGCCTCAGATTGTGGAGGTCCGTTTCAGAGGACTAAGGGCAGGGTCACTGGCATTAGAGATCCTTTCATCTGTTACTTACATCGCATGATCGCCACATCCATCACAGGACGTCGCAAGAATCGGGAGTGGTGTACCATTCCTGACTTATTTTACTTGTATTGTTTGGCGGAGTATTTTGCTTCATATTATCATTGCCAGGAGCGAGGAGCGGTGTACGGCGACGCTTACATCACGGTGATTGCCCGAGCTTTGGGTTATCTTCCGCGGTATCTTGCTGACGTATCTCCTCCGATTGAGCCGGTGAGATTAGATCGTCGTACGTTATTTGACATGCGTATTATACACCATTTTTCGGATGGCATACGATTCTCTATTCGACCCGGGGAGATCTGGCAGCCGGAACTTGTTCAGCAGGTCGGTGTTGATGATCCGCAGCAGCAGGAGCATCTCCCGCATGACCATCCGCCGCACGACCAATTGCCGCATGATCAGCCGCCAGCACATTAGCCGCCACGTCAGCCACTGTTTCCTCGACATATTTACAGAGATGTGAGGTTGTCTGCACGTATGGAGACATTTATGCAGGAGGTTGTTGCGAGTTTACGGGAGTAAGGTCGTCGGCTCGATCGAGTTGAGGATCTTATGGAGTGGCACGTTCAGTTCGAGATTGCTCGAGCACGTGCTGCTGGTATTGATCCTCCAGAGTTGCCACCACCTCGACATTATCCAGACTCGCCGTAGTTTTTATATTATTACTATCATTGTAACTTTTATTTTGTTATGTATTTGAAAACTTTGTTATTTATATTATCATTTTATGTTAATTTTTGTATTGTTATCTCGATTGTTTAGTTAATATGAATGTTTGTCTTATATATTTTATCGGTTAGTTAAAAATATTCGATTTAAAATTGTCGGTTAAGCAAGTTACAAATATAACATAAATATAGTCGACGCAAATTTATTTGTTTATTTAAAAAAAATATATGTAAAAATAACAAAAAAATATAAATGGCCTTAACCAATACACCGCGTATGGGCCCATACGCAGCGTATAGGTTTCTCATGTGTGACCTCTCGTGTTTTTGTTAAACGTTTGTTAAAAACTCGTTATCTCTTGTAAGGGTTTGTGTTGTTATTAATGCAAATACGAGGATTCGTTTGAAATATCTTGTACTATTGATCGCTTTTGGTATTCTTATAAGCTAGATATTAGTAAATAATTAAGTAAATAATATTAAACAATAATAATAATAATAATAACAATAATAAAAAATAATAATAAAAATTATAAAATTTTAGAAAAACTTGTAATTTAGCATTTTAAGCTTAAAACAATAACATATAAAACCACAAGGACTAAATTGTAAATTATTTAAAACTCAAACTATGGAGTAAAATGGTAAAACTTAAACCGCGGGACCAAGAGTGTAAAATTCTAAAACCCAAACCATTTCCCACCCGTCGGCCCCGATTCCCGGCCAAACTCCGGCCGAACTCCGGCCAACTCCAAAACACCATAATTCACTGGTTTAAATCCGAATTTAAGGCACCATATCACTCGTACAACAATTTCGAACTTGTAAACACCCAATTATTCGATGTTAAACACAATTAATCAACCAATTAAACCAGTAACCGAAACACCAAAAAACCTCAAATCAATTCTACACTTAAGACCTGTTATTAATAAAATTCATCATGCTCCAACGTTCTACTAATTAATACGAAATCAATGGTGTGTTAATCACACATAATTTGCCTTAATTCTGTTCGAATTGCAACGGTACTGTGCGAGGTAAATTCGAACTTGATGAACCTGAAACGGTTCCAATGGGAGCTATATAACAGAGGGGAAAGGTTACATTCGTCCCTTTCCAACTCTCTGTAAGCTCAATTTCATCCAAAAACACACACCTCGAAATCCCCAAATTTCAGAACAGTCGACCGGTGTTCTTCCTTGATCTATCGAATTTCAATCAATTTCAGGTAATTACATGGGGGTTTTGACGCGTTTTGACACAGGGGACAAAAGCCCCATGGTTAATTTCGGTATCAACATCGAATCCTTGTTCAATTCGATCAATTTGGTTTTAGGGTTCTTGGGTGGAATTGGGCTTTTCTGGAAAATTGACTTAAGGTTTGATTCTAAAAAATTAACACAACCCGGGGCTTTGGCCCGGTGGTTTGAGTGTTGGTTGTCTTGGCAAGGGACCCGGGTTCAAACCTAAGGCCCTGACATTTTTTTTAAAAAGGTTTTTATTAATATTTAAATTTCAGAAAATGTTTAAATATTATTATAAAATATATAAAAGTCAATTTTAATCAAAAAATTAATAGAATTAATTCCTTTTAATTCTCTTAGAAATTCAATTAAGAAATTCTATTTTAAATTATAAAAATTGTTACAAAATACGATTTATTATTAATTCTAAATTGTAATAAATCTCAGTTAATTTTTTTAATAATTCCAATTTAATAAATTCTTTATTGTTATAAAAATTTTTAAATATATTTTGAGGAAATAAATACATATGTATATATTTAAAATGTACACTTATATAATTAATAGAATTGTTTTAATCATTTAAACCTACAAAATTATTATTTTATTTAAATAGTAAATAATGACCATTTGATAATAAAAGTTTAACTTTTATTAATAGTGTAAATCACAAAATTTTTTATTTAATCATTTAAATACCAAAATAATAACAAATTGTATCTATTTAATAATTTAAAAATCATGGGTTAAATGGTTGATAAACTTAACACTATAATCATCATGATTAGCTTAACACGTCGTTCATTTAGGTTGAACGTTAACGAATCCTCGGCATTTCATACAAGACTTCTTATTTGCTCATTCTTATTATCCATGTGAGTTTTCATACCTCTTTTTATATTATTCACGCTTTTGGGGTGAAACATGTTAAACGTATCATAAACACACTTGTAACCATGCTTTTAATCTTGTAACACTTGTGCAATTCATCTTATTTTGTCATGGTTATTTGAAATCTTGTAACTATTATGTGATGACCCTTGTAAGATACAATCATTAACTATTGCTAGCCTGACGACGTCATAGATCTATGGGCCTGACAAGCCTATTTGGTGCTAAAGCCGAGGTTATTGCTGGCTCCTAGTGTCGTATTCTTGAGCACTATGGGAACCAAATACACTTAGCTAATCGTTTAATCTTGTAATGGCCATATTTGTCAAGGTTTGATTGTTACATTTGTTCATCCATTTTTATTTACTTATTTCAATAACCTATGACGTGGATTGTCATCTTTGATATATACCTATGTATGAAAATCTATGGAAACTCACCAACATGTTGTTGACATTATTTTTAACATGTTTCAGGAAATGATACTGCTTAGCATGCTTTGAAGACTTACTTACATCTAGGATTGGACCTAGATTAAAATAAAAAGACAATAAATATCTTTTGACGTTGGAAATCTTATGTATTGTTAAATGTTTGAACTTATGTTATTTCTTAAATGGATGTCACGAATATTGATATTTAATATTATTGTCATCTTAAATTAGCGTTGTGTGGCATGAAAAATTTTAACCCTCACATCTCGACGTTTCCGCCGTTAAGGTTGGGGTGTGACAGATTGGTATCAGAGCCAATAACTATAGGGATTTAGGTTATTAGAAATAGTGCCTAGACTATGGTTAAACTAGGAACCCTTTTTATGACAATTGCTATGATCTTGTAAGTATGCTTATTTGTCTATCTTGATGCATGACAAATTCCCTTATGTGCTATTTGCTTACATTTAGAAAATAGTGCCTTAGGAATATGCCTTGCACCTTGTAAACCCTAACTTTCTAATCTTCTTCTTATGCCTCTACGTTCCATCGCGTCTAATCTTTTCTAAACCTTATTCTCGACCACATGTGGAAACCTACGCATATTATCGAGTAAAAAAAATTTCCTTAGATGATATGTCTAAATCTTGAAATTCTCATCGAGGTTTTAATTCTGATGGCCTATAGGGAAGTGTGTGACACATAAACACCTGTATTCTGGATTTTCTGGCAAAAGGCCCTCGGGCTAAGGCAAACATTTCGAATAAATCTCATTGCGAGACCTGTTATGCTTACCTGGGGATTTCTGGGATGAATGCTAAATTATGGTCAACATACACATCTTTCTCGAGGTAATTGGGATTAAGTCACCTCGACGTGTCCATGTTCTATTGGCTATGTGATACCAAATGGAACCATCCTGGTTATATTTAAAATATCAAAAATTCTTGATTTCCTGAACTGGTTTATCTTCGAATACTAATATTTTCTTTATATCTATCTTATAGAATGTCTCATCATCATGGAAAGCGTGCTACCTCCGACCGCAAACTTGCTGCGATGATCGCCCGTCAAATGGCTGCTGTACTTTCGTCTATGGTAGCTGAACTTAGTAGCACCTTAATGGCCAATAACAGCAATAACGCCAATGGAATCAATGGTGGTGATGACAACAATGGTCATGGGGAGAATAGCAACAACCAAGGTGGGAACAACCGCACCTGCACTTTCAAGCACTTCAACTCGTGCAAGCCCACTAACTTTAGTGGTAAAGAAGGAGCCACTGGACTTCTTGAGTGGTTCGAAAGTATGGAGAATACCTTCATCAATAGAAAGTGTCCTGAAGAGCTCAAGGTTCGATATGCCATGAGTGTCCTTCAACAACAGGCACTCACTTGGTGGAATAGTGAGAAGCGAAACCGTGGTACTGAGGCTGCATTGGCACTCACTTAGGAGGAGTTCAAGAATATCATGATCTAAAAGTTTTGCCCAAGGAGTGAATTACAAAAGTTGGAGGAGGAATTTTGGAACCTCAAACAAGATAGCGGGAATCATTTGGCTTATTCCACCCGGCGTCATGAATTGAGCATGCTTCTACGACATATGGTGGATACTGTACCCCGTAACATCGAGAAGTTTATCAAGGGGGTACCACCTCAAATTCAAGATGCTGTGGTGGGAAGTAGGCCCACAACTTTGGAGGAAGCGATCAATATCACTGCCCAGCTTACTGAAAACCATATTAAGGCTGGTATCTTGATGGTGAAGGGTGCTAAGTCTACAGTAAAGGTGACTCCCGAGGCAACAAAGGAGGTGAAGACCGAGTCGTCCTTTAAGGGCAAGAAGCGCAAATTCACATCAGCCCGTAACTATGCGGTGACAGCACCAAATGCCCCTCAAAGGCAAGCTGTCGTTGCTAATCAAGCCCCCGTGGCAAGGGCTTATACTGGGCCATACCCGATGTGCAACACCTGCAAGTACCATCATGCGGGGAATACTCCTTGCCGAATTTGCTTGTTGTGCGGGAAGTATGGTCATTTGGTGGCAACTTGCCATCATGCCCCGAATAATGCTGCATTGATTGCCAATCGAGTCTGCTACAACTGTGGCGAACCTGGACATTTCTGTCCACAATGTCCTCGCAATGCGGAAAATGTGCCACAGGCTCGAGGAAGGGCTTTCAACATCAATGCCAACCAAGCCCAAGCTAACAACACGTAGTGAATGGTACGTCTCTATTTTCCTTTAATCGTTCTTTATCTTGTAAAATTCCTGCCTGCTTTCCATGTGCCAATGATAGTTCATTATTTGAGCAGGTATGTACCTTGAAATAGTAGATATGCCTCTATACTTTTTGATTCGGGTGCGGATAAGAGTTTCGTGTCTTTAGAGTTTGAGCCTATTCTTTCTAAGCCGCGTTCTAACTTAGAAAGATCCTTTACGGTCAAAGTCTCCGATGGAAAATCTATTGAAGTCGACGTCGTGATACGTGATTGTGTCTTAAGTCTTAACGAGCAAGAATTTCTTATCGACCTTATTCCTATACAACTAGGGAGCTTCGATGTTATTATCGGCATAGATTGGTTAGCCAAGCAACATGCGGAAATTATATGCTTCGAGAAGTGCATTTGAATTCCTTTACCATCGGGTGATACCTTGAAGGTCTTTGGGGAGAGATCATCCCAAAGACTCAAACTCATGTCTTGCATCAAGGCCCGAAAGTGCTTGAGTAAAAACTACTTAGCTTTCATGGCTTATGTAGTTAACACGAGAGCCAAGGGGAAGGAATTGAAGGATATCCTGTCGTACGAGATTCTCCCGAAGTGTTTCCCAAGGATCTTAGTGGGTTGCCTCCCGTGCGAGAAGTTGAGTTCAAAATTGATTTGATTCCTGGTAAGAACCCCGTGGCTAAGTCACCTTATCGTCTTGCACCGTCTGAAATGCAGGAATTAGCTAGTCAACTGCAAGAGTTGACCAATAAGGGTTTCATTCGACCTAGCTCTTCACCATGGGGTGCACCTGTGCTATTATTAAAGAAGAAAGATGGTTCTTTCCGTATGTGCATCGACTACCGGGAACTCAACAAACTCACTATCAAGCACCGATACCCTCTACCTAGAATTGATGATCTCTTCGATCAACTTCAAGGAGCTACACAATTCTCGAAGATCGATCTACGTTCTGGATATCATCAATTACGTGTTCACGACAATGATATTCCAAAGACCGCGTTTTGTACTCGATATGGACATTATGAGTTTATGGTTATGCCTTTTGGCTTGACTAATGCACCTGCTGTCTTCATGGATCTCATGAACCGGGTATGTAACCGTATTTGGATAAATTCATGATCGTGTTTGTTGATGACATTCTCATCTATTCCAAGACAAAGACCGATCACGAGTCGCACCTACGTCAAGTCCTCGATCTTTTGAAAAAGGAACAATTATATGCCAAGTTCTCCAAGTGCGAATTTTGGCTTGAAGAAGTCCAATTCTTAGGACATGTGGTGAATAGCCAAGGAATTCACGTTGATCCTGCAAAGATAGAAGCCGTGAAGAATTGGTGTGTTCCCACGACCCCAACCGAGGTTCGTTCTTTTCTGGGTTTAGCGGGTTATTACCGTAGGTTCATTGCAAACTTTTCGAAGATTGCGAAACCGCTTACGGCGCTAACTCAAAAGAATAGACTTTTTGAGTGTGGGCCCGAACAAGAAGATGCGTTCGAGATGTTGAAACACAAACTGTGTAATGCTCCTATCCTAACCCTTCCCGATGGAAACGATGACTTCACTGTATATTGTGACGCGTCTAGTCAAGGTCTTGGTTGTGTTCTCATGCAACGAGGTAAGGTCATAGCTTACGCGTCGAGACAATTGAAGGTTCATGAAGTGAACTACACAACTCATGATCTCGAACTTGGTGCCGTAGTATTTGCTTTGAAGATTTGGCGACATTATCTCTATGGAACGCAATGCATAGTCTACACCGACCACAAGAGCCTTCAACACGTGTTTAATCAAAAGGATATCAACATGAGACAAAGACGTTGGGTTGAACTAATTAGCGACTACGACTGCGAAGTTCGCTATCATCCTGGAAAGGCGAATGTTGTAGCCGACGCGCTGAGTCGTAAGATCCACAACAAGACTGTCTCGCTGCAAGAAATCCGAGATCGAAGGCAATGGTTTGACACGTTGGGGGAGTTTGACACCGAGATACACGTGGACATTAACGAGGCCACTATCATGCTTCAAAACATAAGGGTTGATAGTGATCTCGAGTTTTGCATCCGCGAGGCTCAACAAGAGGCGCTAACCGAGGAAGGGAAAGATGAAGATCTAACGTATAACGTTCGATCACAATTGGAGACAAAACTGAATGGCATGTGTTATTTCTTGAATGACTTTGGATTCTGAATCGCAATAATCTCCGTCACTTCATTATGAACGAAGCTCATCAAACTCGATATTCTATTCATCCAGGGTCCGATAAAATGTACATGGATTTGCGTGGCCAATATTGGTGGCTGGGAATGAAGAAAGATATCGCGTCTTATGTTTCCAAGTGCCTCTGTGCAAGAGTCAAAGCTGAACATCAACGGCCTAGTGGTTTACTTGAACAACCTGAAATCCCTATGTGGAAATGGGAACACATATCCATGGATTTTATAACCAAGTTACCACGTACCCTTCGTGGCCATGATAGTATATGGGTGATCGTTGACCGTTTGACCAAAACGGCACATTTCATACCAATACGAGACACATACAAAGTTTCAAGATTGGCTCGTATCTATATCGATGAAATTGTGAGTCGTCATGGTGTGCCGTTGCATATTATTTCTGATCGTGATGCTTGATTCACTTCACACTTCTGGACTTCCAAGCAAGAACTCTTGGGTACTCAATTGGATTTAAGTACGTCTTACCATCCTCAAACGGACGGTCAAACCGAGCGAACCATCCAAACCCTTGAGGACTTACTGCGTCTTTGTGTCCTTGACTTTGGTGGTGACTGGGATACGCATCTACCGTTAGCGGAATTCTCGTATAACAATGGTTACCACTCAAGTATCAAGATGGCACCATTCGAGGCTTTATATGGTCGCAAATGTCGTTCTCCGATCTGTTGGACTGACATTGGTGAGAATCTTATTACCGGTCCTGAACTTATTCAAGAAACGACCGACAAAGTCTCCAAAATTCGTAATAACCTTGAGGTGGCTAGAAGTCGTCAAAAGAGTTACGCGGATAAAAGACACAAACCATTGGAGTTTCAAGTCGACGACATGGTTCTTCTTAAGGTTTCTCCGTGGAAGGGTGTTGTTCGCTTTGGGAAGAAGGGCAAGTTAGCCCCACGTTTCGTAGGACCTTTCAAGATTCTGAAAAGAGTTGGGAAAGTGGCTTACAAACTGGAACTACCTTCTGAACTTAACGAGGTTCATCCTGTTTTCCATGTCTCAAACTTGAGGAAATGCCTGGCCGATGAAAATCTGCATGTTCCTTTGGAGGAAATCCAAATTGACGAGTCGTTGCATTTCATTGAGAAACCCGTCGAGATTATGGATCGAACGCTGAAGAAGACCCGAACAACTACTACACCAATCGTCAAGGTTCGTTGGGAAAACAAACGTGGAGCTGAATTCACCTGGGAACGCGAGGATCACATGAAGAAGAAATATCCCTATCTGTTCGTTTAGTCTTGTCTTTAATTTCGGGACGAAATTTCTTAAAGTTGGGGAGACTGTGACCTCTCGTGTTTTTGTTAAACGTTTGTTAAAAACTCGTTATCTCTTGTAAGGGTTTGTGTTGTTATTAATGCAAATACGAGGACTCGTTTGAAATATCTTGTACTATTGATCGCTTTTGGTATTCTTATAAGCTAGATATTAGTAAATAATTAAGTAAATAATATTAAAATAATAATAATAATAATAATAATAATAATAATAATAATAATAATAATAATAATAACAATAATAAAAATAATAATAAAAATTATAAAATTTTTAGAAAAACTTGTGATTTAGCATTTTAAGCTTAAAACAATAACATATAAAACCACAGGGACTAAATTGTAAATTATTTAAAACTCAAACTATGGAGTAAAATGGTAAAACTTAAACCGCAGGTACCAAGAGTGTAAAATTCTAAAACCCAAACCATTTCCTACCCGTCGGCCCCCGATTCCTGGCCAAACTCCAGACGAACTCCGGCCAACTCCAAAACACCATAATTCACTGGTTTAAATCCGAATTTAAGGCACCATATCACTCGTACAACAATTTCGAACTTGTAAACACCCAATTATTCGATGTTAAACACAATTAATCAACCATTTAAACCAGTAACCGAAACACCACAAAACCTCAAATCAATTCTACACTTAAGACCTGTTATTAATAAAATTCATCATGCTCCAACGTTCTACTAATTAATACGAAATCAATGGTGTGTTAATCACACATAAATTTGCCTTAATTCTGTTCGAATTGCAACGGTACTGTGCGAGGTAAATTCGAACTTGATGAACCTGAAACGGTTCCAATGGGAGCTATATAACAGAGGGGAAAGGTTGCATTCGTCCCTTTCCAACTCTCTGTAAGCTCAATTTCATCCAAAAACACACACCTCGAAATCCCCAAATTTCAGAACAGTCGACAGGTGTTCTTCCTTGATCTATCGAATTTCAATCAATTTCAGGTAATTACATGGGGGTTTTGACGCGTTTTGACACAGGGGACAAAAGCCCCATGTTTAATTTCGGTATCAACATCGAATCCTTGTTCAATTCGATCAATTTGGTTTTAGGGTTCTTGGGTGGAATTGGGGCTTTTCTGGAAAAATTGACTTAAGGTTTGATTCTAAAAAATTAACACAACCTGGGGCTTTGGCCCGGTGGTTTGAGTGTTGGTTTTCTTGGCAAGTGACCCGGGTTCGAACCCGAGGCCCTGCCATTTTTTTTAAAAAGGTTTTTATTAATATTTAAATTTCAGAAAATGTTTAAATATTATTATTAAATATATAAAAGTCAATTTTAATCAAAAAATTAATAGAATTAATTCTTTTTTAATTCTCTTAGAAATTCAATTAAGAAATTCAATTTTAAATTATAAAAATTGTTACAAAATACGATTTATTATTAATTCTAAATTGTAATAAATCTCAGTTAATTTTTTAAATAATTCCAATTTAATAAATTCTTTATTGTTATAAAATTTTTAAATATATTTTGAGGAAATAAATACATATGTATATATTTAAAATGTACACTTATTGTAATTAATAGAATTGTTTTAATCATTTAAACCTACAAAATTATTATTTTATTTAAATAGTAAATAATGACCATTTGATAATAAAAGTTTAACTTTTATTAATAGTGTAAATCACAAAAAATTTTATTTAATCATTTAAATACCAAAATAATAACAAATTGTATCTATTTAATAATTTAAAAATCATGGGTTAAATGGTTTATAAACTTAACACTATAATCATCATGATTAACTTAACACGTCGTTCATTTAGGTTGAACGTTAACGAATCCTCGGCATTTCATACAAGACTTCTTATTTGCTCATTCTTATTATCCATATGAGTTTTCATACCCCTTTTTATATTATTTCACGATTTTGGGGTGAAACATGTTAAACGTATCATAAACACACTTGTAACCATGCTTTTAATCTTGTAACACTTGTGCAATTCATCTTATTTTGTCATGGTTATTTGAAATCTTGTAACTATCATGTGATGACCCTTGTAAGATACAATCATTAACTATTGCTAGCCTGACGACGTTATAGATCTATGGGCCTGACAAGCCTATTTGGTGCTAAAGCCGAGGTTATTGCCGGCTCCTAGTGTCGTATTCTTTAGCACTATAGGAACCAAAAACACTTAGCTAATCGTTTAATCTTGTAATGGCCATATTTGTCAATGTTTGATTGTTACATTTGTTCATCCATCTTTATTTACTTATTTCAATAACCTATGACGTGAATTGTCATCTTTGATATATACCTATGTATGAAAATCTATGAAAACTCACCAACATGTTGTTGACATTATTTTTAACATGTTTCAGGAAATGATACTGCTTAGCATACTTTGAAGACTTACTTACATCTAGGATTGGACCTAGATTAAAATAAAAAGACAATAAATATCTTTTGACGTTGGAAATCTTATGTATTGTTAAATGTTTGAACTTATGTTATTTCTTAAATGGATGTCACGAATATTGATATTTAATATTATTGTCATCTTAAATTAGCGTTGTGTGGCATGAACAATCTTAACCCTCACATCTCGACGTTTCCGCCGTTAAGATTGGGGTGTGACACATGCGTCCCAAGTGTGTTAAGGAAAAAAAAATTGAAGCCATACGTTGTGTATGGGCCCATACGCCGCGTATGGCCTCCGCCGACATCGGAATGACACCTCGTTTGACAGGTTGATGTCAGGGTCCCGATTTTAAATCAACACCTGGGTGTCCTATACGCCGCGTATGGGTCCATACGCGGCCTATAGGGTCCTAAAACATTCTTTGAAATGCGACCCTATACGCAACGTATGGACTCATACGCCGCGTATAGGGTCGCATGTCAGGGAATGTTTTTGCACCTTATACGCCGCGTATGGACCCATACGCGACGTATAGGACATCCTGGTGTTGATTTAAAATGGGGGGTGTCCAAATAACCAAACCCATAGACCATGATTCTCTAAGAATGAGTTGCCATTAAATCATTAATTAATGTGATTTTCTAAACACAAAATATACTGGGAGTAATACGAGTACTTTTGGAACATTATTACGAGAATTTATGAGCATTAATTAATTAATACCTTCCCATTTAAATTAAAGGAATGTCCAAATCCAAATCATAACAAATATAAAATTATGAGCATTAATAGGAGTATTTGGAGGCTCTTTGATACCGCAATTCTTCAGAACCTCTATATATATTGGGTAAGACGAGTGATCTTGGTAGAGAATTGAAGAAATCATATTTGTTTTGGTTTTGTATTCACATCGTTTAATAAAAGAATGGTGAAATCGTCTTTCAACATGATGTTGGTGTTCATACTATATCTTTGTGTTTCACGTAAGCTTGATCTCCTCTGTCATTAACCTTTGTTGTGTATTGAGTTTATAATAACGAATTATGGTTTGCAGGTTGGCACATGTCATGTGGTTTGGCTGAGAAAGGATTGTCAGCGAGTCAGCGAGCGCTATCTGAAAATGATGATGACACTTTCATAAACGGAGTTGGTTATCCTTGTGATCCGGATGGTGGTTGCAAGATGATATGTCGAGTTGGTATGCCACACTGTTGTAATGGTATATGTGCTTGTAGTTGTTCTGATGAATGTCCTTGTCCTAGTAGTGAGTTAGTCGGCTAGTCTCTAACATACTTTTAATGATGACTATATATCTTCATTTACATAAACTTCAAAAACACTATATATAAGTGATGTGTTAAAGTGAGTTTTAATGGTCCATGCACCCCTTGTAATACAGAAATAACAATCATATGTGTTACTAGCGACGGAGCCGGCCATATGGTATTCCGTTGGTAGTGTTAGTTAATTATAAGGATTATAATTTGTAAACAAAGGCTAGCGGTAGCTAGGCCAAACCAATACACATAAAAAATAAAAATAAAAAAAAAAAAAAAAAAAAAATTGAATCAAAACTTACAAAGTAATGAAACATATTTATCAATATAAAAACTGGTGTCAGGTGAAACAAGTAGTTGAAGAGTAACACGATCTATCCTAACACCAATCATTCTCATGTATTCGTCTTGGATCTTAACATATATGACTATGGTTTTGTATGGATGAGTTTTTAAAAATAATACATATCGTGAGTAAATGTGTAATGGCATCATGATAGGAGAGTAGCCATGTCATTGCCCACAGAACACCATGTCGGGTGTCCATGACCGGAGACATGAGAGGGTCACCGTGATTGTGCCAACAGGCGTGGGAAAGGGGGCGTGAGCTTGTGAAATAGAGAGACCTGTTTGATTTTTTATTTAAAAATTACTTACGGTATTTCGTTGGTAATCAGTGCTATTTTTTATTTTTCTTTACTTTATCACGTACGTTGGAAATCTGTTGGTTAAAGGTGACAATTACCATTGTGTGTCAACTCATATGAAATCTATCGGTGATTACCGATCGAAAGCTAGAGCTAGTTATTTAGTTTTATATTTAGACCTTAACAGACCTTAATGTTTATGTTATACGAAGACATATTGGGATATATCAAGTCATTTTGGGCCCTCGTACATCTGTAAACTAACTTACATTTTGAGGCTTAATGGGTCTTGACATGAGTTAGTGGGTTATTAAGCAAATTCAAGATATTATGAATTTATAACAAGTCATTATGTGCCACATTTACCGCGAAGAAAGATGAGGATTTTTTAGCCTAGTATTTTGTGTGTAGTTCCGAGATCACCAATTGCAACATTATAGTTAACACCACTTAAAGAAAAAGGTATAAGATAACAATGTTGGGGATGGGGGACGAAGGACAACCATAGGCATCGAATGTAAATCACCGATCAATACCATTTCGTAATGTTCAGTTGGAACTTTTGGTATACCCGTAAGTGTTTAAAAGGGTTTATGTCAACGCAATACCAACAAAAGCCGACGCTAGCAACAAGTCAACAAGACAAGCTCTGAAAAGCCTTGGCGAACTCATCTTTCGTAAACTTGCGTCCCTAATTTGCAAGGGTATATCGACAGATTGCTTGTCGTAATGATTCCCCCCAAAGGAAGACAAAATCTGAAGATTCCCGACCTATTTCCATCTATAACACTTTTTATTTGTCGGCAAAATTTAGAACACACGTGTCTGTAGATCACTTGTTGGTAATCCATCGGTATCTTTATTATTTTCTTTGAAAAATAAATATTGTTTGAACCTAACAGTAGATACCGGCGGCAACAATCTGCCAGTATCGTTCCGTCAGTGGTACTCCTTTGTTTAGTAGTGAACTAAGCAACTAATATAAACTTTATGAGCATTAATAAGAGAATTTGAGAGACTCTGGTACCATATAATCCAAGAACCTCTATATATATTGAGTCACGACACGTGCTCATTGTACATAAAAACTCTACACTATTTCTTTTTTTGTTGTCATCTTTTAAAATATGACAAAAACTTCTTTGAAGACGGTGTGCGCAATCACATTACATCCCTCTTTCTCAGGTAAGCTTGGTTTCGTCCGCCTCATTATTGTATTGTGAATCGCAGTTTGGCAAATCTCGTGTGGTTTGGCTAACAAAGGATTGATTGCGAATCAATTCACGACTACCGTCAAAGAATTATGGTGACACTTTTATGAACAGACTTGCTTTGTACGTGATCCTTATAGTCTGGATGATGGTTTCCTGGTAATTTTCCAAGTTGGTGTACCCAATAATTTCAATGGTCGATGCAATTGTCATCAATGTGGCTTCGATTGTCAATGTCGTTAGCCAGTTACTTGTTTTAACAATCTCTTGAGTGATGACCATCAACATATACCTTAAGTTAGGGATGAAAATGTGTCGGGTTTGGATGGGTATTCTTAATTATATATAATTTAATTATAAAAAATAAAAAGATATAATTATATATAATTAATTATTACTTAAAAAATAAAAAATAAAATAATCTTGGTATGTAATCGGTAACGGGTATTCTTAATCTAGTAATTGGATAGGGTAAACAGGTATACTTATCAATCCCATACCTGCCAAAAAGAATTAAGTTTATATCCGATCTCTTATCTAGAGGTGGCCAAAAAACCGGTTCGGGAACCGGTTTGGCTGAAAAAACGAAACCGGTTTCTGGCCCAAACCGGTCCCGAACCGGTCCGAACCGCCGGTTCCTCCACCGGTTGGAGGTTTTAAAAAATGAAACCGGTTTCAAACCGGTCTGATCCCAAACCGGTTTCAAACCGGTCTGATCCCAAACCGGTTTCAAACCGGTCCCAAACCGGTGCATCAAACCGGTTACCAAACTGGTTTTCAAACCGGTTTTAAAAAATAGCTGTTATATAACGGCTATATAGCCGTTTTGACCGTTTTTTGACCCTTTTTTGTGTTTTTTACTATTATACCCCCATTAAGCTAGTGTAAATATGTATTGGATGTTTTGGTTGAACGACAACAACTTAAAACGCTCTCTACTCTCAAAAAACGCTCTCTATTCTCAAATACGCTCAATACTTTCATTCAATTCAAAAAAACTCTCAATACTCTCGTTCATTTCAAAATGGCTTCATCAAGTGCTCAATCATCCGTTGGTTGTGATGCGTCTTCAAGCAACGTGGTGGTAGCAATCCTTCCTACGAATAGGAACCCCGAAATATGGTGCAATTACGATTTATGTCAAATGGCTAGCGGTCCAAACAAAGCTCGTTGCAAGTATTGTCATAAGTTTTTCAAAAAAGATGCAAATACAACTTTGAAAAACCACATTGCGAATAAATATTGTAAGGCTTTGAAAGGTGAACCGTCTCGAGGTCAAGCTTCGATGACAAGCGAAGGGAATGTTTGGGCTTATGGCGTTGAAGCGGTTAGTGAGCAAATGGCGCATTTTGTAATTCAAGAAAGCTTTTCATTCAAACATTTCGACAATAAACGTTTGACTCGGCTAATTCAACGAACTCTCCAACCGCGATACACACATGTAAGTCGTGCTACACTTAGAAGAGATTGCTTAAAAATGTGGAAAAAAGCTAAAATTGAATTAATATCTTATTTTAAAAATTTACAAACCGGTGTTAACTTAACTAGTGACGTTTGGTCGACTCCTCACGGTTCACCGGACTCGTACATTTGTGTCACCGCCCATTGGGTTGAACCCGATTCGTGGCAAATGATGAAACGTGTGATTGCGTTTGAATTGTTTGATTATCCTCGCACCGGTCAAAATATTTTTTATCTTATTGATAAAGTTATTAGAACATATAAACTGAAAAACAAAATCTTGTCAATATCTTTTGATAAAGCGTCAAATAATACGCTTGCGATAGAACATCTAAAATTATAATATAAACCAATTTGTGACGGTGTGTTTTTTCATAGTCGATATGTTGCGCACATCATAAACTTAGCCGTTCAAGACGGTTTAAGAACTATTGAAACAGTAAAAGATAGTTTTAAAAGAATGTTACGTGACATTTTTAGCAGTAACCAAAGATATAGTAGGTATCGCAAGTTTTGTAAAGACGCAAATTCCAAGTGTTTAGGTCCGAATTGGGACGTACCTACAAGATAGAATTCGACTTGTAACATGTTTGAAAAGGCTATTGACCAAACATAAAGTTTAATAGCCTTTCATAATACTTTGGTGAGTCGTGAAAAGGCTTCGACTTACCATTCATCGGGTTGGGCTATTATTGAACAAATAACCAAAATGCTTCATGTTTTTAAAACCGCAACTACTTGTTTTTCTGGAGTTTATTATCCAACGAGTCCATTAGTACTTCACCAAATTTACTTAATGACTTCAAAATTAAATGAGTTGTCGTTCAGAGTAGACCTTATTCGAATATGATACCACCAATGAAAAAAAAACTTAAAAAATATTTTAAAGAAATGCCTCCGGTTATTACATGTGCCGTTGCCTTAAACCCTTGTTTAAATACGTCGGGGGTTGAAACTTTACTTGATAAAACTACTTTTAATTTGGATTTAGAAGAAGAAAACTCTTATAATGCTCAAAGTGCAAAAAATAATTTTAACACACATTTAAGCCAAATGTTTGATGTTTATTTGGCAAAATATGGTGAAACATCAAACATACATGAGTCTATGCGGCATGCGGCACATGACGAAGGTTCAAGTGATCCAATGTTTGCTTTGAAAAATACTTTAAGAGATGAATGTAGTAAACGTCAACGTGGTAACACTTCGAGTAGTGAAATCGGGAGGTATAGTGGAACAAACTTTTTATCCACCATGACTTCACAAGATTTTAAAAATTTTGACTTGTTGGCTTGGTGGAAAGGTAAGGAAGATCAATTTCCAATCCTATCCACCATGGCCCGAGATTTACTAACCGTCCAAGCTTCCACGGTAGCTTCGGAATCTGCTTTTTCTGTTAGTGGCAGGATTATATGAATACGAAGAACCCAACTCACTCCCGAAGTAGTTGAAATGTGTATTTGCTTGAAGGATTATTTGGATGCAGCTGAAAGAATACAAGACAAATGCTCACTTGAAGGAGAATTAGAATATGAAGCCGAAATATATGAAGACGAAGTAGACGGTGGATTGACACCTGGAATGACCGATGATGAAGCAGCATTTGATAAGTACATTCGTAGTAGCTCGGGTTCTGGTGGCGAATAATAAAGTATCCAAATATGCAACGGACGAATGGAGAACGACTTTAGTTTTTAAAAGTTTACGTTATTTGAATTGTTTATATGTTTTGAATAGTATCTTTATTTTATATTTTATGTAATCTTTTATAAAAATAAATAATCATATTTAATTTTTCATGTATCATAAATCATAATTATATTTTTATTTAAATTTTACATTTTATGTAATCTTTGATTTTTAAGCCTTTTGTAATGTTTTATGTTTTAATATTTATAAATAATTTATATAAATGTTTAATCTTTGATAAAAATAAATAATCAAATGTTTGATGTTTATTTAGCAAATTAATGCTTTGTATCAATTGAACAAGTTTTGAATAATTTGATAAGTGTGAAAAACTTCTGAAATTTCGCTAGGTGTTTGGGCGTTTGGACTGTTTGGGCGCATCATCACTGTTTGGGCGCATCAGCTAGACGTTTGAAGACTGTTTGGGCGCATCATCACTATTTGGGCGCATCATCACTGTGGGCGCATCAGCACTGTTTGAGCGCATCAGCACTGTTTGGGCGCATCATCACTGTTCAGACGCATCTGTTTGGGCGTTTCTTCAATCTTCATTGGATTTAAAAAAAAATGCAAACCCGAACCGGTTTGGGCCCGAACCGATTTTCAAACCGGCCCGGACCGGTTCGATAGGTTTGAATGTACTAGCCCTAAAACCGGTTTAGGAACCGAACCGGTTTGGGGTTCAAACCGGTTGAAAATAAACCGGTTCAAACCGGACCGGTTTGAAACCGAACCGGTTTGACACCAAAAACCGGTTTGTACACCACTAGCCGTTTTCATACCCGTCTCAAATGTCCCGGGTTCCGTGTATTCTATCAAGTTCTAATTTGATTGTTATCCCTGTTGTGTGATCTTCAAATTAAAACAATGAGTGATTTGTTGAGTGAGTTTCAATATTGATCCATGCATTGGTGGAATATGATAATTGCATCCCGTATGATTGTCTTAATTAATGTTTATATAAAATTAACTACTAATCAAATATTTAATCAACTTAATAGAATACTTATTTAATAGCGGCTTATAATTCTTTTCTTTTTCTTTTCAATTTCGAGTCTCAAGAAATCTCTTTTTTAACATTTTTTTGCTTGAGATATCAATAGAAAGGTGGTTTATTAAGTCATTTCATTATTAGATCATCTGTTCAAAATTTATTTTTCTAAAACAGACCCTAATATACTTATAAAACACCAACAACTGTAATTTACTATGAGGATTTTCTTTTTAAGTCAGATCAAGAAACACTAAACAATAATGTTTCAACCTAACAAAATGTGTTAATTTGTTATATACAAAAGAATATGAGATGAATTCCTTAGTTGTAGTTAGCAGAGAAAAGAAATTTATAATTAACTTTCGACTAAAATTAAGGCTCTGGTTCCATTACTACTTGGAGGTCACATTATATGCCTAGCAGTATTGAAGACTCGCACATTTTACAAAGACGAATTGCATTTTAATAATCCAAACTATGACTTATTGGCTAATAATAATTCGTACGATCAATTTAACCAATAATAATCCAAACTTTTGATATTTGTTGTCGAGAGCAATCCTACTAGCACAAGTGTTCATTTATTCATATTTGATTTTCACTGGATTTTACTCACGATGATGAAGGTGAATGAAATAGGAAAACATACAACTAAACGAAGTGAAAAATGAGTGCAAATTAAGTGTAAATCGATGGTAATTATGCTACTAGAATTGTCCTTAACAACAAAAGTGAAAGTTAGGATTATTATTGGCCAATTTAATAGTATGGATTATTATCGGCCAATAGGTTATAGTTTGATTTATTAAAATACAATTTGCCTCTACAAATTAATTTCCATAACATCCTTGAAATTCTTTTAGACATTCCCTCCTTTCCGCATAAAACTTCACTACCAATCTTCTAAAGATCAACATTTTTTTAAACGACAAATCTATCTTATTTATAAACTACTCCAAATACTATTACATCATATCTCGGTTTGAACCCATGACTTTCATTTTTAGAGGCAAGGCCCCTATCTAGTGGGTCTAAAGATCAACATTTAACCTGAAAAATCAACACAAAGTTAAAGTTTTGAGTTAACTACATGATTGGTCCCTGTGATATGTCATATTGCAGAGTTGTTTCCAACTTGTGAAAAATACATCATTTTTTCTAACTGTTTGTCAAACCGTAACACGAGTACTCCTGAAAGTGGATAACCGTTAAGTTTTCAAGTTAATTAGGTGTCAAATGTCTCTTTTACATCTAAACTAAAACTCAAATAAATCAATAAAAAATTCTTAAAACGAAAACCCTAGCCCCTTACTCATCTTCTTATACATCCTACCACCTCTCGCTCCCTTGTTCTCCTTCCATCACCTTGTAGTCAACGCCACCGCCATCGCTATCATCTCTGATCATCACCAAAACCTTAACTCACTATCATTATGCATCAGATCTACAACCACCACCATCACCAACGTCGTTTAATGCCACCACCACCATTGCTACCGGATTTGCAACAACATCAACAGATGTATACCGCTGCAACAGATCTCGATGGTGGCATAGGTTGCCGGATAACCACAACTAGATCTACAACATCGACGGGTTCGCATCGTTGGGAAAATAGGGGTTAAGAGTGATCGGTGATGTTGATGGTGATGGTGGTGATTAGGCGACTTATTTGATGGTGGTATGGTGATCATTGGCGGAGGATAGTTGAGGCCGGGGGGGGGCTCTTTTTTTCTTCGGTAGTGTTAAATTTTAGTCCAATAGTTTAAATTTATGGTTCGGTAGTGTAAATTTTTATATAAATATAGAGTTTGCCCCCCCTCCCCTCTACAAAAATTTTAATTTCGCCCCCGCCCCCCTTACGGGAGTGTTCAAGCTTCACCACTGATGGTGATTGTGAATGGTGATTGTTCTTAGGTGATTAGTGGCATAGAAATACAGTTGATCACAAAGAAAATCACAACATTGTTTAAAAGAACTTAAACCTCGATAACGATATAAAATAATGTTTAAAATAAGGAGTAGAGTTCAAATAAAAAGATTTAAATCTAAAACGTGTAAAAGTTAATATCAACCATAAATTTTATTGATCAATGGTTGAGATCAAATCGTAAGGAAGATGTTTGTTAGAGTGGTATTTTAATCATAATCACTTTTGTTATTTTTCTCAAGTTCTTCCATTTTTTTAAACGCTCGTAACTTTTATACGCGATGTTATTTTTGTTAAAAATTACACCATAAAATGAGCCTTTATATCTTTAAAATGAGTATAATATCATTATATAAAAAGATAATAATTTGTATTTTACGTTTTAAGATCATATGATTTTTGCTTTTATTGTGATTTAGTGCAGTTCATTATGCTTTTTTTATCATTGTGTTTTTCCGAATGCTATTATATTTTTCTAAAATGATAAATTTTAAAAAAATAATGACGAAATAACATTTTTGTGTATCAACTAATTAATCTAATACATTAAAAAAATAACAAAATAGCACAAAAATGATATAAAACATAAAACACAATGATAAAATATCTCATTGTGTTTTTTGAACGTCATTGTGTTATATTAAACACTTTGAATTTTGAAAAATAAATTTGGTGAAATAACATTATTTTGTATTTCTAATTAAAAAACATAATGTTAGATAAAAAGAAGTTTATATATTATATAAAAAAATAATGATAAAAATAACATATTATGTTATCTTGAACTCTATGAGTGTTGGAAAAAAACATCGGTGAAGTAACATCATTGTGTACTTGTAATCGTAAAAATACTATGATAGCTAATGAGTTTATATAATCTATAAAAACAATGATAAAAATAACATTAAATGATTTATAATGTAAAACACAATGATGAATACATATAATAAACGATGAAAAATATATGACATAGTGAACTAATATTTGATACAATAAACGTATTAAATATTTTTTTGTTACTATAACCCTACCAAAAAAACTAAAGGTGTTGAAATAATACATGGTCGGAAAACTAATCATAGTTCATAACTTAAAAGCAAGAAGTAAAAATATGTGGATTTGAATTGTACGTTACAGGGTTATAAAAATACAGATTTAAATCGATTAGTTTATTTTTTAATTGTATTTTATAGGGTTAGAAAAAATAAAAATTTGTGAAATTGCGAGCATCGGTGGTGACACTTCGCGCTTCACCGCACCGAGGCAGGGATAGCGTTGTTCGCGTGTCCACGACCACTACCACCTAAGCACCACAGCACACCCGCAAGCAAGGGCGAAGCTTAGTGAGGGTGTGGGGGGGGGGGGATCCCGCGTCCCTTTTTTTTCACTAGTAGTTTAAATTTTTTAATATTATAGGGTTTGCATTCCTTAATATAGTTTATTTTTTCCCCGCCCTCATATGGTGTGGTTCAAGCTTTACCACTAACCCCTATACAAAAGTAGCTTTTACTATCGGAACATAATGACCAAGATTTCTCTAAGAATGAGTTTTTTTTTTTTGAACGGCAAACTTTTTATTAAAATAAATGAACCGGATGCTAGCAAGATGCTCAAACATCAACACCACAATACATATTACACCGGAAAATTAGAAAAAAAAAAAGTTACACCACTTGTGCCATGCTAATTCTTTTAGACCCGCTCTCTCCCTCGTCGGAATCATCTTCTTCGCCTTGATTTGGAGCCTTTACGAAGAAATAATCTATGTAAGTTGTTACATAAAATTCGGATTTTGAAACAAATTTGAAATTTGATCCTACAAAACAAATTATAAATTGTTATGTTTTAGCAAAGTATATATTATTATGTAAAACATTCAACTTTAAGTATATTAAGTGTCAAAATAAACATGTTAAACTAACAACTAGATGATTTAAGTGTACTTTAGTTAAATGGATTAAAATAAACCAAACCACTTAATATACTTAGAAACATACTAAAAATTATGTCGTTTGCACCCATTTTGACTCGTTTTTGACTCATGTAATCTAAAACTTAGATAATCTAAGTCTATTTTAGCGATAAATGGTCAAAATAACATAAACACACTATGATACACTTAACACATCCAACTTTAAGTTACTTTGACCCGTTTAAACTGAAATTAAGTCGTTTGCACCCATTTAGACCCGTTTTGACCCATGTAATCTAAAACTTACGTGTGTAAATGACTGAGGTGTTTGTTCATGATCATGAACAAAAGAAGTCGACCCTGCAGATGATGATGGTTTACGCCTAATCCCCCTGATATGTCCACGCCGTTGTCCCAACACCGACTAAAAAACATCGACTTCATTCAACATTGACGAACGACTTTCTTCATTTTGGGATTGACTTAGCTCATCAAACCGTTCCTTTAATTGGTTTTGTATTAATTAACAAAATATATTAACATATTTATACATACATAAATATATATATATATATATATATATATATATATATATATACACATTTGAAAACTATACTTTTTTAGAATTACTTACATATTGTTGCTCTGCTACCTCGTTATCAAAGGTCCCATCTTTACCCGTATGAGCATCGTAAAACGTCTCAAGTCTGCTCTTATTCTGTTTAACATTAAAAAGTATACTATATATTGTAAAAACACTTATATATAAGACATAAAGATATAAATTTAAAGCATTATCTTCTTGTAACAAAACTACTATATGACGCAGTCCCCCCTCGTTTTGTGTATTTTTGTTGTTGACGATTTGTTTTGTTTGAATTTGACGCATATCTATATGTGTCACTCATGAAATAGTCAACGGTTTTCCTCTAATTTTCATGATTCATGCCCATTGGAGGTTTGACCCTTGCTTGTTCTATATTTTCGTATCCTCCAACACGGTCAAAGTGTTGTTTTGCCATATTTTTCTAGTCTCTGAATCGCTTTAGAAAGATCAAACGAATGCCACCCTCTATTTGTGCGCGTTCACGATCTCGTTTAATATCATTAAAGTCAAAGTTAAGTTAAACAAAAAAAAGTTAGTTAAGTGAAAATTAATAACAAACATGTAACTTATAAAAACTTACCGCAATATGCTCTTCCAAAGCATTCTTCTGAGCATCGAAAAGATTTTCATAAGAGCGTACATTAAATGGAAAATTAGCCTCCATCTATATCCCCACCTCGCGAACAAACATATCATTAAGTTCACCGACGGGAGTATACATGGCAACTCTATCAAAAGGGAGAGATAAAGGTCCTCCCTTTTTGGCCTGCTCCTGCTGTAGTTGTTTGTTTTTCTCCTTCCCTCTTATTTTTCGAGAAGGCGTACCTGCAATTACAATAAAATTTATTAGTTGCAATATATATTAATAATAATTGTATAAACATAGTCAATAAATAAATTATAATAACAATTACCATCCAACGCGTGACTTTCAGGACCGCCAAATGGAGGAAGTGGTGGATCCCCCGCGCCATCACCTCCATGACTCATGACATCAGCCATGAGGTATACCAAAATAATCCATAGTGATATCATGTCTTGAAAAATTATAAGGTTTAGAACACAATATTAAAATTAGAAGAAAGTTTTCTACTACAACATGAAATACAAACAAAGTTTCATTTATAAATACATATACAAATCGTAACAAATCTTTCAATCAGAGTCACAATCGTATACTTTAGTGTCTTTGTCAGATCCCTTGGTGTCATAATCCGAATCGTCCTCATCATAATCAGCCTCGTCCTTAGACACATCATCAACGGTAACAGTTGGCGGATTAACTTCGGTTGCAGTCTCGCCTTTAGTGACATAAGTAGGCATGTTATGAAAGTATTGTGTGAAGTCAATGAAAAGTACACTATTTGATGAAGAGTGATTGTGAACAACGTCAAGATCTTCTGTCAAGTTATTGTCAAAATTTTGAATGTTCTCCACGAGGCCATCATTGGATGTAGCTCGATCCCAAATTCTTCGATGATTAACATTCTCGACGACCCACCGGTGATTATTGTTTTGATTTCTTCGAGAAGGTTCTCGGATGTAGAACACTTGTTTAGCTTGGGAGGCAAATAAGAGTTGATCGTCTTGTCCCATTCGCGTTCTGTGTTGATACTAATGATATTATTGTCGTATGAAACACCCCTTCGAGTATCGAACCATTTGCAACGAAATAGGACTGTTGAATACCCATTTGCATAACATAACTCAATAATCTCTTCAACTTGCCCATAATATTTCTCACCATTCTCTCCCTCCACTAAAACACCAAAGTTTTGCGTTGCGCGTCACGGTCAATTACCATAAACCTAACACCGTTGACTATGCAAACAGTGTAACTATAGGCATTTACATCCACACCCATTGAAAGTGCATACAAATCCGAGTGAAATTTTTGAGAATTTTGTATTTTCATCGAATAAACCTAAGAAAATAAAAAATATTGTCTTATATATGAATTACCTAACAAATATGTAGTAACACGTGTTATATATGAATTACCTTCTCGAGAAACCATGTTGGAAATTTGGTTTTAATATCCTCATGTGGACATTCAGATTTAAATTCACTACATTATTGATAAAAATATAGAATAAGAGAGGAAAGAAATATATATAAGTAATAATGAAAAGTTAAAGATAAGAAATTTTACTTCATGTAGTCTCTGACTTCTTGACAGCTATCGAGGACAAACCATTCTAACTTAAGCTGAAATCTGAAACTGAGCTCCAATTTGTCTCGTAGTCAAATCAAGGCAACTTGTTTATTCTAAATTTTGATGACCTTTTTTTATACAAGTCTCAAATAACAATTTACCAACAGTATCAGAAGTCTTGCAAAGCACATAACCAAACTACAAATGAACAAGAAAACAAAGAATGAACATTTATCCGAACAAGCCAATGCGCAAGCTAACATTGGCTCGAACTCGGCTAGAATGTTACCCAAGGTGAACTAATAACGGGCAAGCTTTACCAAACTATCCAAAGTAAACCAAACTTGCATATTGTACCTACTTTCTACATGATACATTCAAAAATCCATGGCTTTGAATGTAAATTTCAACTTCAAATTCAAGATTCATCTAAAACTAGTAATGAACTTCATACCATTTGTAACTCTAAAATTACTCAAATTCACATATATAGATTTAACATGCAATTCTTCATAAGGTAGCCCTAACTCAGAGATAATTAGGATACATTATAGTAAACTGAAATTAAAGAGTGAAATATAGGTATTAGAACTGAAACCTCGGATTCTTCGGGTGCTATTTCTGATGCAGTTGTTCCATCTACTGATGCAATTGTTCAGGCGGTGGTGGTAGGCAGCTGCAAGGCGGTAAGGGTGGAGCGGTGGCCGGCGGCTGCTCGGGTGGTGGCCGGTGAGGATCTAGTCGGACTCGCGCGAGGGCTAGATTTGCGATGGTGGTCGGCGGGTGAAGGGCTTCCGGCGGTAGTGGTCAGCGGCTACAAGGCGCCGGTAACGGTTCAGGCGGCAGGTGATGGTCGGCGGCTACAAGGTGGCTAGCAAGGTTCGCGCGAGATCGAGGGAGGGTTGGATGTGTGGAGGGAAAATGATAATGAGGAGGGAAGCAGATCTGCGGGGTGTATCCTTTAACCAATAGCGGCGACATGTTGCCGTTAATGATGTCGCCGCTATTGGTTACGTAAGATAAAATTGGGACCGTTCGATCTACTGCATAATCAACGGCCAGATCTAATTGAATAAATTGGAAACGGATCACTGATCAATAGCGGCGACAAGTCGCCGCTAATAGTGTCGCCGCTATTGGTTACGTTTCTTGTAATGCTTGTGTTTGTACTAAATTTACGTTTAACCATAAAGTAACTTGAATTTTTACTGTTGAACGACTCTTATTATACTTGACCCGACTTTTTCCAAACAAAATTATGTCGAAACGTAGTGCAACTCAAAACGTACATAAAAGACACGTGCAACTGCGCCGTATCTGATAAAGAATAGATTACGATCATCGCGACTAGTTTCCAAACTAAATTTACATTGAAACGTAGAGTAACTCAGATTTATACTGTCGAAGAAAACATTTACTTTTACCCGACCCATTTCAGAACAAAATTCACATAAAAACGTAGGCGAATGTCGAAACGTAGATCAACTCAAAACGAATATACAAATATGCACGAAAATGTTTTATACCCGATTCATAACGATACGTAAACCTACAACTTTAAAAACCTGAATTTTAACATAGAACGTTTAATAAAAATTTTAATAAATAAATTATATATTATTATAATTTAAATATTGTTATTATTATTTTAATAATATTATTACTGTAGAACCTATATAATTATTATTTAGATATTGTTATTATTATTTTTGTAATATTATTACTGTAAAACCTGTGATTAATATTAATATATATATATATATATATATATATATATATATATATATATATATATATTAATATGTCTAAATCTAAATCATAACAAATATGAAATTATGAGCATTAATAGGACTATTTGGGAGGCCCTTCGATACCAAAATTCTCCACAACCTCTATATATATAGAGAGGTAAGACTAGTGATTTTGGTAGAGAATTGAAGAAATCTTATTTGTTTTGATTTTGTATTTTATTTTTTTAAAGCATGGCGAAATCATCCTTCAAGATGATGTTGGAGTTCACATTATATCTTTGTGTTTCACGTAAGCTTGGTCTCATTCGTCATTAACTTTTGTTGCTTATTGAGTTTACACTAATGAATTATGATTTGTAGGGTGGCAAATCTCATATGGTTTGGCTGATTTGTAGGGTGACACTTTCTTGAATGGATTTGGTGATCCTTGTGATTCGCATGGTGTATGCAGGTCGATGTGTCGAGTTGGTATTCCCCATTGTTGTAAGGGTAGATGTGCGTGTAGTTGTCTCGGGGAATGCCCTTGTCCTACTAACGAATTAGCCGGTTAGTGTCAACATATTTTTGGTCATGGCCATCAAGATGTACCTACATTTGCAAGAAATTTAAGAACGTTGAATAATTATGACGAGTATGAGTGTGTGTAATGATCCATGCAATTATTCAGTGGCATACTCTAAAAATTTTGTTGATGAGGGTCAAATATTTTGTGTTTCGTTGTATGTTGTTAAATATTAATATTTTCCAATTTGATTCGGTTCGGGTTGGGTTGGGTCACATAATATAAAGATAAAACCAAATTAAATTTCAAATACATGATATAAATATGTCAATTTTTTGAAAAGTAGTAGCTAAATTGAGGATTTGTATTTGTTTAGAATTAGATTTGAGAGGAGGTGTAAATGTGAACCAATGTGACCAATAGGTTCAATTTTGACAAAAACTAAACAATTGAGGGCTCAGTACGACAACGACAATAGACTTGGTTAAAGTCAATGATTGTACTACTTGTTTCTTCTATTACCGTTAATATTATAATATTATAAACTGTAATTGAACTATTTATTAATTATTAGGTGAATTGTTTAATAGTTTGGAAAATGATGTAATGTGTTTAGTTTTTATAAAATAGTTATTAGACATTTGGGTAATTAGATTATTAATATATATAGAGTATGGGGCTTAATTTTGTATATGCTTAATGGGTTTATAAGTTTTCTTTAAATATGTTTAGTTAGATTATAAGAAGTTTGCATTAGTAGAAATTCTTGAGGGTCTAGGTCATTGTTAAAACTTCTATGGGTTTAGTGTTAAAATTTCACAAGGATTGATGTCAAAGTTCGTTGGGGTCCAATCAAGATCATATCATATATAAGTTACTATAACCCCTTCGGTAAGCCCATGCAATTATTTAATTTCTTTTTATTAAAATACACATTTAATGGTATAAAATATATTATTTAAATTTTAAGTCTCACAAAGTATTCATTGGATTGAGATGTTGATAGAAACGTCTCGTTCTTAACTCCTTTTCTTAATAAAAATTATTATATTTTGTACACATTTTGTCACGCAAGATTCAGTCTATTAAACAAAAAAGGGTTTGAGAAAGCTAAGATGATAGAAAGAGTAATTAAAAAGATGATAAATCTTACATTTATCCTATAAAATAAAAAGTTCGTTCCCAAAATTTTTTTGATAGAAACGTCGTGTTTTCACTTTTATATTTTTAAGAGACAACCAGCTTAAATGAAATATTTTAACTAAATTTAACAGCAATGAACGATAAAAGGAAATTATATAGATATATTATTTACATAAAACATATTCATAAAAGAATAAATGGAGTTAGGTATAAAGATGGCAATATTATATATTTAGTACTTGATTGTTTTGAAATAAATCTTAGGTAAAATATGATTTGCATTATGACTATTGCATTTACTTGTTGAATGAATTAGCTACATAAAGGCTATGAATTACATTATTTGCTATTATATTTACAAGTTGATCTAGAGTAAAAAAATTTGGACACTTGTATATTTTCCCTATCTATACTCATTAATTACACATTTATCCATTTAAAAAATTAATAACATATTTTTCATTTCTAAAAAATATTTGTTACATATTTACTTATATTAAATTAGATATTAAATAATTATCATACCTATACTTTTACTAAGTTATTTTTATACATTCATTCCTAAGAAACCAATCATATATGTTTTTAGATTAGAGTCTTCTATATAAATAAAAATAATAAAATTACAACTTCAAATACAAAATGTAAAACTTCATTGCAAAACAATAATTACCAATAATCAAAGTGTGACAATCGGACCTGACTTTGACTTAATCATAATTATGCATATCATAGATGGAGTTCAATTTAGTTTCATTATTTGAGGTCATTTTATGCATAACAAATTCCATGCATAACATTGCATGAATCAGTGATTCGGTGTATATCAGTTTACACGCGATACGACTGGCACACATAAACGTTGGTAATAATTAATACATATATTAATAAATACTTTAAACTGTTACAAAGTATTTTAGAACCTAAATATATATGTGAAAATAATCAAAATTAATTTGAAAACTTGAACGCTCAAAGTGATAATTTACCCGGTATGAATACTTTTAACTCGACATAAACCACCATTACCACTTTTGTTACTTCCTCCTTGAATTGAATGAGATCCAAGTGGTGGTTTCTTCTAAGTTTGAATTTGAAAATCATAAAAGTCAACAACTTCATTCACTTTTCACCTACATAATAATTTTCACATTCCTTCTTTCTCCTTTTCCTTTTAAATCTTACAACCCACTAACTCTCCCATCTCACCGTTTTGCAACTTGTTTTTACGAATCAAGAGTGTTTCTAAGTACCATTGTTAAAGACCAAATGATTTTTATAGTTTCTAAGCTTCCTACATTCTTTCATTTATTTTTTCTTGCTTGATCTTAATGAGAACCCTCTCTACTTATTTATATATCTTTCATTTTACCACGTTTGACCACCTACTAGTTCATATGTATAAACCTTCATCTACAAAAAAAAAATAGTGTTTTTATAAACAAAATGTTTCAATGATAATATTTCACACAATACATACTAACAAAGTAAATAATGATTTTTTGTGTTAAAAGTAAATATTCATAGGTTCATGTTTGACTAAATTATTGCTTGGTGGTTTTAAAAAAATCATAAAGGTGTGTTAAAACTCAAGAAAAGCTCCAAATGGGTTAAGTTATATTTATAAGATTTTAAATGTTTTAAAAGTATTATTATAAACATTAGTGGATTCTACAAGTTATAAGTAGTTATTGAGTTATATTATGTAATTATAAAAAGTTGGGTTATTACTGGTTGCAAAGATGACACATGACTGTATTATTTGACATGGGACTTGGAATATAATTTTATAGACTTTATAAAATAGATATAAGGTTACTTAAAAAGATGGGTTAAGATAAGTTGATAAATTAACTAACGTGGCTAAGTATTTTTATCAAGGGATTTTACTATAATTTTTATAAACTTCATAATATAATAATATCATTTAATAATTTGAAGAAATCCTAGTTTAATTTATGGTAATGTTCATAAAAGCTAAGTATTAGTAGAATAATTTTACCAAGAAAATAATTATATAATAGTTTTATGTGCGAGTATATATAATTGCGCATGAGTTGTAAAAATATGAACACCCAGTGATTTACTTATGTGTTAATATTTCAAAATTTTTCTTGATAAAAATGGTACATATATTATTTTTACTTCAAATATGAGAATATTTCAAAACCGTAATCAATATGTAAAATTTGTAATTAATTACCATGCACTCGAGTCACAACTCGGGTTGGGTCAAAATCAGTTTTTAAATACCCAATCAATATGTCAACTTAAAATACAAGGATTTTTGTATACTATCAAATGAAATATAATTTAGTAATATTTTTAAGTAATAATATTTTATAATTATCAATCATACATCACAAAGGGGTCGTCGAATCAAACGTTTTATTACCAAGTTATGTGGATGAAACGATTACGGGCTCACATTACACGTGGAAGCAATTACTTAGACCTAAGTTGCATTTATTATTCTAGGGAAAACTTAGATTAGATCTTCGCAAGTACTTTGGATGCTTACACATTTTCATACCTGATCACTCACTTGTCAGGTGAGTTTCACAGTCCCACTTTTATTTGTTTTCAATTTGGGAGAGATTACATGCAAATTAATATTTTCGTAAACATAATTACTTGTCTATAATTTCACATGTTGTATAAGTGGTTTACTTACCATATGAAGTCTTCTTTTATCGAAATGTCAATTTTTTTCTCAAAGTGAGGTAATCGTGGATAGTAGTATTCAGTTTGACTACCCCCACCTAGGTTAATTACCCTAACTTTAACTAGAGGTCTAAACGGGTGCATTATAAGCATTTCACCCCTGTGCTTACGGTAGTCATGGGTAGATGCAATCTATTACAGTTACAGTCTAGCTTTAGTTGTGAATGGTTATGTAATATTATAGCATTGTATGTACAACAATCAAATCATAGAAAAACTTGTGGTCCATTATACTATTTACTATTACTTTAAAACCTGTAAACTCATCAACTTTACGTTGATCTATTTTTCATGCATGTTTATCTCAGGTATTTGATATTTGCATCAAGTTAAGATAGAATGGATCACATCGCAGTTAGGGCCATGCATGTTGTTCGAGACATTTATTTCCATAGTTGTCGTGTTTTGAAAACAATTTACATTATTATTACTACTTTTGCAATTTAACTCCAAAAACAATTATGTATTTTAAGTTTATTGCAATGTATGTTTTACAAAATCATGCAGTGTTCGACCAATAACTATGATTTCATGACATTCACGCCCCGCAAGAAACGTCATGGTTGGGGGGCCTGACACAAAGTGACGTGTGAAAATATATATGTTAATTTATTAAGAAAACCTTTTTCACAAATTAGTTTTAAAATGAAAATTACCAACTAAACTTCACACAAACGTCTAGTGCACAGGTCACGATATAGTAAAGTTTAGATAAGTCTGGATATCCTTGGAGACACTCTTGACGGCTCTCGATAATAAATCTCCATCTACTTCTAACCTAATTAATTAGATTATTTTAACTAATTATTAATTAAAAAAATAAACAATTTAACTAAAATTAATTAATATAGACATGACGAATGAAATAAATAAACAAGAATTTAAACGGGAAAACTTCATAGAATAGTAAGCAAGTTTTAAAAGTATTCAATTAGGTTACTCATTTTTATTTGTTCCGGTAAGGTCACTGATATTTTATTTGTTCTAATCAGGTCACTAAAGTTTTAAGAGTGTTTCTATTAGCTCATTAATATTTTTTTAAAAAATTTAAAATAATTTGCAAATTTTTAAATGATTCGATTCGTTATAAATATTGTTAATATTTTATATATTTCAATTATTTTTAAAATATTTTTACAATTTATGAGTGATCTAGTTAGAACGATTCCGAAACTTTAGTGACCTGATTGGGACAAAAAAAATTTATAAGTGACCTGATTGAGACAAAAAAAATATATGAGTAACCTGATTGAGACAAATAAGTTTTTGAGTGACCTGATTAGAACAATCTTGAAACTTGATTACTATTTAACAAAGTTATCATAATTTAAACTTGAAAACTTAAATACAATCAATATGTGAAATAGTATCTAGGTAGGAATCCAACTAATATGCAATGACACAAAAGAAATAACTCGTATGAATATCTCTAAAAGTGCGCATCTAGAGCTAACTAGATATGTTGTTACTTACTAAGAGAATCAAAGACACGTGTGAAGTACCAGATATGTTTATTAAAATGTCTAATGGAAGATCACCCTTAGGTTTTCTACCACAAGGTATTTACGATTATATTCTACAACCCTAAGGACAACCTAATTAAATCCAATTAAATAACTAAAAACACTAACACCACGAATGAAAGACACTATTACGAAATCTAAACCTAATAAGCAATGGGTAGAAGGTTTTAAGCAATATTTATCACCCTTATGTTTTAGAAAGATAGTACACTGAAAAATAAAAGCCAAATCACAACCAAAACTCCCAAAATTATCTCTAATCAAAGTCTAAAATTTAAAACACAAATTAAACATGCAAAACCTAATCTAGATGTCATGTAATATATCAAGGTCTGGCATACCCGATCATGGCAACAATTTTTGAGCATAAAACAATGCATAAGTTCATATTAAATTAAGAAATAATCAAGTTCTAAGATTAATAAATAATCATACAAGATAAAAATCAAATATTTATTCAAAACATACTAGTTTTCAACCAAACCTAAGTAGTGATAAAAAGTTAACTACTCATAACTTTTAAAGACATCAAGAACGATAATAAAGTTGCAAACTTTAGAAACATAAACGAGAGAAACAATGAAACAAAGAAAAATAATCGAAAACGAGACGAAACTGAATAAACTTTAATGCTTGAATGCTTCAATCCTTAATCCCCTATCTTGCTCCCCTATCTTGTTCTTTGTTTTAAGATTGCTCTCCAAAGGTACTAAAAAGCTCCAAAGTTAAATAAAAAATAATAAAACTTTTGTTTTCCTTTTTCCTTTCGTCCCCTCGTGAATCTGTTGTATGCTTTTTTAAATAAACTTGATTATAAGATGAGGCACGGTTCAATCCTATCTTCATGTGAACTTTTGAATTTCATAATTCTATTTTTGTGGTCATGCTTATCTCTTTCAATTGACTAGCAGTCCACATGCCTTTATAGATTTTTTTCGCAATTCCTTTGATTTAAAATATTTATTGAACCTACATTTAAAGATATTATGAAATTTCAAAATAAGATCACGTTTATATTGAACATTTATGCAAGACATCGTCATTTATATCATAACGTTAATATTTAACTTACTAAGGATTTACTCGTAATCATAGGTTTAGTAAGAATTAGTTATTTTTAATCATTGTTTTAAGTGTTATTAAAAATATATATCATTTAACTCGTGATCTCTCAACATATTCAAAACACAAATAAGAATTAAATACGAGTAATATTTACTAAAAAGTAATCCAAAACTATTTAAAGTATACGAAAATATTTGTATAGAGTATGTGCAATTCAAACCACATCACAAAGTTATATATGCAAATAAAAAACGTAAATTGTCAAAGTTAAATTATTATAATAACAAACATAAAATCTCTTACTACAAACAAGATAATATAGTCATTTAGTATGTTAATTTTGATGAAATGGATATATATATATATATATATATATATATATATATATATATATATATATATATATATATATACTAGCATGACCCGCGCTCTTTGCGGCGCGAACCACACGTTCAATCATCAAAGAGAACGTCATGTTCCAAGTTCAATTATATTAGGTTAGTGAAACGAATGGTCATTATATCAAAGGATACAAACTACTCATGTGAAGTCAATACATTACAATGATACTTGATAATCACAAGACATTTAGAAATAAGGCTTGTACCCGAAATTATTCACCGAGTCAATTGTGCCCTTATGGTTTAATAACACGTGTGTTTTGCCTGTTTAATCGTTTGCCCTCGTGTTATCGTAGGTGTATCTATTTTGTCACCTCTTAGTCGTTGAGAATACATATTTTTTATTATACAATTATTATGTTTTGTATATAGTGATCTTTGAAACTCTAACGTTCATGACACGCGCGTTTTGCCTATTTACTCATTTGTCCGCGTGTTATCATAGGTGTATCTATTTTGTCACCACTTAGTCATTTTAAATTCATATTCGTGATTATACAATTATTTTTGTTTTGTATATGGTGATCTTTGAAACTCTAACATTCATGACTGCAAAGATTGAGACAAAAGTAATGGATTCAAAGCACATTTAATATATAAAATGATAATCTCAAACTTGTCAAATTGATCAAATACAATAACAATGTTCGTAAGTATCTTAAAATTGAATTGAAATAACCATATCTTGTCCACCTATATAGGTGGTTCCTCCTCTATTTTTATAGAGTGAAATTAGGGCATTCATTTTATAAGGTAGATGGTCCCTTCATTTATCAATATAGGACAAAGAAACAATGAAATGAATGAATTATTTGAAACAACCAATGGTCCTTTTATAGTAATTTCTTTCATCGAAATTTCATTCTCTTATTTTATAATACCCGTGCACATCGTGACGTGAAAGTTGGGTTTTAATGCTAGTTTATGGTCCCCTTTTATATATTGTGGATGGAGATGAGTAACATCCCTTAACCCTTTCAATATTAAGGATGAAGGTGAATAACATTCCCTCAACTAATGTGGTGGGACGACCTATATTGGTGGCTCATTCAATTTTATACAGTTAGGATAAGATGAGATATATTTCCTCAATCAAAGTGGGATGACTAGACAAATGGTCCAATCTGTATTCTAAACCAAGTTTAGTTATGGTTTTGATTAGTGTCTCCACTTTATAAAGTAGGTGGTCCCTCCAATTTTGTTTCTTCATCAATATGAAACAAAAAAATAATGAAATTGATAAATTATTTAAAAAAGCTAAAGGGTTCTTTTATAGTTATTTTTTAATCTAAATTTTTTATCTCATTCAATGTGGGATAAAAGATAGAGCTTCACTTTATAGAATAAGTGGTCCGCACATTATTTTTCTTTATCAATATGGGACAAATAAACAATGAATTAGGGCCTTCACTTTATAAAATAAGTGGTCATTCTATTTTTTTCTTATCAACGTGGAACAAAGAAACTATGAAATGAATGAATTATTTGAAAAAACTAATTGGTCCTTTTATAGTCATTTTGTTTCATCTAAATTTCATTCTTTCATTCTATATGGGTTGAGGAATAGGTACAAGTCTTTAAAGCAAAAGAAGGACATTATTGGAAGAAGTTTAGTGACATTCGGGGCTTTATGTACGTGATATTTGGCATGACACCTAAAAAATCATGTTCAATACCTTTGAGGTCATGCTAAATGCTTTATAATTTTCTATAAGTAGATGGTCTCTTCATTTTTTTCTTCATCAGTAGAAAAATAATAAAATGGATGAATTGTTTAGAGAAGCCAAATGATCATTTTTATAGTCATTTCTTTCATCTAAATTTTATTCTCTTATTTTATAATACCCGCGCGCGTTGTGGCGCGAAACTTGATTTTAATGCTACTTATGGTCTCCTTTTTATATATTAAGGATGAAGATGAGTAACATTCCCTAAACCCTTTTTATATATTGAGGATGAACACGAGTAACATTCCCTCAACTAATATGCAAGGAAGACCTATATAGGTGGTTCCTCCACTTTATAAAGTGAGGATAAGGTGAGAAACCTCCTCTCAACCAAAGTGGGATGACTATACAACTGTTTCAATTTGTACTTTAGGCCAAGTTTAGTTACATGTTTTAATTAGGGCATCCACTTTATGGAGTAGGTAGTCCCTCAAATTTTGTTTCTTCAACAATATAAGACAAAGAAACCATAGAAACAAAAAAATGATGAATTATTTAGAAAAGCCAAAAGCCCTTTTGTAGTCATTTTTTTCATCTAAGTTTTTCTCTCATTCGATGTGGGATGAAAGATTAGGGCCTCCACTTTATAGAGTAAGTGGTCCCTTTATTTTTTTTCTTCATGGGACAAAGAAACAATGAATTAGGGCCTCCACTTTATAGAGTAAGTGGTTCCTCAATTTTTTTTCTTCATCAATATGGGACAAAGAAACAATGAATTAGGGCCTCCATTTTATAGAGTAAGTGATACCTCTATTTTTTTTCCTCATCAATATGGGACAAAGGAACAATAAAAGATAAATTATTTATAAAAAGTCGACTAAGTTGGAGGAGAGATCTATATAGGTGGTCCATCCACTTTTATAGAGTGAGGATAAGGTGAGAAACCTCCCCTAAAACAGAGTAGGATGACTATACAACTGGTTCAATTTGTACTCTAGACCAAGTTCAGTTACAGTTTTAATTAAGGCCTCCACTTTATAGAGTAGGTAGTCTCTCAAATTTTGTTTCTTTGCAATATGGGACAAAGAAACAATAAAATGAATGAATTAAGCCAAATGATCTTTTAATAGTCATTTCTTTCATCTAAATTACTTTTCTCATTTAATGTGGATGAGAGATTAGTGTCTCCACTTTATAGAGTAAGTGTTCTCTATTTTTTGTCTTCATCAATATGAGATAAAGAAACAATAAAATAGAAGCCTACAGTTTATAAGTAAGTGATCACTCTATTTTTTTTCTTTATCAATACGGGATTAAAAACAATGAAATGAATAAATTACTTAGAAAAGCCAAATGTTCATTTTATAGTCATTCCTTTCACCTAAATTTTATTCTCTCATTCGATGTGGGATGAACAATATGTACAAGCCTTCAAAGCACAAGAAGGGCATTATTGGAAGAATTTTAGTGACGTCTAGGCTTTTAAGCAACTTTATAGAGTAGGTGGTCTCTCAAATTTTGTTTCTTTACAATATGGTACAAAAATAAAATAAAATAAATAAATTAAGCCAAATAACCTTTTTATAGTTATTTCTTTCATCTAAATTTCTTTTCTCATTTGATGTGGATGAGAGATTAGTGCCTCTATTTTATAGAGTAAGTGTTCTCTATTTTTTTTCTTCATCAATATGAGACAAAAAAATAATAAAATAGGAGCCTACACTTTATAGAGTAAGTGGTCACTTCATTTTTTTTCATCGATATGAGATAAAGAAATAATGAAATAAATAAATAACTCAGAAAAGCCAAAGGGTTGTTTTATAGTCATTTCTTTCACCTAAATTTTATTCTATCATTCGATGTGGGATGAACAATATGTACAAGCCTTTAAAGCACAAGAAAGGCATTAATGGAAGAATTTTACTGACATCTCGGCTTTTAAGCACGTGGCTTTTGAGCTACCATCTTAAAACGTGTGTTCAATTACATTTTTATCCATCCAGTTTGCTTTATAATGTATTATAGATTATAGATATAGATTATAGATTATAGATTATAGATATAGATTATAGATTATAGATTATAACGAGGAATATGTAATTGATTTTATGCCATAGGTAAATATGTAATTTATGGTTTTAAGAAAGGAAAAAATATGAAATTCCCAAAAATAATTGCAAGGTAACATGTTGTGTTTTGGTTAATTTTTTCATACTTTAACAAATCTTCTTACTCTAATAAAATAGTAAATATGGGTGCCACGTGTCAGCACGACATTCATTCTTATCAAATTTTCTCCACTTCTCTCTTCTATTAAATAACTATATTAATTATTAATAATATTATTTATTTTTACATTATAATAAGTTTTTTAATAAATTAAAAAAGAGATTTTTTTATTAATATTATTTCTATAGAAATAGTTTTTTTATAAAAAGAAGTTCTTTTCAAAAAAAAATCAAACTATTTTTATGTAATATTTTAAAATTAGTTTTTCAAAAGTAAATTTTTTATAAAATAAAAATAATTAAATAGGGAGTTATAATAAGGACATTTTAAAAATAAAATTTTTAAAATGTTATTTTGAAACAAAATGTTTAATTATCTTTGAAAGAAATAAAAAAATTAAAAAGTTCATATTATTATTTTATTACTTATAATTATTAATCATATGTAATTTCAATGATATCATATTTAGTATATCATTTTATAACTATTAAATTTTATTTTATTTAATTTTTTATTTGTTTAACCTGATACACGGGTTTACTAAAGTTAGTATGTTATATATAACTTTTTATTCATAACTCAAACAAAAGAATAAGGTGCGTGAGTGGTGGGGCTTTTTCATTTTACAAACACACTTGGGTTCAATTGTTGTGGGTGGTGTTTTTGCAATTTCTAAAATAAATTACATTGTTGCGCCCTTAACTTAAATAAACTATAATATAGCTCCAGAACTTTAATAAAAATTATTCACACTTTAAATATTTTTCTCTATTTATTTAAAGAGAAATGGTTAAATAAAAAAAGCCCTTAAAACTAAAAAGTATAAAGTAATCTCAGCCATCAATTTTTTTAAACAATGGTTAAATTAAACTATAAAGAAAATTATGTTAGAGGGGTATTTTTGAAATAATCATTTTTTTCTTTGACTTTTGCAAGTTTTTATTATTTTTTAAAACGTTCTATTTATTTTATATATATATATATATATATATATATATATATATATATATATATATATATATATATATATATATATATATATATCACACCTAAAAACAAGTTTTTTTATTTTAAAATGAGTACAGTATTGTTATATAAATAAGATAATTTTTTTATGTTTTTAAGCTTGTATATCATCATAGTGACTTTAGTACAGTTTATTGTGTCTTTAGTTAATTATTGTGTTAACTGAATACTATTGTGTTTTTCTAAGTGATAAATTAAAAAAACTATAATGATAGAATTATATAATTATGTATCTCTAATATGTAAAACATAATAATAATTTAATAAATAATTAATCTAATACATTAAAGACAATAACAAAATAACACAATGTCTCGTTGTGTTTTTGATCCTCGTTATGCTAACTTGAACATCATGAGTTTTAAAAAAATAGATCGGTGAAATAACATTATTATGTACTTATAACCGTAAAACACAATGATAGATAACAATAAGTTCATATAATTTATAAAAAGCAATGATAAAAATAACACATTGTGTTATCTTCAATACTATAATATTGAAAAATACAATAATGAAAGTATATCATTATATATTTTCTGATTATAAAACACAATAATAGATTACAAGTTTATGCAATCTATAAAAACAATGACAAAAATAACACAAAAATAATATAAAACGTAAAGGACAAATACCATAAAAATCAACATATTTTAGTTTTTTTCTTACAAAAGGTCTTGTACAATTTTTTGCTCGTAAAAACCAATATACTTTCTGTTTTATCTTATAAAGTCACTCAATAGTTTTTGCATATAAAAAACTAACATATTTTCTGCTTATTCACATAAACACACCCTCAATAATTATTTACACATTTAAGGTACTTCACTGTTTAGATCGAACAAATTATAAAAAGAAACTAAAACAACTTTCACACCTTTTGTTTTGTTTGTGTTCATTTTCCACCCCTACGTTGCTCGTTTAAGTTATAGGATCCCGAGTTTGGATTGTTTAAGTAGTGGGAGTTCAAGCACGACTTGTTTAAATTATAACAAATGAAGTGAATTTTAAGTATAAAGAATTATTGAAGGGTTTTTATGTGAAAAACAAAAGTATATTGGCTTTTTATGTGCAAAAGCTGTTGAGCGACTTTTATGAGACAAAACTAAAAGTATGTTGGTTTTTTCCGTGCAAAAAATTATATAGGTACTTTTGTGAGAAAAAAACCGAAAGCATGTTAGTTTTTTATGATATTTGCTGAAACGTAAAACACAATAATCAGTACGTATAATAAATGATGTAAAATATATGACACAATAAACTGATATTTGACACAATAAACATATAAGACACAATAAACTGACGTATTTAACACAAAAACAAAACCAAATAATCATGTTTAAAAACAATAGAATGAACGTGACAAATTCATAATCTATCTTAAACTTTTTAGATTAAATCCAGTTTTTCGTATAACCATACTCTTATTTAATAGGTTAAATAATGATATATATATTCTTTCTCTTTAAATTAGTTTTTTACTGTCCCTTCTTGCTTTCGTTTTTACTTTATTTTCTTTGCTTATTTTTATCTACGTTACCAACGTTTTGATGTGTATTTTTGTGGTGTGAGTATAATGTACAAGTTGTTGACACCTTTCGAGATTTAATCTAGATTTTATTTTAGTATAATTTTACCCAGTTAAATTAATATTTCTACATTTTGTTTTTGGTTTAAAAAAATTATCAGCTTTGATCGTAGCCGAGGTAAAAATGCTATTTTCAACATATGTAAATCCACGAGATGAGATTGGTATTTTAACGGCCAACGAATAATGGTGTCATCAGGTAAACCATTGGCTAAAAGCCACCCACGCCCGCGAACATAGACAACGCTGGTGACCCGGTCGCAATCATAGATAGCGCTGGTGATCCGGCCCGCCCACCATTCCAGAGGAAACCCACTACCCTAAGGCCACTCACGAGATGAGATTGCTTATTTGTTAATTTCACCATAGGCCAAAGAAAGATTCAAAAATGGAACTTAAGGCCACTCGAAATTTAATTAGGCTTGAAGCTCGTGAGACTTTATAGTTATCACTTGAATTATTTGTTCAAGAAGGTAAACTAACAATGGAAATTGGAAAGAGAAGATAGCTCGTTTCTAAAGGCCGGACCATTCAAACCACATGTATCGAGCCATAGCGGGAGCGAGGAGCACATATTCTTTGTTACTGGCTTTTCTGGTTGATCGCACCAACAAGAGTTGATGCTTGTGAGTAGGAGAACATTCTTTATTGCAAGATTTTCACTCATCTGTCACAGATTGTTTCACTTGCTTCATTAGTTCATTCCCATTCTATACTTATTTTATTTGCCTAGACAAGTAAAGTAAATTAGTAAATAATGCAGACAACACTCTACACCGTCCTTCATAGCTTGTTTTGCAATGTATCATTTGTTTTCTTTAATTTCAAAGATGCTTACAACTAGTTTTTGTTACTTTTCAATTATGTTTGGCTAGATTTTATTTATCATCTAGGTTTCGATGAATTTTAGCATGCTTTTATTTGTTAATACAACTTTCTCATATGATGACATTAGTGAAGTTCTATGAACTATGATGATTTTAGTGAAGTTCTAACTTAATTGCTATTAATGAATATGCTTACCTATGGTTGATGATTCGATCATTATTATTTTCTGTTGATATTACTAAACCAGATATGCTAAATACAATCTTGCGTGGCTATATTCATTTTTTATCATCAATTTCTAATTTTCAATATAGGGCATAGACCATACATCAGGTAATTGACAAACTTAATGATTTAATTGGTTTTACTGGTCTGCATTACATGCATAATAGGTTTAATACCAAACAGTGTGTGTGTTAATTAAAAAACGCTCTTTCTATTGTTTGTTATATTGGGATCTTGTAGATGATGGGGTATTTACCTATTCGTGGTTTGGAAGTTACTAAGCCATTAGTCGATCAAGGTAGGGTTTGCTTCATAATTTGAGAATTGTTGATATTATCTATGATGATATTAATGGTTTGAGAATCGTGGGACTAAAAAGCCAAAGATTAGATATCAAATTTGTTCTAGCACTTTAGTATAATTTCATTGATGAAATTAGAGGAATGTATCATAGATTACAGTATTCTAATTGGCCATAGGTTTCATAATCAGTTAAGTTATTTAAGTAGTCATTTCATAAGTTTTGATGTTTGACTGTTTATGGATCTTTACTTAAGGTTGGGGATTCTAATTCTGTCGTAAAGTTTGTTCAAGCTACGTTGGTAAGAACAAGTCAAATTGATATTTTCATAAGTTGCTCACACGCTTAGGAACTTGTTTAAAAGTAAAATTTTATTGATATAAGTTCAAGTTGTTCTATAATTACTTGTTATATTTAGAAGTGACAAAGTAGGCAGTTTGGATTGGGTTGATGGGTTTGGATCAGGATGAGCCGATTAAAAAAATGGTTAAGATGGGTATGAGCCAGGATGGGTTCGAGTTAGATTAGGTCAAAACTAGTAAACAAAACATTATATTTTCCAATGTTAAGTAATGGAATACAAAAATATTATATATTAAGACCCTCCAATCAAAGTATCTTGTCATGTTACAATTACACGGGTGGTTCCTGTGGTCAGACTTGATTTTATTTTTGGTCTCTAACTTTTAAAAATTATAAGGTTGGTTCAATACTTTGCACAAACGTAACAAAATAGCCCTTGAAGCGGATGTTCATTAGTTTGATTGTTAATATTATAAAAATGACTAAAGTAACCTTCTTTAAAACAAACCAAAAAAAGAAATTATATAAATCTTGACGAGACCCACTTCCCATTAGAAAACAAAACAAATATATTATCTATATACTTATAATGAGGCCCACTAATTAAAAATCAATACAAAACCCAACCCTACTAGGTAATCGTCTTCCCCAACCCACCCCCACCACCTTCAGCCACCACTATCACCGGTAAACACCTACCGTTACAATGTTTTGGGACCCTTCTCATATCATCAGTAACCTGTCACCACCATACTTCGTCTCCCTGTTAGTTATATTTTTAGTCATTAATTATAGTAATTTTAGAGTATATTTTGGCATTTATTTTGCATTCATTGTATGTATTTTTCGTTTATTTCATATAATAGTAGTTTTTGTGGGATGTAATCTACTTTGGTGTGTTTTGGTTGGTTTTGTAGGTTCATACAATTAGGAGAGAACAAAAAGATTTAAAGAAAATATTATTAAGAAGAATCTTGAATTTAAAAGAGTGCAGGAAATTTCTTATTTTGTAGGAATTCTTGTTTCTGATGATTATCATTAGAATTTCCTGAATAAAATAAAGAAAACTAAAATCCTAAAAAGGTGGATCTTGAAATCAAGTTTATTATAAATAAAATAGAAGATAATGATCAAATGGGGCATCTTGAAAGCATCTTGAAGACTCTATTTTGGCAATCAGGTTCAAGGAAGCAAGTAGCAATAGCAATTTAGGTTTTTTTTGTTGGTGGAATTCTCTTCATTGTCAAGATACTTAATTATTCGTGTTTTGTTTCGTAAGTTTTTTTATTTTAGTCTTGATTGATCTAATCGTCATGTCCGGTTAGAACAATTTTGTTTCAACATGAAGGTTTAATTTCTTTGATTTGGTTTGAACTTATGTACAGCGTTATAAGATGTTTTTATTTTAATGGCTTGTTTGTTTGATTCTTGATCTTAAACCCGGATCTAATCCGGTATATATTAGATTGTAATAAAATTGACCACTTTATTAATTTTTCTAATAAGGTTCTTCAAGATTTAAAACCCTAATCAAGTTTTGATTTTTGATATAAGAAACAATTAACGGTTTGAGTTTGTCTATGAATTCATTCTCGTTATAGAATCACACAATCTAGTTATGCATACCGAACGGCGTGTGTGTTTAATTATAATTGATACTTCTATCGTTGCAACCCGCACGCTAATATCCGAACGGCATGAGCTTAGAGTAGCGGTTGGCTCTAAACAACGAACTGCGCTTGATTAGACATTAGATAGAGTGGATATTCGAACGACGTGATGTCTAGTATCGATACAAATTATTAATTAAAAAAATAGTCATTGCACCGTAATCGTTAATGATCATAAGCCAAATCGAATCAAGAAATTACCTTAGTGTTGGAATTAGCTTTCATATTTGAATTTTCTTCTCAATTTAATTAACATTTTTAGTAATTCTTTTCACATTTTTGATTATTTATTTGCTGGATTCGACATCCAACAAATTGGCGTCGTTGCCGGGGATATGACGATTCTAATCTTTTTATTCCAAGATCTTTTCGTACAGGTACACCACTCGAGATTGACCCGGAGATAGAGAAAACCGCAAAGAGGTTAAGGAAACAAGCGAAGCTTCGAAAAAAGTTAGCAAGTTCCTCAACATCTATTGCTTCACCTCCGGTCACAGACATTTGGCAAGACACACCCTTGTCAAGTGAATCTGAATCTGAAACTGAATCATCACAACCCTCACTCCACCACAATAACCTACCCATCAAGAACCACTCTCACCCCAACCAATAATAGGAGCTGAAGCCAAACGCCTTAGGCAGTGGGCAACCCATGATGTTACCTAACAACCTCTCTGCATAAACTACCCTGCTATGGTGAACTTTGAGTTAAAATCCAGCCTCATCCACTTGTTACCACTCTTTTGAGGCCTTGAGAATGAAGACCTTCACAAATTTCTCAAGGAATTTCATGTTGTGTGTTCCGGAATGAAGCCACACAATGTCACTGAAGACCAAATCAAGCTTAGGGCATTCCCTTTCGCTATGTAAGATTCGGCTAAAGAATGGTTATATTACCTACCACCAGGGTCGGAAACACATGGAATGATCTTGCAAAATCGTTCTTAGACAAGTACTTCCTGGAAGTCAAAGTCTCTATTCTACATAAGGAGATCATCGGGATTAAACAAGCAAAAAAGAGAACCTTTGCATACCTACTAGGAAAGATTCAAGAAGCTATGTGCTCGATGCCCAAAATATGCATCTCGAAACATCAACTACTTCAATATTTTGTGAAGGGTTAGCACCACCACAGAGATGTTTGATAAATGCTTCTAGTAAGGGAGCTCTACTTGATAAAACACCGACTCAAATCAGAGCCTTGATAAATTCTATAGCTGAAGATACCAAACATTCCTCATAGGAGGATGGATAGTATGATGATGTACCACAAGCGGTCAAAGAAGTAAATACCCCTCACATTGAAAGCTGAATTGACTAAAGCGGTAATGCAACTTACAAAAGGTAAGGAAGTTGAGCAAAAACCTCGATCATGTGGAATATGCTTACAATTTGGACACCCTACTGATATATGTCCCACACTTCAAGACGATGTTAAAGAGGTACAAGCAATAGGAGGTTATCCGGGACAGAATTCAAGACCTTATGAACAACCCAGAAATAATCAAAATTAGGGACAAGAACCCAATGTGGTTATCTACAAAGACCCCTACAATTCCATCAAAGACCTCCATTTCAGATGCAAAACAATAAACAAAACTTTCAACCTCGACAACAACAACAATCAGGGAGCTCGAGGATGTCTTTAGAAGACATTGTCAAGAATTTAGCAACTAGCACGCACACATTCCAACAAGAGACGAAAGCATTCCAACAAGAAACAATAGCTAGCATTAAGTACTTAGAACAACAAATGGCTCAACTTGCCAATTCTGTAAGTAAGATTGAGTCTCAAGGTAAACTACCCGCTCAAACCGAGGCAAATCCTAAGCATAATGTTTGTGCTATTACCTTGAGAACCGGAGAGAGTTGTAAAGGCTCGAAAATATATAAAGAAGATAAGAATAAAGAGACGGTTGTTTAAAATAAAGAGGATAAAAAGAATAAAGCATCAAAGCCAAGTAATAGTGATGTGAGATTTACTCCTCCCCCTCCATTCCCTTTAAGACTAAGAGGCACACAAAAAGAACGGGAAGAACAAGAAATCATGGAGACTTTCCGGAAGGTAGAGGTAAACATTCCACTTCTTGATGCTATTAAACAAGTTTCACGGTATGCTAAATTTTTAAAGGAACTTTGTACGTTAAAGAAGAAGCCAAAAGGTAATGAAACGGTAAAGGTAAGTGAAAATGTTTCTGTTGTTTTACAAAGAGATTACCACCAAAGTGCAAAGATCTAGGTGTCCTCACCGTTCCTTGTAAATTGGAGAATGTTAGCGTTCCTAGAGTAATGCTTGACCTTGGAGCCTCTACTACCATACTCAATTTTTAAAACACTTAATGTAGGACTGTTAAAGAGGACCGGGGTAGTCATTCAATTGGCTAATAAGTATATAATACACCCAAAAGGTGTATTAGAGGATTTGTTGGTTCAAGTGAATGAACTAGTGTTCCCGGCTGATTTTTATGTGTTAGATATGAAGGATGATGATTCTCCAAATTCAAGTTCTATCTTTTTGGGAAGACCATTTTTAAAAATTGCTAGAACTAAGATTGATGTTTATAATGGTACACTTTCTATGAAGTTTGATGGGGAAATAATCAATTTCAACATAGATGATGTAATGCGTTACCCAAGCGATATCTCATCCTTAAACTATTTAGATATAATTGAACCACTAAGTGTTGAATGCATTAAGTTATCTAACCTTGATGTTCCAGCTTTAGTGTCACCTAAAATTATTGATAAGGATGCAACAAAAGAGCATATTAAAAGATTAAGCTTGGGGAGGTTTTGATGGAGCTTGCACCAAACCGATTGAGATTTTAGAAAGTCTAGCCAAAGACGTTAAAGAAAGGCGCTATGCGGGAGGCAACCCGTATTTTCTTTATTTTCTTTATTTTTATTTTTTTCATTTAGTTTCATGCTAAATAATTTTTTTGTTTTTTTTTTGTGTCAAACAGAAGGTTGAAAAGGCAGCGTCAAAAACTTTTCATGAAAATGACATGATCGCGTCAGGAAGAAAAAAAAACAGAATTGGAAAACGGCTGTGTAACGATTGTTTTGTATGTTAGACACGGCCACGTAAGCTTTCTGAAAAAAAAAGAGAGAGAAAGGCTCACACCATCCCTCATGATCATGACTTGCCTTCTTTTCCGACCTTGACTTCATGACTACACCCTTTCTTCGTTCTTTCCACCACCACTTGCCAACATTTACCACCGTAGTAGACTCATTTCATTTTCTGCTCCAAGCCTCGAGGACGAAGCTGGATTTGATGCTTAGGGAGAGGTATGTTTTACTTTACTGTCTTACCTATTTATAGAATTATTATTTTCTTCCTGTATTTGTATTTAGCTAGTACATTCGTTGCAAAAAAAAACAAAAAAAAAAATGAAAGGCGTAACACCTTCATAGTCCCGGGATAGATTTTGAGAATAACGTGATATTACCCTTTATTATATTAATCATAGGTCGCGTGCCAAAGAAGGTTGATAGTAATAAAAAGATAAGTGTACTCCGTTATGCTAGTGCCCCTTGTTTTTGGGTTACAATTATAAAACGCCTAAGGTCCATGTGTGCCTAATGCTGATCTGATCACATAAGGAGACCGAGACCTAGCAAAAATAGGTTGAGAGTTGAGTCCATCTGATTTATAAAAAAAAACAAAAAAAAACATAAAAAGCAAAAAAAAAAAAAAAGGAAAAGAAAAAAAAGAGAATTAGTTATATGATAAATAAGCCGCAATAATGGCAAATCATTTGTGATTCCGCGTAGTGAAAAATTGACCACTTGCTATCTGTAGTCCTTGAGGTTAGGAAGGTTTCCACCGTGTGAAGAAAGTTGTTGGCATACTTAAATGACTAATTTAACATGGATTACTTGCTATAAAAAGATAAATTCGTAACTTAAGGGTTAGAGGATCATAACTAACAAATTGGGTACATTTGTTAATTAAAATCTTGAAAGCCTCATTTGTGCACGACAACTGAAAATTAGCATAATAAGATGATTTCATGCTCATACTTCTTACACGGAGCTAGGATGGGTGTTGTCAATATCCTAATCATGTTACTATTTGTTTGTTATTATTTGTTTTCACTTTTCGGTTTATTTCTATTCTTGACTAACTTGAGGACAATGAAAGAATTAAGCTCGGAAAGATTTGTTAGTTATATTTTTAGTCATTAATTATAGTAATTTAGAGTATATTTTGCATTTATTTTGCATTCATTGGATACATTTTTCGTTTATTTCATATAATAGTAGTTTTTATGGGATGGAATCTTTTGGTGTGTTTTGGTTGGTTTTGTAGGTTCATACAATTAGGAGAGAACAAAAAGGTTTAAAGAAAATATTATTAAGAAGAATCTTGAATTTAAAAGAGTGCAGAAAATTTTTTATTTTGTAGGAAATCTTGTTTGTGATGATTATCATTAGAATTTCCGGATAAAATAAAAGAAAACTAAAATCCTAAAATGGTGGATCTTGAAATCAAGCTTTATTATAAATAAAATAGAAGATGATGATCAAAGAAGGCATCTTGAAAGCATCTTGAAGACTCGATTTTGGCAATCAAGTTCAAGGAAGCAATGAGCAATAGTAATTAGGTTCTTTTTGTTGGTGGAATTCTCTTCATTGTCAAGATACTTAATCATTCGTGTTTGTTTCGTAAGTTTTTTTTATTTTAGTCTTGATTGATCTAGTCGTCATGTCCGGCTAGAACAATTTTGTTTCAACGTTAAGGTTTAATTTCTTTGATTTGGTTTGAACTTATGTTAAGCGTTTATGAGATATTTTTATTTTAATTGTTTGTTTGTTTGATTCTTGATCTTAAACCCGGATCTAATCCGGTATATATTAGATTGTTAATAAAATTGGCCACTTTATTAATTTTTCTAATAAGGTTCTTCAAGATTTAAAACCCTAATCAAGTTTTGATTTTTGATATAATGAACAATTAATGGTTTGAGTGTGTTATGAATTCAATTCTCATTATAGAATCACACAATCTGGTTATGCATACCGAACGACGTGTGTGTTTAATTATAATTGATACTTCTATCGTTGCAATGCGCACACTAAGATCCGAACGGCATGAGCTTAGAGTAGCGGGTTGGCTCTAAACAACAAACTGCGCTTGATTAGACATTAGATAGAGTGGATATCCAAACGGCGTGATGTCTAGTACAGATACAAATTATTAATTAAAAAATAGTCATTTCACCGTAATCGTTAATGATCGTAAGCCAAATCGAATCAAGAAATTACCTTAGTGTTGGAATTAGCTTTCATATTTGAATTTTCTTCACAATTAAATTAACGTTTTTAGTAATTTTTTTCTCAATAAAAAATAAAAAAAAATGTCAATTTTCGTTTTTCTGGTAGAAGCTTAACACGGCCGCGTGGAATTTCCTTTACAGTTTTGATACGGCCGTGTCAGCTTGCTGGAATTTTTACTACTTTTTCAATTTACTTCTAGTTTAGTTTTTAATTAAAACCCCGACCTTCCTTAACCCATTACTAACTATAGTAACTGTGCTAAAACATTTTGGTATAAAATAATTGACACGTATCCCTAAGGACATGAACTCTACTTCCGCTCATACTATTCTTAGTGTGTGTACGGTAGGTTCACATTTTTTATTATTTATTTGCTGGATTCGACACCCAACACTCCCTCACCATCTCCCTCAACGACCAACATCACTATCACCATCACAGAGTCACCACAACCACCTGAACCGGCGGGCTACCACTACCGCACCCAACAGGCAGCCACGACACCTTCAGTTTAAAGTCACACAACCGCATCCAACCGAGAATCACCTCACCTGCGTTTTCCAGCCGCACCATAGCACCCCAACCACAACCATTGTAACTTCGCTTGCAGCCGCACCCAACCAACAACCACCTCATGACCTGTGTTTGCGACGGTCGACAAAGGTAGAGAGAATCTGATCCATTTTCATGGTGTTGGTGCTGCAGTAGTGGTATCTGGGTGTTTTGCAAATGAAGAATGGGATGACAATGGTGTGACGGTGGTGACCGATTTTCCGACAAGGTGTGCCGGTGGTCATTGGAGCTTTAAGGGAACAAAGGAGATGAATTGGGATTGGGGGGGGGTGGGGTTGAGGACTAGAGGTGGGGTCATTTGTTCTTTATATTTTAATCTAAGAGGGTAATTGAGTCATTTCACATGTACTTAACAGTCAAAATTAACGGGCATCCACATCATGGACCATTTTTGTTACATTTGTGTAAAGTATTGGACCAACCTTGTAATTTCTAAGAGTTAAGTACTAAAAGTGAAATCAGGCCTAATCATAAGGACACACGTGTAATAAGTATGATTTTTATGATGACTTTTAAACACAAGCCCTTAAACTAGGATCATCTTCGATGAAATTATCAAGGATCCTTGGTTTAAAATCAGTTACAATGATCATAAAATTTTCTCTCCATTTGGACATGGAAGACGGCGACAACCATGTCAGGGATGGTATTTTGAAGATTTTGAAAGCATATATATTTCTTTTCCAATGACTCTATGTTAGGTTTGTTCAATGACCAAGATGGCTTGTGCCGAAGGAGAGAGACGGCAGAAGAGAGATTGATAGTGGCTACAAAAAGAAAATGGGGGGGGGGGGGAAGGGGGGGAGGGAGGGTGTCTAGGGGGGTAAGGTTAAAGAAGCCTTCGCTAGGAAGTGTTCTTAAAGAAATTAAGGTGGTTAGTTTTTTGTGATTATCTAATAGATCTAATTTGATTAAGGTGAAAGGTGGTGTAATTTCATTTTGTAATCCTTCTGTTTTCTTTGTGTGGTCTTGGCTGTAGCTTCTTGCTGCAGGCCAAGCTGCGGTTTTTTAATATGATTCCGCTGTTAAAAAAAAATTAAGTTCTTCATCGAATCACACAAAGTATACATATTGATGGTTGCACCCATCTTGATTCATCATTTTCTTTTCATCAACTCGTAGTGTATATCTTCCACTCATTCTACCCATTTCAAACCACATATAAATAATTTATATCAAGCCAATATGATACATAGTAATAATAACTACTCATATTAACCCACTTAGAAACATTTAGGTTTGTTTTACCGGGTCTAGTTATATTTATGTACTTAAGCATGATGATATCCTTCTGGTCAGTAGTTAATGCAAGTCTTGAAATTAATAGCGAATAATACTTAGATAAACCGAAAAGAGATGTTATGTACACCCCGGCCCTTTATTACTTGTCATACTCCTCCTCTCAAAAAACAATTTTATAACTTGTCATATTTTACCCCGCAAAAAATTAATTTTAGAAAAAAAGTTTTTCTTTTTTATAAATAATTTTTAAAAACACATTTTATACAACGATATGAAAACATATTTAAAAATAAAAAAATCTATAAAAATTTAATATAACAATTTCTGAAATTAATTTTTTTTAAGATATCTTAAAGAATTGGTAATAGACCTAAACTAACTCAATTCAACCAGTTAAACCGTTTAAACCAATTTATTCGTTTCGGTTATCCGATTAAACTTGTTAAACCGTTTATTATTCGGTTTATACAGATAACGGAACCGAATAAGCAAGATTTTGTGTAACTATGCCCGTCGATTTTATCCGTACCCGATTAACCCGCCCGACCTGATCTCACCGTACCCAAAGAAACCCGACCCGAACGACCCGTTACCCGAACAACCCGAAAACCAATTAAACGACTCTTATTTGGGTCGGGTTCGGATAAACTTTCAAACCTCAAAAACCCGAATAACCCGAACCGATTCGATTAACCCGATCAACCCATATTATAATTAAGTAAATTATATGTATACACTTATATAGATTGTTCAAATTGATCAAATTGTTTGTATATAAATATATATATTCAAGCATATTTTATAAATTATAGAAGTAAACTAATTTAAGTCCACTAGTTTTATAAGATTTCAAATGAAAACTCACTAAAATCTACTAAATTAAGTCTATTGTCTAATACCCGAAACCCGACCCGAACAACCCGTTACCCGAACAACCCGAAACCGATTAAACGATTGTTATTCGGGTTGGGTTTCGGGTAGACTTTCAACGTTGAATAACCCGAATAACCCGAACCGATCAACCCGAAACCCGATTAACTAACCCGATCAACACCCCTATGTGTAACTATTAACCTATGAATTTACGACTTTCTTTGATTTTATGGTTACGTATACAATTCGGTTTATCTTTTGTTTTTTGCCTGTTTTTTGATCATTCGTAAACACTACAAATAAAAATAAAAAGACAAAAAAACATAATGACTAAAAGTAATAATAAATATGTAAACTTAAAAATTTTAGTTTAACATATTCAAGAGTGATATGGTATATAAAAAAAACATAAAATCAAAAATTAACTATCTTTACAAGTTGAAGGAAATGTATAACAAGTAAAAATAGTTTAGAGTATGGTAAATATAACGTCACCCTTATATAATGTTTAGAGTAAAATTACAAAAGAAAGCATGTGACAAGTGCAAAATATAATTTAAATTAAATTACACGGATGATCCCTAACATTTGCTAAAATTTCACCTTTTGTTTCTAGGTTTTAAAAAACTGTAATTTACGTTTTTCAAACCTTTGGACTAAATGTGTAATTTTTGTAACCCATAGACGAAATATGAAATTTGAGCAAACGTTTATCATCCGTTTTATTTACTCTAATATTTATTAATGAAAAAAGGGAGCACATAGCTAGGATCGTTACATATATGACAATGGCCTTTCAAAAAACGTATGCCAATGATTTATTGATTTTTTGTCAAAATGAGTTGTCATTATGCAACTTTTAAAAAGATACAATATATTGCGAGTAATACAAGTTTTTCTAACAGCATTTTGAACATCAATATGACATTTATGACCATTAATACATTCTCATCAACATTAATAAAATGTTAAATCCAAATCATAACAGTTATAAAATTTATGAGTATTTATAGAAGGATTATGGAGGCTCTTTGTTACCATAGTTGTCCATAAACTCTATATATAGTGATAAGACAAGTGATAATCTTTGTAGAAAATAAATTTTTATCTGTTTTTCTTTCATATTGAGATCTTTTAAAACATGATGAAAGCGTCCCTTAATATGATGTTTATGTTTACATTATATCTTGTGTTTCACGTAAGCTTGGTTTCATCGGTCCTTAATTGTTGTTGTGTATTGAGTTTTCACTAATGAATTATGATTTGCAGGTTGGCAAATCTCATGTGGTTTGGTTGATAAAAGATTGACAACGAGTCAGCAAATGCTATCTGAGATGATGGTGACACTTTTGTGAACGGAGTTGGTGCTCCTTGTGATCCAGATGGTGGTTGTAGGATTACTTGTCGAGTTGGTATGCCCCATTGTTGTAATGGTATATGTGCTTGTATGTGTTCACGCGAATGCCCTTGTCCTAGTAATGAGTTAGCTGGTTAGTCTACATACTTTTTAATGATGGCATCAAGATGTACCTTCATTTGAATACTGCAAAAACATTATATAAACGTGATGAATTTCAGTGAGTTTTATGTAATGATTCATGCACCATTGAATATAGAAATAGCATCAATCATATATGTGAGTAGGGGTGTGAAAAAAACCGAAATAACCGCCGTAACCGAACCAACAAAACGAAACCAATTAGAAACCGACTGTTTGGTTTGATGGTTTTTTAAAAACCGATTTTTTCGGTTTCGGTTTTGCTTTTAACAGAAACCGAAAAAACCGAATCGAAACCATAAAACCGAACTTATAAATTTAGAGGTGTATTCATATACTATTAACATGACTAACCTATAAATTACTTATTTAACTTATCCTATCTAAAATAGATTGAATATTTAGGTTTCAAAAATAATATTTAAACTTTTTTGTTTGGTTGATTTATGTGTTTTATTGATTTTTTGTTATTGTCCCAAAACTTCTAGCTTAAATTAAATACTTTTGACTAAATTTTTTAGAAAAAAAACTTAAAGCCCAAAAAGCAAAACCGAAAAAACCAAACCGAAACCGAAGTGAAAACCGAAAACCAAAAACCTAAAAAACCGAAACCGAACGGTTTTAAAAACCTAGAAACCCAAAAATTGGTTTTTGGTTTTGGTTTTAAACTAAAATCGAACCAACCGGCCATGTTTACCCCTATGTGTGAGTACAATTTATGGCTCAATGGTCTAGCGGTATTAATAATTATTCTTACAAAAGTAGTTTGTCTTTAAATTCTTATAATATAAGTTGATTATGTGGTATTTAACAATAAAAAATTGTAATTTGAAAAAGAAATGTGTGAGTAAAACTAAGCTAACAAAATATTGATATGATAAGTATTTAGTAAATTTTCATACTCACAATTTTGAGTTGGTAGAAACGTCTCTTTGTTTAAGTTTTTTTTCTTAATAAACATACATATTACTAAAGAAAAAATATGTTTATCCCAAAGGAAAGTCTAAATGTTGTTATTAAAAGAATATATAATCATTAATTATAGAAATAAAAAAGATCAATAATAATATTAAGATGGTAACTATTATAATCATTAAGAATTTATTACTTCATTACGTAGTAGATGGCGTTAATTTACAATTCAAAGTAGAGATGATCAGTCGTTAATTTTAAAAAAGCTATACTGAAAGTGAGTTTTTTTTAACATGATCATAGTTTATATACTAATAACTTGTTAATTTAAGAATTAAAATTGAAAAAACTATTGGGTATTTATAAGGTTACACTATTATGAACATACATAATAAACAACTTAATTCCTTAATTTCCAACTATATTTGATTATATGTTTTCTTCTATAAAGTAATCTGAACAATTGCTGTAACAATTAAATCTGTATGAAAGATGTTTTCCTAATCCACAAACTCACAAAAATATTATACTTATTGTCCATTTATTGATTAAAAAAGAATAATGAGTAGAAATAGATTACCAAAATCATAAATTCAGTACGTCCATACACATATGCATGTATATAATTAGTATGCAACTGTTTAGCTCTACCAAATATAAATTTCTAATATATCTTCCTCGTTCTCAAAGTCCGGATAGAGGAAACGAGTTGTTAGGCTAAAGTGTTTTGCTAAAAAGCTCAAAACTAAAATTTCATGTTTGGTCTCACCACCAAGTAGCTTTTGAGTTAATAAATAACACTAGTAAAAAGTTTAGCTTCACTGATTGAAGAATCCGCAGAAATCTTTCGGTAAATGGATGTGTGTAATCTCATTTGTGACGGTTTACCAACAACCTGTGGCGGACCTAGACTAAAAAATCAGAGGTATTTTTAAAAAAATTATACGGTACGTTAATTCATAATAATTGTTTTTCCAATATATTTATTCAATAATGGTTTTTTTTATTTTGTGGTGCATTTAATTCTAACTAGGTTTCATCCCCGCACATTGCGTCGGGGATCTCGTTATAATTTCAAATATCAAAACACAGTTGTAAAAACATGTCTCTTATACTCCTATATAAAACACCAAAGCGTCCCGTCATAAAAAATATTTTCACTCGATGTTGTTACCAAAACAGTAATGGTTATAGCATACAACGCTATAAAATACTTCATTGTAAATAAAATTCATATCGGAACATTTAAAAAACTAAAGGTAAACACTCACTCTGTTTTTCGTAAAAAGAATTTAACGAACAAAAACTATTACAAATAAATAAAGCTATTAGGAAATCAAATGGGTTAAAAGTGTACACTGTATATATAATGATGGCTGAAATGAATATATAAGGCAAAATATAGAAATAAAATATGACTTTAGTGGTAAAAGTGTTACCTCAATAAATTTTTAAGGTAAAAATCTTATATCCTTTGAATTTTCATGTAGCAGTCATGTTGTTCTTTAATATATACTAGTAAGATTTCATTTGTGTTATGCCAAGTGGAACTCGTACCAACATATTGAATTTAAAAAGTATAAGATATTTGAGACGGCGTGGTTTTAAATAAAGCTTATATTAAAACGTAGATAAAAATACTTACATCGTAACGGTATATTTGAAATTCAATAAAAAATATTTTTTAAAGTAAAAAACATACCTTATTTGACCCGACTTAGTTTTAAATAAAATATATACCAAAATACGGATAAAAATAAGCATGGCTTCACCATAGGTCATGACCGTGCGCTGCGTAAAATCGGTATTGAATATTATATAGAAATGTGCGTATTTATTGCGACCCAGCTAGTGGTTCACAGCAGGCTACGTCACCACTGTAAGTTAGAGTTACTGTGGTAAAACTAGTGGTACATAATTAATGTAATTTTTTTTAAATATAGCAAGACTATACTCAAATTAAAGATATTAAATGATCTATTTAATGGTGTAATTTATTTTAAAAAATAACATCATACAAAATAATTAAGAAAGTTTTAAAAAAATGGTGAAGTTTGTTTTTAAAAGAAGGGAAATTTTGAAAATAGGGGAAAATCGTTACATCAGTGGTGTAACGCGATGTAAAAGTTAGTTACACTGCATAATCATGGTGTAAGTATTTGTTACATCAGGGTTAACGGTTTATTGTAATAGTGTCAAATTATAAATAAACAAACTTTAGTGAACCAACTTAAAAGATAAACAAATTTATTGTAACTAAAACTCTATTCTTGTATACATAGATAATATAATTGATGAGAAATTGGGCTTTTAATTGAATGAAATGTTAATCTCACTTTTATTAGGGATTTAATTTTATATTAATTTGAGCTTTTTATATTTAAGGGCATCCTAAATTTTGCTCAAGTATATCTCAATACATATAACGGTTAAAAAGAAAAAAAATTGCATTTCGGAACGAGGATTCAGGGTAGCCCGGGCTACCCCTGCCCATTGAATACATCCGCCCCCGCCAACAACCTTTATTTAAAAAATCATCAAAGGGCCATTTTACCAACGAATTACTAACAACTTTTGCTAGGTCGTAAAAACAATAAATTAATAGCGACAGAGCCCGCCAACCTCAGTAATTCATATATAAGTAATATTAATTAATTAAAAAATTATAATTTGTAAACAAAGGCTAGCGGTAGCTGGGCCAAGTCAATAAATATACAAAAAGCTAACAAAACTTACAAAGTTGGATGAAACATATTAATCAAAACAGAAACTAGTGTCAGGATTAACAAGTAGTTTGATAGCAACACCAACTATCTAAACACCAACCTTTCTCATGGATTCATCTTAGAACATTTCATATATGAGAATGATTTTGTATGGATCAGTTTCGATAGTGTAATCCTTAAAAATAATACATATAGTGAGTAATAGTGTCTTTACGGTACAAATAACTAAAGTAAATACTGTTTTAGGCCCCTGAATTTCAAGAGCCCCTGGAATTGAAAAAGAAAACTACTTTCATCTATATAACTAATTGATTGAAGATTAACTTATAGGATTCTTATAAATTTTAAATGAACATAGTATATAGTTGAGGAAGAATGTGTTGGTGAGAAAGATAATATGGTTACACATTGATTTGTGTTTGAGAATTGATGTTTATGATTTTTAATAATAAAAAAACGGTTCATGAAAAAGGCTTGGAATTCTTAGTTCGCTTTAAACCCCAAGATATGTGTGATAGTGAGTAAATGTGTTATGGTATCATGTGAGGAGGAGTGGCCACATCATCACCCACAGAACACCATGTTGGGTCTGTTGGCCCGAAATCAATATATCAACACAAGAACAACTGTGAATTTATAGACAACCAGTCTCTACTTTAATAAACAAAATGCTCAAAGTTGAGCCATGAGATTTTTTAAGTAATAGGTTTCCTCCTGAGAGGTATGTGGGTGTGGTCCGGCATGAAACGGATAGATGAACCAGATTAAGATAACATTAATCATCTGAAGTAGCGTGTGCATTTGCCTTAAAAAAATACAATGACTATAATCCCCTATTTATAATACACTTATACTAATCCTAACAAAACTCAAACACTATTAAATAATCAAATAAATAAACAAATACGGTTGTAGTTTAATACAAACTCACCCAAAATATTAACAAAATAAAGTAATTGTTATCTTGTACCCTTTTAACTCAATTAGTAACACTAACTTACAGATGCTGACCGTTTTAACACTTGACTTCTCGGCTCACCCATTCTAGCACTTATAACCAAGATTAACACTTACAAGGTGTTCATGAGTAGGCAATAGGCGTGGGAAAGGGGACATGAGTGTGTGAGATAGAGCAGATTGTTTGATTTTTTTTTATTATCTATTTATTACTTACTGAACTTTGTTGGTAATCCGTGCTAATTTTTATTGTTAACTTATCCCGCTGGAAATCCGTTGGTAAGAGGTGTTGATTACCAATTTGTGTCAACTTCATAGGAAATCTATTGGTGATACTAGAAGTTATAGCAAGTCATGTGATAGTGGGTTACTAAGAAGATGAAACGTCAAGATACCCTGACGTGTAGCAAGTGATTTTGTGTCACCTTTACACATTTATAACCATTTTTTGTTAAGGCATATTCGAAGAGGTCGCTATAGATTAGCCGAAGCAACATTATCTCATAACAAGTCATTCTAGGCATGTACATATGTAACCAACAAATATCTTTGGGTTTTACTGGGCCTTGACATTGTTAGTGGTTAGTTGTAGTTACATTATGACAAATAAAATTATAACAAATTATTTTGTGCCAACTTTACATTACCAATCAAATAAAACTAGACTATATTGAAAAATCTTATAATTAAATCATCTACATTTAAAAAAAAAACACACTTATATACATTTACAAGTCAAGATTAGTGTTAGGGCACACCAAAACAACACTAACCACATTCTTCTTTGTTTTCTATGATAACCTCCCATGTATTAGTGGAAAGACTACAAACAAAGATGAAAATTCCTTGACCACCTTTGTAGGGTTTTGTCTAAGAACATGAGTACCACAAACAAAGGTAAGGATTCCTATATATATATAGCCCACTTTTTTCGTGTTTAATTCCAAGACGATTATTTCCAATATTATAACTAAGTGTGTAGCAAATTGGGCAAATCAGTGAAACCATGCTCACTAGTCGTTGCATCAAAACCAAATTATCGTAAAACTAATGACCTAGACAAAATCCGCATTATAATTAGCGGCGAGAACAAATCGGTATTAAAAAGATTACAAAAAGCAAATTGGTATACATTTGAAAAATAATAAAATAAATAAGATTCCAGGCACTTAAAAATAGCAAACATGACGATAAAATTAGACACCATAATAAATAGTAGAAAACTTAGTTACCGAAAATGATATAGTGGCAAAATTATATTAATAAAAAATAGAAATATCGTTGATCGCGAAGACAATCACAACATTGTTTAAAAGAACTTAAACCTGTCACGAAACAATCGATAATAATATTAAAAATAAGGGAAGAGTTCACATAAAAAAGAGTTTTAGATCTAAAAAGTATAAGAAGAAATATCAATCATTAATTTTCTAAATCAATAATTAAAATCAAATAATAAATAGCTAATAAATTTGTTAGATAAGTATTTTAGTCATAGTATTTTGTTGTGTTTTTCTTAATACTATTTTGTTATTTTAGAATGACATATTCTAAAATATATTTAATGATGAAATAAAATTATTGTGTATTTATAGTATGTAAAACATAATGATAAATTAACAACTAATTAATATAAAATATTAAACACAATGATAAATGTCTCACTGTGTTTTTTTATCATAATTGTGTTATATTTGTAACACCCGGCCTCTCATACCACCAATATTGTCTGTTTCGCCCACGAGAAGCTCACGAATTTGCTTTTAGTTGCCCGGGTGAAAACTTCCCAAGGAGGTCACCCATTCCTGGAATGTTGCCACTTGAGCACGTTTAACTGTGGAGTTCTCCTCTCATCCACAGCCAATACGCCCAAAATGCGTTGGTGATATTAGAGACCGGATATTCCTTATGAACCAGGAATCTCTCCTGTCCAAGGCCGATTCGGGATTATGTAGGGTGTCACAACATTAAACAGTATAAGTTTTGAAAAATACATTGATGAAATAGTATCATTATTTACTTCTAATTGTAAATACAATGATAGATATCAATAACTTTATATAATCTATAAAAAAAGCAATGATAAAAATAACACATTGTGTTATTTTGAACACTAAATGTTTTGAAAAATACATTAGACATAATATCATTGTATACTTTTAATTGTAAAAACACTATGATAGCTAACAAGTTTATATAATCTATAAAAGTAATAACAAAAATAACACAAAATAATAAAAAAACGTAAAACACAATTACGAATACATATAACAAATGATAAAAAAAAAAATATATGACACAACTAACTAATGTTTGACACAATGAACGTATTAGACACAATAGACACAATGAGTTGACGTATTTACACAATTACTAAAATGTCCTATACTTTAAGACAACAGCAGTACAAGTGTCAAACTTACAATTTTGTTTTTCTGATTGAATATCTTCTTTGTCATAACCCTACCCTAAAAATAAAAGTGTTACAATAATGCATGTTCGCAAAACCAATCATAGTTGATAGCTGAATAATTGATGCGGTAAAAACTTGTGAATTGAAGTGTATTCTACAGTGTTAGAAAAATATAGATTTGAATCGTTTATTATAATTTTTTTATTTGTATTTTATAGGGTTAGAAAAAAAATTGAATTTGTGAAGCAGCGATAATCGGTGTTTACGTGTACACGGCCCCTGCCACATAAGCACCCCACGCGAGAGCATTAAACAAAGTCAAAATACAAAATAATATTTACGATCGTAACATAATGATCATGATTAGTGGTTGTCATTAATGAAATTTCTAAACATAAAATATACTGGGAGAAATACGAGTACTTTTAGAACATTAATACGACAATTATGAGCATTAATAGATTCTCATCAAAATTAATGGAATGTCTAAATCTTAAACATAACAAATATAAAATTATGAGCATTAATAAGTATATATTTTTTTTTGAACAACAAACTTTTCATTAACATAACACTAGCAAAATGCTAGGAATACATACCATAATTCTCTCATACAAAGAACTTTTCCTACTTATCCCAACTATAAACTAAAAGACCATCAATTTTGCCATACCATATTATAATTTTTTCCTCTATTTCTTAACCATGAGAAAGTATTAACCTTTATAGCATCGATCACCCACCCCGTCGAGATTTTTGAATTTTGGAATATTAAAGAGTTCCGAGCTAACCAGATAAACCATATCGTTGCCATCACTATAACATGTTTTATCTTTTACATCTCCTTTCGGGCCTCCAAGGGTTGCACTGAGTCTACGATCATTCGAACCGATGGGCATTGCAATGTTGGTAGTCCGCACCAGCCCGAAACTTGTCTCCATACCTCCATCGCAAACGGGCATTGACAAAATAAGTGGTCACTCGACTCCTCTTCTCCGAAGCACATAGAGCATTCTTTCGACTCCATATGTATTCCCCTTCTAGACAAGCTAGTTCTGACGGGAATTCTGGACTGTCTAGCCCTCCATACGAAGATTCTAACCTATAACGGCACCCAGTTAGACCAGTATATAGGTGAAAAGTCCACAAGTTCCCGGTTTCTTTCTAAAATATTCCGCAATGAACTGACTGTAAAGCGCTCTGATCCATCTCCCAGCCACACCCATTTATCTTCCTCCTGACTCAATGTGATCCCGTGTATCATTTCCATCAATTGTTGCAGCTGATGTTTCTCGACATTCGATGATGGACGTCTTTTCCACTCCCATCTCCAAATATGTTGTGCACCATGTTGTTTCACTCTTTCCGCCACTTTACAATTTTTTACCTTTTCTAAAGCAAAAATATCGGGTAGAAGTTCCTTTAGCGGGCAAGTTCCAATCCATCGATCTAACCAAAAGAAATATATTTGCCGTTTCCAACCTTACCTTTCATGAACTGAGTCATGCTCACATTTTCTTTCAATAGCTCCGCATCAATGTTAGCACATCCCTTCCAAGCACCTGTTATACTCTTTTTGCATGGTGGCTGTTAGAAAATCCGAGGCCGCCGATGAATTGTCGAGATAACCTCCACCCATAGTGCTTTCTTTTCAACCTTAAACTTCCATCTCTATTTAGCCAATAGTGCTAAATTTGCAGCTTTTATACTCCCTGCTCCCAAGCCACCAATATCTCTTGGAGCTGTCACCGTATCCCACTTAACCCATGCAACTTTTAATCGTTCGTTATTTCCCGACCAAAGAAAATTCTGTCTCATCGACTCAAGCTTTTTAATCACCAAAGCCGGCGCTTTAAACAACGACAAATAATACAATGGCACACTTCCAAAAACGGATTTTATTAGTGTTAATCTCCCGGCAATAGATAAGGATTGCGCCTTCCAACCTGCAAGTTTAACTTTGAATCGTTCCACTATCGGGTCCCACCTCTTAACTTTGCTCATATTACACCCTACCGGAACACCCAAATGAATAAAAGGTAACTTACCTTTATTGCATCTTAGCAACCCGACAAACAGGTCCACCTCCTCGGCTGTAGAACCAATACCAAAAAGATTACTTTTATGGAAGTTTACCTTCAAACCTGAAGCTAAGTTAAAACATCGAAGCATACGTCGCATATTAACGACATTTGAGATGGACCATTCCCCCATAATCAAGGCATCATCGGCATACATGACATGCGATAGTACTGGACCTTCATTTGGTAAATTAATTCCTTTGAAAATACCCTCATTAATAGCTGAAACCATCACCGCATTAAGAGCTTCCATCACAAGTATAAATAAGAAAGGTGATATTGGATCCCCCTGCCTTAACCCTCTAGAGACCTTGAATTCTTTTGTTGGGGAACCGTTAACTATCACCGACATACTGCATAAGGACAATATATTCCCGACCCATAATCTCCATAACGGTGGAAACTCCATTTGTTGTAGAATGTGATCAAGAAACTTCCAATTCACCATATCATACGCCTTCTCAAAATCAATCTTGAAGAACATCGCCTTTTGTTTTGTTGATTTCAACCATGCAAGAATTTCATTAACAATCAGAGGGCCTTCAAGTATATTGCAGCCTTTATTTCACCACCCATGTCCCATATTGCAGCCTTTATTTCATCAACCGAAATTTGCCTGACAAGAGCCTCCGCTTCAAACTGTGATAACTTTTTAAAAACGTTACTATTGAACACCGGTCTGAATTGTGAACTTTCCCCATATCTATCTTCAAAGTGCTTGAAGATAGCCTTCTTGACCACCTCAGGATCCGTCCGCCATTCCCCATTTAGCATTAAGCCATTAATTCTAGCGTTTCTCTGATTGATTTTAATTGCTTTGTGAAAGAAACCGGAGTTTTCGTCACCGTCAAGTAGCCATTTTACCTTTGCTTTTTGTTTAAGGTCCTTTAGCCTTGCTTCCTCAATTTCCTCAATTTCTTTCTTCCAACTTAATCTCTCCCATAATTCCTCCTGCAATAACACCCTCGACTCCGCCTTGGCTTCTATATCTCGGACCTTTTTTATTAACATGTTTAATTTACCCATTTCGGCTTCCCTCTCGGCAGCCCGCCATGATTTAATAGCCATTTTGACAGCCTTTAATTTTAACATGAATTGTTTATCCGGATTACCATACACAACCGCCTCCTTATAAGCTTTAATTACTATCATATGAAGTCCAGGTTTTTTGAGCCATGAAGAGAAGAACTTGAAAGGAATCGGCCCGTAATTTACGTTTAGCATTGATAATAGGATTGGATTATGATCCGACCACTTTCTAGGCAATGCCGTTACCGTCACCCCAGGCCACAAATTTAGGAATTCTTGGCACACTAAGAATCTATCCAACTTACTCAATTTTGTTCCATCCGGGGACATATACGTAAATTTGTTTCCACCCATTTTTATATCAATCAAATCTGCTTGATGAATGAATTCATGGAAACTAGAAGCACCAGTCACACAAAAATTTGAGTTTACTCTTTCCGTTGGGTTACGAACTTCGTTGAAATCCCCAAAAACTACCCATATTCCTGTTATGGCTGCCTTATGATGACGAATCTTCTCCCAAAGTTCTTCCTTTTGACAACGGTCCGGAGGTGCATACACATTCAAGAAGATAATATCTAATTCCACTCCTGGGGAATTTCCAATACACAAAATGAATTGTCTATCCTTGATGATCTGCTTAACCACATACAGATTAGGATCCCATATAGATACTAAACCTCCCGATCTACCTGATGCTGGCACACTCGTCATTACATGTGGTGATTTTTCCCAGAAACCCATAATTTCCATCGACCTCTATATATACAGAGGTAAGACAAGTGATCTTGGTAGAGAACTGAAGAAATCTTATTTGTTTTGGTTTTGTATAATCTTTTAAAGCATGGTGAAATCATCCTTCAAGATGATGTTGGTGTTCATGTTATATCTTTGTGTTTCATGTAAGCTTGGTCTCATCCGTCATTAACTTTTGTTGTGTATTGAGTTTACACTAATGAATTATGATTTGCAGGGTGGCAAATCTCACGTGGTTTGGCTAATAAAGGATTGACAACGAGTCAGCACGTGGTATCTGAGAATGATGGTGACACTTTCTTGAACGGATTTGGTGATCCTTGTGATTCGCATGGTGTATGCAGGTCGATGTGTCGAGTTGGTATTCCCCATTGTTGTAAGGGTAAATGTGTGTGTAGTTGTCTCAGGGAATGCCCTTGTCCTATTAACGATTAGCCGGTTAGTGTCAACATATTTTTCTTGTCATGGCCATCAAGATGTACCTTCATTTGCATGAAATTCAAGAACACTTAATAATTATGACGAGTATGAGTGAGTTGTAATGATCCATGCAAGTTGGATTATATTAATAACATCTATCATATGTATACCTACTAGTGGATTGACTAATTATTCAGTGGCGTACCAAGGAATTTTAGTGATCGGGGTCGGATATTTTTGAGTTCGGTTGTATGTTAATAAATATTAATTCTTTCTTTCAGTATGTTTTGGTTCGAGTTGGGTTGGGTCACATAATAAAAAGATAAAAATAAATTAAATTTCAAACACATGATATAAAAACATCAATTTTTTGAAAAGAAATGGCTAAATTGAGGATTTGTAGTCTTTAGAATTAGCTTTGAGAGGGGGTGTAATTGTGGGCCAGAGGCGACCAGTGATATGCGCCTCTAATAGCAAGGTTCTGACAAAAATTGAACAATTGAGGACTTAGTATGACGAAGACGTCTAATATTATAAACTGTAATTGTCGTTATGGGCCAGAGGCGACAATCGAATTGTTTAGAAACAATGTTGAACTAGTCGTTTCTTCAATTGTCGTTAGTATTGTAATATTATAAACTGTAATTGAATTGTTTATTAATTAGTAGGTAAATTGTTTAATAGTTTGGATCATGAAGTAATGTGTTTAGGTTTTTTTTTAAGATAGTTATTAGACATTTGGGTAATTTGATTATAAAAATAAATAGAGTAATGAACTCAGTTTATATAGTTAATCGGTTTATATGTTTTCTTTAAATATGTTTAGTTAGATTATAAGAAGTTTGCATTAGTAAAAATTATTGAGGGTTTTGATCATTGTTAAAAGTTCATTGGGGTCGGTGTTAAAATTTCATAAGGATCAGTGTCAAAATTAATTGGGGTTAATAAGGATCAAATCCTATATATACTATCAAAAAAAATAATTCACGGGATGCGGATGACCTATTATAACCCCTTTGGTACGTCCCTGCAATTATTTGATTTCTTTTTATTAAAATATGCATTTAATAACAATTATAAAAGATACTATTTAAATTTTAAGTCTCACAAAGTATTCATCGGATTGAGATGTTGATTAAAAACATAACGTATGAGGAAGGTAGATAAAAAGAATAATTAAAATAGAATAACTAAAAATTTCTAACGTTTAATCGGTGTCTCCACAAAGTCGTATGTTCGATTATGTCTTCGAAGAAGTGCAAGTCGAATAAATATTGTTTGGTTTTCTCATTCCATGTTAGTTTTTGTCTACCCTGCTACTCTTCCTCAATTATGAGGGCTTCTCTTCCACCCGTACTTGAACTACTACCTGAATTCATGCTACCGGTAATCTATCCCTGAAAACTTTATCCCTTGTACATGATTCAACGTTATGTATCCACAAATCCATCTCAACATTCTTATATCAATTACCTTCAACTTTAGCTCGTGTATCCTTCTTGATTGGTTAACAATTAGTTCCATACAACATAGCCGATCAAACTACAACCATTTTTTCTTTAATCTCTTAGAATTTCTCTTTAATCTCTTTGGAAACCACTTATGAAACAAAAGGCTTATGACTGCTTCTCACGTATACCAACCCGAACGAGTTGAGTTATATCCTAGTGAACGAGTTGAGTTATATCCTAGTCGATGTGATCCAAATGTGTAAATTATATAAATATTTTTCTTATTTTTAATAAATTAGACTTTTTTATTTAAAAAATCTTTATAGTTCATATTTTGACTTTGACATTTTTATGAGATGACCGGCTTAAATGAAGTTTTTTAACTAAATTTAATACTGACGAATGATAAAAGGAAATTATATAAATATATTAGTTACATAAAACATATTGATAAAAGAATAAATGGAGTTAAGTATGAAGATGGCAATATGGTAAATGATTACTACTTGATTGTTTTGATTCAAATCTTATGTTAAATATGAATTACATTATAACTATTGCATTTACAAGTTGAATAAATTAGCTACATAAAGGCTATGACTAACATTATGTGCTATTATATTTACAAGTTGATCTAGAGTAAATAATAATTACTAGGTAACATGTTGGATTGCTGGGTTTTGGTTAATTTTTTCCACACTTTAACAAATATGTTATATATAACTTTTATTCAAAACTTAAACAAATGAATAAGGTGCCTGGGGCATTGCATTTTACAAAACCCACTGGGTTCAATTATTATGGATGGCATTTTTGCAATTTCTAACATAAAATTACATTTTTCATCGTTAACTTTAGTAAACTTACAATATAATTCCTGAATTTTAATAAAGTTATCTTTCTATCTCTTAAATATTTTTCTCTATTTAATTTAGTAGGTAAAATAATGTTACATATTTTTTTGCTTTTTAAATTAGTTTTTATTTTCCATTGTTGCTTATATTTTTGCTTTGTTTATTTCTATCTATGTTACCAATGTTTTGTGTGTACTTTCTCGCAGTGTGAGTATTAATGTACAAGTTGTTGACATTGTTTGAAGATTTAATCTAATATTTTAATTTTAAGCACAATTGTTCATGGTTAAATATACTATTTCTACGTCTTTTGTTTTTGCTTTAAAAGATTACTAGATCTGACTCGTAGCACGAGGTAAAAATGATATTTTGAACAAATGTTAATCTACGAAATGAGATTGCTTATCTGTTATTTTCACCATAGGCCAAAGAAAGATTCAAAAATGAAACGTAAGGTTGCTTGAAATTTAATTAGGTTTGAAGCTCACGAGAATTTATAGTTATCACTTGAATTATTTGTTCAAGCTAAAAAGAAGGTAAACTAACAATGGAAGTTGAAAAGAGAAGATAGCTCGTATCTAAAGATCGAGCAATAGCGGGAGCGAGGAGCACATATTCTTTGTTATTGTCTTTTTTGGTTGATCGCACCAACAAGAGTCGGTGCTTGCGAGTAGGAGAACATTCTTTATTGCAAGATGTTCGTTCATCCGTCAAATATTGGTTCACTTGCTTCATTTAGTTCATTCCCATTCTATACTTATTCTGTTTGCCTAGACAAGTAAAGTAAATTAGTAAATAGTGCAGGCAACTCAACACCGTCCTTTATAGCTTGGTTTGCGATTTATATTTTGTTTTCTTTTAATTTCAAAGATGCTTGCAACTAGGTTTTGTTACTTTTTACTCGTGTTTGCTAGATTTTATTTATCATCTAGGTCTAGATGAACTTTACATGTTTTGATTTGTTAATTTGACTTTTTCTTATGAACTATGATGATTCTAGTGAAGTTCTATCTTAATTGCTACTGATAAATATGTGTACCTATGGTTGCTGATTCAATTATTATTTTCCCACGGATATTACTTTAACTGGATGTGTTAACTTCAAACTTGTGTTGGTATATTCATTCTTAGATGATCAATTCCTAATTTTCAATCTAGGGCATAGACCATACATTAGGCAATTGACAAAGTTAATGATTTAGTTGTTATTTTAGGTATGCATTCCATACATAATAGGTTTGCTTCATGATATATAGTTTGGTAAATTGGAATCTTGTAGATTAGCCATAAGTAAATCATGGTCATTAAGGTTTGCTTCATGATTTGAGAATTGTTGATATTGTCTATGATATTAATGGTTTGAGAATTGTGGGACTAAAAAGCCAAATATTAGATATTAATCGATTCTAGCACTTTAGTATGTGTAGAAGTATGGTACCAGATTATAAACCAGATCCAGGATCCGACCCGCGAATCACAAATAACACCCGATCCGCGAACCACAAATTACATCGACCTGTAATAAGGGATTGACTCGTGTGTCACATCCAAGGTATTATAATTATTATCAATCCGAACAATTGATGAAACACACCTCCGATTGCATGAGTGGTAGGATCCAAAAATATAATAAACTCTTTTACAACCACTCTCATCATGATACATGATATTGACATATACAACATGAAATACTATAAATACAAGGTAAGGGGATTAATTTCTCTATGCATAAATATTTCCTAAACTCTTCCCAATTCTCCCTTTATTGAATTTTGTAAGAATGAGTTGTCATAATGTAACTTCTAAAAGATAAAATATATTGCGAGTCCTACAAGTTTTTTTAACAACATTTGGAACATCGATACGACATTTATGACCGTTAATACATTTTCATCAACATTAATGAAATGTTTAAATCCAAATTATAAAAGATATAAAATTTATGAGCATTTATAGAAGGATTATAGAAGCTCTTTGGTACCGCAGTTGTCCATAAACTCTATATATAGTTGTAAGACAAATGATAATCTTTGTAGAAAAGAAATTCTTATTTGTTTTCCTTCGTATCGAGATAATTTAAAACATGGCGAAA
>CM046430.1:48035118-48327618 GCA_025506505.1 Flaveria sonorensis | reverse complement strand
TGAGATTGCTTATCTGTTATTTTTGCCATAAGCCAAAGAAAGATTCAAGAATGGAATGTAAGGCCACTTGAAATTAAAGTTTGAAGCTCACGAGAGTTTATATTTTATCACTTGTTACTGGTTAAATACATAAGGTATGAGGAAGGTAGATAAAAAAAATAATTAAAAAAGAATAACTAAAAATCCCTAACGTTTAACCGATGTCTCCACAAAATCGTATGTTCGATTATGTCTTCGAAGAAGTGCAAGTCGAATAAATATTGTTTGATTTTCTCATCCCATGTTAGTTTTTGTCTACCCTGCTACACTTCCTCAATTGTGAGGGCTTCTCTTCAACCCGTGCTTGAACTACTACCTGAATTCATGCTACCGGTAATCTATCCCTAAAAACTTTATCCCTTCTACATGATTCAACGTTGTGTATCCACACATCCATCTCATCATTCTTATCTCCATTACCTCCAACTTTAGCTCGTGTATCCTTCTTGATTGGTTAACAATTAGTTCCATACAACATAGCCGATCAAATTACAACTATTTAAAATTTCTCTTTAATCTCTTTGGAAACCACTTATGAAACAAAAGGCTTATGACTGCTCTTCACTTATACCAACCCTCTTGAACGAGTTGAGTTATATCCTAGTCGATGTGATCCAAATGTGTAAATTATATAAATATTTTTCTTATTTTTAATAAGTTTGACTTTTTTATTTAAAAAATCTTATATAGTTCATATTTTGACGTTGACATTTTTATGAGATGACCGGCTTAAATAAAGTTTTTTAACTAAAATTAATACCGACGAATGATAAAAGGAAATTATATAAATATATTAGTTACATAAAACATATTGATAAAAGAATAAATGGAGTTAAGTATGAAGATGGCAATATGGTAAATGATTACTACTTGATTGTTTTGATTCAAATCTTATGTTAAATATGAATTACATTATAACTATTGCATTTACAAGTTGAATAAATTAGCTACATAAAGGCTATGACTAACATTATGTGCTATTATATTTATAAGTTGATCTAGAGTAAATAATAATTACTAGGTAACATGTTGGATTGCTGGGTTTGGTTAATTTTTTCCACACTTTAACAAATATGTTATATATAACTTTTATTCAAAACCTTAAACAAATGAATAAGGTGCCTGGGGCATTGCATTTTACAAAACCCACGGTTCAATTATTATGGATGGCATTTTTGCAATTTCTAACATAAAAATACATTTTTCATCGTTAACTTTAGTAAACTTACAATATAATTCCTGAATTTTAATAAAGTTATCATTCTATCTCTTAAATATTTTTCTCTATTTAATTTAGTAGGTAAAATAATGTTACATATTTTTTTACTTTTTAAATTAGTTTTTATTTTCCATTGTTGCTTATATTTCTTTAGTTTATTTCTATCTATGTTACAAATGTTTTGTGTGTACTTTCTCACGGTGTGAGTATTAATGTACAAGTTGTTGACATTGTTTGAAGATTTAATCTAAGATTTTAATTTTAAGCACAATTTTTCATGGTTAAATATACTATTTCTACGTCTTTTGTTTTTGCTTGAAAAGTTTACTAGATGTTAATCTACGAAATGATATTTGTTATTTTCAAATGTTAATCTACGAAATGAGATTGCTTATCTGTTATTTTCACCATAGGCCAAAGAATGATTCAAAAATGAAACGTAAGGTTGCTTGAAATTTAATTAGGTTTGAAGCTCACGAGACTTATAGTTATCACTTGAATTATTTGTTCAAGCTAAAAAGAAGGTAACTAACAATGGAAGTTGAAAAGAGAAGATAGCTCGTTTAAAAGATCGAGCAATGGCGGGAGCGAGGAGCACATTCTTTGTTATTGTCTTTTTTTGTTGATCGCACCAACAAGAGTCGGTGCTTGCGAGTAGGAGAACATTCCTTATTGCAAGATGTTCGTTCATCGTCAAATATTGTGTTCACTTGCTTCATTTAGTTCATTCCATTCTATACTTATTCTGTTTGCCTAGACAAGTAAAGTAAATAGTAAATAGTGCAGGCAACTCAACACCATCCTTTATAGCTTGGTTTGTGTTTATATTTTGTTTTCTTTTAATTTCAAAGATGCTTACAACTAGGTTTTGTTACTTTTACTCGTGTTTGCTAGATTTTATTTATCATCTAGGTCTAGATGAACTTTACATGTTTTGATTTGTTAATTTGACTTTTTCTTATGAACTATGATGATTCTAGTGAAGTTCTATCTTAATTGCTATTAATGAATATGTGTACCTATGGTTGATCAATTATTATTTTCCCGTGAATATTACTTACCGGATGTGTTAACTATAAACTTGTGTTGGTATGTTAATTTTAGATGATCAATTGGAATCTTGTAGATTACCCATAAGTCAATCATGGCCGTTAAGGTTTGCTTCATGATTTGAGAATTGTTGATATTGTCTATGATATTAATGGTTTGAGAATTGTGGGACTAAAAAGCCAAATATTAGATATTTAATCGGTTCTAGCACTTTAGTTGTGTAGAAGTATGGAACAAGATTATATCTCGGATCCAGGATCCGACCTGCCAATCACAAACAACACCCGACCCGCCAACCAAATAACATCCGACCCATAATAAGGGATTGACATGTGTCTCACATCCAAGGTATTATAATTATTATCAATCCTAACCTTTGATGAAACACACCTCCGATTGCATGAGTGGTAGGACCCAATAGTGTAACAAACTCTTTTACAACCATTCTTATCATCATACATGACATTGACATATATATCATGGAATACTATAAATACAAGGTAAGTATGATTGATTTCTATTTTCTCCAAGCATAAATATTCCCTAAACTCTTCCCATTTCTCTCTTTATTGAATTTTGTAAGAATGATTTGTCATAATGCAACTTCTAAAAGATAAAATATATTGCGAGTAATACAAGTTTTTTTTTAACATTTGGAACATCGATACGACACTTATGACCATTAATACATTTTCATCAACATTAATTAAATGTTTAAATCCAAATTATAACAGATATAAAATTTATGAGCATTTATAGAAGGATTATAGAAGCTCTTTGGTACCGCAGTTGTCCATAAACTCTATATAGAGTGGTAAGACAAGTGATAATCTTTGTAGAAAAGAAATTCTTATTTGTTTTCCTTCCTATCGAGATCTTTTAAAACATGGCGAAAGCGTCCTTCAATATGATGTTTATGTTTACATTATATCTTTGTGTTTCACGTAAGCTTGGTCTCATCGACCTTTAACTGTTGTTGTGTATTAAGTTTTCACTAATGACTTATGATTTGCAGGTTGGCAAATCTCATGTGGTTTGGTTGATAAAAGATTGGAAACGAGTCAGCCAGCGCTATCTGATAATGATGGTGACACTTTTGTGAACGGAGTTGGTGGTCCTTGTGATCCAGATGGTGGTTGCAGGATTACTTGTCGAGTTGGTATGCCCCATTGTTGTAATGGTATATGTGCTTGTATGTGTTCACGCGAATGCCCTTGTCCTAGTAATGAGCTAGCCGGTTAGTCTCTAACATGCTTTTTAATGACAACCATCAAGATGTACCTTCATTTGCATACTTCAAAAACACTATATAAACATGATGAATTTGAGTGAGTTTATTTGTTGATCCATTCACCCTTGGAATATGGAAATAACATCCAGTATAGTTTATGGCTCAATGGTCTAGCGGTATTGATGATTGATCTTTATAAACAAAATTTGTTTTTAAATTCTTATAATCATAAGTTGATTATGTGATATTTAACAATAAAAAAATATACGTTAGAAAAAGAAATGTGCGAGTACAACTAAACTAACGAAATATTTGACCGCTGATAAGTTTTTAATAAATTTTAGGACTCATAATTTTGAGTTTGTAGAAACATCTCGTTGTTAAGTCCTTCCCATACTAAACAAAATATTATTAAAGAAGGTAATATTTTATCCCAAAGGAAAGTCTAAATGTTGTTATTAAAAAAAGGTACTATTTTTATTTATAGAAATAAAAAGGATTAATAAAAATATTAAGAAGCTAACTATTATAATCATTAAGAATTTACTACTTCATTACGTAGTACATGGCGTTAATTTCACAATTCAAAGTAGATATGATCATTTATTAAAATTAAAAAAGCTATACTGAAAGTGAGATTTTTTTTAACATGATCATAATTCATATACTATTTACCTTGTTTAATTTAAGAATTAAAATTGTTAAAGATACTGGGTATTTATAAGGTTGCACTATTATGAACATACATAATAAACAACTTAATTACTTAATTTCCAACTATATATGATTATATGTTTTCTTCTATAAAGTACCGCCCGATATCTAGAGACCCCCTGTTATAAATCAACAACCTAAATTTCTATGCGGGTCGTATAGCATCATACGTATAGGTGAATCGTATAGTCCTATACGGGGTGTGTAACCACTCTACTGGATTTTTCCTCGTAGTCGGTGTCGAAATTTGTTATACGCGTCGTATGACGTTCTATGTGTCGTATAGGGGGTCGTATAGAACTATATGGGGTGTATAGCTCTCTGACAGCCCTCCTGAATTTTTCTCATTTTCAGTGTTTTCGATCCTATACACCGTACGTGTATGATGATGCTATACGATGCGTATAAGGGGGTATCGATTTATAAAGTGGGTTGTCCGTATATTATGACCCATAAAGTAATGTGAATAGTAACAATTAAATCTGTATGAATGAAGTTTTTCCTAATCCACAAACTCACGATAATACTAGCTTACACATGCTGACCATTTCAACACTTGACTTCTCGATTCACCCATTCTAGCACTTATAACCAGTATTAATGCTTTCAAGATGTTCGTGAGTAGAGACATAAGAGGGTAATCGTGAGTGGGGCAATAGGAGTGGGAAAGGGGAAAAGAGCATGTGAGATATAGCAGATTGTTTGATTTTTTATTATCTATTTATTACTTACTGAAGTTTGTTGGTAATCCGTGCTAATTATTTTTGTTAACTTATCCCGCTGGAAATCCTTTGGTAAAAGGTGCTGATTAACAATGTGTTAGTGGTGATACTAGAAGTTATAGCAAGTTATGTGTTAGTGGGTTACTATGAAGATGAAACGTCAACGTACCATGAAGTTGTAGCAAGTCATTTTGGTCACCTTTACACATTTATGACCAATTTTTTGTTAAAGGCATATTTGAATAGGTCATTATAGATTAGCCGAAGCAACATTATCTCATAACAAGTCATTCTAGGTATGTACATATGTAACCAACAAATATCTTAATGGTTAGTTTTAGTTACATCAAGATAAATAAAATTATAACACATTATTTTGTGCCAACTTCAATTACATTACAAATCAAATAAAATTAGACTATATTGCAAAATCTTATTAGTAAATTAACTACATTTTAAAAAAAAACATACTTATATACATTTACAAGTCAAGATTTGTGTCAGGGCACATCAAAACAACACTAACCACATTCTTCTTTGTTTTCTAAGATAATCTCCCATGTATTAGTGGGAAGACTACAAACAAAGATTTAATTCCTTGACTCCTTTATGGGGTTCTGTTTAAGAACGTGAGTACCAAGAAGAAAGGGTTCTGTTTAAGAAAGCACATCAAAACAACACTAACCACATTCTTCTTTGTTTCTAAGATAATCTCCCATGTATTAGTGGGAAGACTACAAACAAAGATTTAATTCCTTGACCTCCTTTATGGGGTTCTGTTTAAGAACGTGAGTACCAAGAAGAAAGGGTTCTGTTTAAGAAACGTGAGTACCAAGAAGAAAGGTAAGGATTCATATATATATAGCCCACTCGCGCTTCGCGACACTTTTAATATTATAACTAGTGCTTACCCACTCGCGCTTCACGGCGGTTACCAAGCGTTGTAAAAGGCATATAATATTTGGATAAAACTTTCAGAGAAGAAAGCATCTTGTTGTGGAAGTTGTTGGTATAGACATGGATTCAAACCATGATGGACCACCCGCCTCCCATATCTACAAGCCGGGCTGTTTTAAGCACCAGAATCTCTGATCAAACCTTTGGACCTGCACAATTTCAAGTACATGGCTGATTGGTTTTGTTATAGTCTGCGATCTCATGTTTAAATTTGTGATAATAATGTTCTTAGAGGTATATTTAATACATTAACTAATACGCATAACCTTTCAAAACATATTTGGGACTCAACCTGACTTAACTTGACCCAAACGTAATTTATACAATTTACATTGAAGCTTGCTTACCTGTAGTCAAATTGAACAAAAAAAATGCGTTTAAAGTATAAAAAATAAAAGAGAAAAACCTCAAACAAAGGAAATTATTAAAAGATGGGGACCTAGGTTTGCTAAGATGAGTACCAACTCAACTCATGTATGATTTGTAGCGGCTAACTGCAAGCGCTAAGGCCTTCCAAAAAACTATCTGGTCAAATAAATTGGTTTGCTTTTACAATTTCTTTTAGCGTTTTAATCAAACCTTCATGTAATTTAGATTGTTTATGAGATTATAGTTTTCTAAAGAGGCATGCATAAAAAGGATATTACTTGTAATATGACTTTCAAAAAATAAAGTCTTTTGATGTAACAAAGATGATTTAATGAAACATGAGAGAAATTAAACAGTGGCGGAGTTTGACGTAGTATGTAGGGGGCCCGGATTCAATACGTATAATATTTTCAGGCGAAATACGCATAAATTTCTACATCTTAACGAAAAAATAGCCCCCCGGCCCCCCTCGCCAGGCCCCTTAAAAACTCCGCCTATGAAAGTAATATTAAAAGAACTTAAACCTATCATGAAACAATCGAAAATAATATTTAAAATAAGAGAAGAGTTCACATAAAAAAGAGTTGTAGATCTAAAAAATATAAGAAGTAATATCAACCATTAATATTTTTAATCAATGGTTAACATCAAATAATAGAAAATAAGTTTATTAGATGAGTCTTTTATGCATAACCACTTTTATTAACTTTTTTTCAAGTTCTTCTATTTTTTTAGTTAATTTTTTATATGTGATATTATTTTTTTTATAAAAATTACAACATAAAACGAATGTTTTTATATTTAAAACGAGTATAATATCATTATATAAAAAGATAATAATTATTTCACGTTTTGAAGCTTATATGATTTTTGATTGTCATTATGTCTTTTGTTGTGTTTTTCTTAATACTATTTTATTTTTATAAAATGATATATTCTAAAAAATATATAATGGTGAAATAAAATTATTTTGTATTTCTAGTTTTTAAAACATAATGATAAATTAACAACTAATTAATATACACACATTAAAAATAATGACAAATAACATAAAATAATATAAAATATTAACACAATGATAAATGTTTCATTGTGGTTTTTTATCATAATTGTGTTATCTTAAATACTATGAGTTTTTAAAATATACATTGGTGAAATAATGCTATTGTTTACTTCTAATTATAAATACAATGATACATATCAATAACTTTATATAATAATAAAAAAACAATGATAGAAATAACATATTGTTTTATTTTGAGTATATAAGATTTGAAACATACATTAGTGAAATAACATCATTATATACTTTTAATTAAAAAAACACTATGATAGCTAACGAGTTTATATAATCTATAAAAATAATGACAAAAAATAACACAAAATTATCTAGAACGTAAAATACAATGACGAATACATATAACAAATGATGAAAAAAGTATGACACAATTACGTATTATACACAATGAGCGGACGTATTTAACACAATGAATAAAATGTCTTATCTTTTAAAACAATAGAAATACATATGTCAAATATATAATTTTATTTTTAAAATTAAATATATATTTTACTATAACCCTACCTGAAAATAAAAATGTTAAAATAATAGATGTTCGCAAAACCAATCATAGTTGATAGGTGAATAGGAAAAAGAATTGATGAGGTAAAAACTTGTGGATTTTAATCGTATTCTACAGTGTTAGAAAAATATAGATTTGAATCGTTTATTATAATTTTTAACTGTATTTTATAGGGTTAATTAGGAAAAAAAAAAAAAAGTTGAATTTACGATCGTAACATAATGACCATGATTAGTGAGTTGCCATAAATGAATTTTCTAAACATAACATATACTGGGAGTAATACGAGTACTTTTGGAACATTAATACGGCAATTTATGAGCATTAATGCATTTTCATCAAAATTAATGGAATGTCTAAATCTTAATCATAACAACCCTCCACAACCTCTATATATACAGAGGCAAGACAAGTGATCTTGGTAGAGAATTGAGAAAAAATCTTATTTGTTTTGTTTTGTATTTTAATCTTTTAAAGCATGGCGAAATTGTCTTTCAAGATGATGTTGGTGTTCACGTTATATCTTTGTGTTTCACGTAAGCTTGGTCACATTTGTCATAAACTTTTGTAGCATATTTAGTTTACACTAATGAATTATGATTTGCAGGGTGGCAAATCTCACGTGGTTTGGCTGATAAAGGATTGGTAGCGAGTCAGCACGTGGTATCTGAGAATGATGGTGACACTTTCTTGAACGGATTTGGTGATCCTTGTGATTCACATGGTGTATGCAGGTCGATGTGTCGAGTTGGTATTCCCCATTGTTGTAACGGTAAATGTGCGTGTAGTTGTCTCGGGGAATGCCCTTGTCCTACTAACGAATTAGCTGGTTAGTGTCAACACAATTTTTTTTTTTTGTAATGGCCATGAAGATGTACCTTCATTTGCATGAAATTCAAGAACACTGAATAATTGTGACAAGTATGAGTGAGTTGTAATGATCCATGCAAGTTGGAATATGTTATTATATAGCATTTATTATATGTGTAACTACTACTCGATTGACCAATTGTTCAATGGCGTACCCGGGAATTTAATTTCAATACATGATATAAATACGTCAATCTTTTGAAAAGAAATAGCTAAATTGAGGATTTGAGAGGGGGTGTAACTATGGGCCAGAGGCGACCAATGGTATGTGCCTCTAATAGCAAGGTTTTGACAAAAATTGAACAATTGAGGACTTATTACAACAATGACAATCGAATTGTTTAGAATCAGTGATTAACTAGTCGTTTCTTCAATTGTTGTTAATATTATAATATTATAAATTGTAATTGAACAGTTTATTAATTAGTAGGTGAATTGTTTAATAGTTTGGATAATGAAGAAATGTGTTTAGTTTTTTATAATAGTTATGAGACATTTGGGTAATTAGATTATAAAAATAAATAGAGTGATGAACTCAGTTTATATAGTTAATTGGTTTATAAGTTTTCTTAAAATATGTTTAGTTAGATTATAAGAAGCTTGTATTAGTAAAAATTATTGACGGTCTTGGTCATTGTTAAAAATCCTTTGAGGTTGGTGTTAAAATTTTATAAGGATCGGTGTTAAAATTAATTAGGGTCAATCAGGATCAGATCATATATATACTATCAAAATAAAAAATTCATGTGATGCGGGTGACCCACTATAATCCCTTTGGTACGCCCCTGCAGTTATTTAATTTATTTTTATTAAAATATGCATGTAATATAAAAGATACTATTTAAATTTTAGCCTCAAAAAGTATTCATCAGATTGAGATGTCAATTAAACAACATAGGTTCTAAGGAAGGTAGATAAAAAGAATAATTAAAAAAGATGGTAAATCTTACATTTATCTTATACGATAAAAAGATTGTTCCTAGAAAAACACTTAGCTCCGTAAAAGCTATTCTATTAATTTAAAAGTAAAGCAAATACAATAAATATACAAGAGTAAAAAGAGGCAAGCAACGTAGCACACTTAATCAGTAGTAGAAGATAAAACATAAGATGGACATATATATTTCTATCACTAAAGTAGAAGATAAAACACAAGATGACTAAATGCACATCTATGACAAAATAAATTACATGCACCCTTAAACTAACAAACATCCCTGTATTTAAAGACAAACCAAGAAGTAGCTAATATCGACACCTATGACTACAAGTCCACCTGAGTATAGTGCAAGCTAACTTATGAAGCTTCAACAAAGACCAAATCTATATGCTTCCCTAAAAATCTCTAACGTTAAATTGTTGTCTCCACAAAATCGTATGTTTGATTATGTATTCAAAGAAATGCAAGACGAACAAATATTGTTTGATTTTCTCATCCCATGTTAGTTTTTGTCTGCTACTGCTCCTCTTCCTCAATTGTGAGGGTTTCTCTTTCACCCGTGCTTGAACTACTACCTAAATTCATGTTATCTCTAATCTATTCTTAAAAACTTTATCCCTTGTATATGATTCAACGTTGTGTATCCAGACATCACCTTAACATTCTAATCTCAATTACCTCCAACTTTAGCTTGTGTCTTCTTGATTGGTTTACAATTAGTTCCATACAACATAGTCGATCAAACTACAGCTGTTTAGAATTTCTCTTTAATCTCATTCAAAACCTCATATTAAACAAAACACTTATGACTGCTCTTCACTTATACCAACCTACCTGAACGAGTTGAGTTACATATTTACGTTGTTAACCTAGGTAACATGTTAAGTTTTGGTTAACTTTTCTTACACTTTAACAAATATGTTATATATAACTTTTATTCATAACTTAAACAAGTGAATAAGGTGCCTGGGTGGTGGGGCGTTTGAATTTTACAAAACCCATTGGGTTCAGTTATAAGAGAAATATTCAAATAGAAAGTTTTTTTAAAACTAAAAAGTGTAAAAAGTAATCTTAACCATCCATCTTCTTAATCAATGGTTGAGATCAAATTGTAGGAAAAAGTTTGTTAGATGGGTATTTTGGGAATAGCCAGTTTTTTTGACTTGTTGCAAGTTCCCTCATTTTTTTAAACTTTAATAATTTTTATATACGACATTATTTTTTTATAAAAATTACATCATAAAAACGAGTGTTTTTTATCTTTTAAACGAGTACGGTATTGTTATATAAAAAGATAAAAAATAACGTTTTTAAGCTCGTATCTCGTCATGGTCTTTAGTGCAGTTTATTGTGTATTTTTATGGTTATTGTGTTAATTTTGAATGCTATTGTGGTTTTTTCTAAAATGATGAATTTTAAAAATATAATGATGGAACAACTTGTTGTGTATCTTTATATATATATAAATACAATAATAAATTAACAACTAATTAATCTAAACATTAAAAACAATGACAAGTAACACAATGTCTCATGTGTTCTTGATCGTCATCGTGATATCTTAAATAATATGAGTTTTGAAAAACATTGTTGAAATAAATTAACAACTAATTAATCTAATACATTAAAAACAATGACAAGTAACACAATGTTCTCATTGTGTCTTTTGATCGTCATCGTGATATCTTAAATAATATGATTTTTGAAAAATACATTGTTGAAATGACATCATTGTATATTTCTAAATTCTAATGGTAAAGCATACTGAATAATAACAAGTTTATATAATCTATTAAAAAACAATAACAAAAATAACACATTGTGTTATCTTCAACACTATGAGTTTTAAAAATTAGATTAGTGAAAGTATATCATTGTGTCTTCTAATTGTAAAACACAATGATAGATAACAAGTTTATAATCTATAAAAACAATGATAAAAATAACACAAAATGATTTAAAACGTAAAACACAAAGATTAATACACATAACAAATGATGTAAAATATATGACACAATTAACTGATATTTGACACAATGAACGTATAAGACACAATGAGCTGGCGTATTTGACATAATGATCAAAATGACATTCTCTTTAAAACAATAAAAAAACACGTGTCAAGCACACAATCATTGTTAGAATTTTTAGATTAAACATTATTTTTAGTATGACTCTACCCTATTACATAAAAAACATAAAATTTATGAGCATTAATACTAGATTTGAAATGCATTTGGGTATCAAAATTATAGCTACAGTACATCCATATGCATCTAAGCATGACAAGTGATATTGGTGCAAAGAAACTCACTCTTATTTGCATTTTGCACCTTAATCTTTTACACCATGGCAAAAACTTCAACAAAGATGGTGTTTTTTAATCGCTTTTTGTCTTCAATCTCTGGTACTATCGATCTGTACCCTTGTCTAATGTCTAATGTTTTCTTAGTAGCTAACGCGCCCTAATGAATATTTTTTTAGGATCACCAGCGAATTAGCAAGTGCTATCTAAGAACGACGAGGACAAACTAGTGAACATGCTTATAGAGGGTACACCTTGTGACCCCAACCGTGATGTTTGTGAAATGTTTGCTGTATTGGTGTACGGCAATGTTGTGACAATGTTTGCAAGTGTGGTGTTTGACAATATTTGCAAGTGTGGTGGTGACAATAATTGCAAGTGTTCACAGTGAGCTGATTTTAATATAATGGTGATCATCATTCGTCGTATGGGTTGTATGTGAATTTACAATTGACACTTTATCAAAATAACTAATCCAGACACTAAAATACTTGATTAATTTAATAGTCAAAAGGAACTTGATCTATATAACTAAATTCACTTTTTAACATTTATGTCTATTATGTACACCGAAAAACCTTTATACACATGGTTTGTTTTATCTTTGGTCCTTTGGTCGAACGCTCGTTAATTTGCATAGTAAAATTATGTCACGTGGTTATCGTATGAGGGTAGATGTATAAAAAAAAACATATGTGCGGCATGATTCAAAAACGAATAGATATATTAGGAAAATATGATAGATAAAACGTTGAGACCAACGACTAACACCTCAAACAAAAAATAATTGTATATATGGTTTATTTGTCAATAATAAACTTAATTTGCCATTCAAAAAATTATAATAAACTTAATACATAAAAATTAAAATGGTAAAGTAATTTAGATACTTTCCACGATTATATGATTATGAAAATCATATGATATTCTAATTTTTATATCTTAAATTATTATTGTTCATATGATACACCAAATTCTTATATAACTAAATTTAAAAAAGTGATGATAAAAACATATAAAAAATTAGTTTGAGGTTATATTAGTTAGACTTAACGTTTTACTGATTATATTTTTCTAAATAACTTCATGCATGTGTCTTGCATTTTAGTTTCTATGTATTAAGTTTAAGACTGAAATTCAAATCGTATGAAACAGTTTATTTTTATAGAACTAGTTTCTAACAAAAAGTAAGGATAAAAACATATTGAATTTGTTTGGGATTCTACTTGTTAGTCTCAACGTTTTACTATACATATTTCTCTACTACATTCGGAAACTGTCGTCCTATGCAGGCAAGCGAGAAGGCAACGTAAAAAGCATTATCGGATTCCTATTAGAATTATGCTGTTTGGATTTTTTTACACATATACCCTCATGTGATAACCATGTGACGTAACTTAACGATGCAAATTAACGATCATTAAATTGAAGAACCAAAGATGAAACAAACCATATATATAAAGATTGTCTGGTGTAATTAAAAAATATAAAGGTTAAAATTGAAATTAGTTACAAATATAAATGTCATAACCTTTAATTTACTCTTAATTTAATTACTACAATAATTACTTAATTTGACTGAATTAATTAAGTCAAACAATCTTGGGTTGTTCATCATAATCTTTAGAGTTTTTAATGGTCAGTCTAGTGGATTCGCAAGTTGAAGGATTTCAAGTATCGAATCAATAACCGAACGAATTGAAATCAGACAAATTTTAAAAAATATATAGACTGTCTTATAGTAGAGGTGTTGTAATAACCGCTACGAATAAAACCGGTTCACAACTTATGCTAACCGTCATTTCAAACCGGTTAGGATTATTTAGACATTAAACCGGTTTGTAATCCGCTGAAAACCCGGTTTTTAAAACCTAATAAAATTGGTTAACCGGTAACGTTAAAAAATAGCCTTTTTCGGTTTCTAGTCATTTCTTTCAAATTATAGCCGTTTTTTGACTTATTTACTCTCGCATGTTAGTATAAATAGGTAGTTGGTACATTGGTTTGATCACAACACTCTGAAACGCTCTTTGTTCTCTCTTAAAAGTCGATGTGGATGTTCAAGTCAGGCTACGTTCAAGTATAAGTCATATCCGTCAACTTCAATGAAGCATTACATGTACTTGAACTCATCCCTATTTGAATAGATACATATCAAAAAGAAGAACAACGACTCGATAATAATCATTATGTGTTAAATGTATAAATGATATCTAGTTTTATATGTTTTTTTTGTGACGAACTAATGTTTTGAAATTTCTAAGTTGGACAAAAGAAATGTATATCCAAATTTATATGTTTTTAGTGTTAGATTGATTACTTAATTTTATATGTATCAGTTAATAACTTATACCGGTTAACCGGTCCAGTTAATAACCCAAAACCGCTTACTAACCTAACTGGTTATTTAAAAACCAGATCCCCACCCCCAAAATAACCGATTTGATTATTAATTAAAGCTGGGTTTTTTTTAATATTGATTGCTGCACTTCTATTTTATAGTATTTGGTTTTCATTTGGACCCATTTCGCTCGGTTGGTCTTCTGGTTGGACCAAGATCACTAATTTGTTGGGCTACAAGTGTGGGCTGGGGTCATCTGGGTCCTGGGAAGCAATCGTAGGCTTGGGACTATTGGGCTGCAAACTATCTAAACAAAGTTAAAAAAGGTTTTTTTAGTTCTTTTTGGGTTAAGGAGGACGGACATCCAGGTAACTTCTCTTTTATCCCGAGTGTTAAATTAGAGGTGGGCATAAAAACCGGATTCAGACCCGACCCGTACCCGGGTACGGGTCGGATCCGATGAGAGGTGTACCCGGGTTGGACCCGTTTAAACCCGTAGGGTTGGAACCAGTTTTAATTTTGAGTTTTTAGCGAACCCGACCCGAACCCAAACCGGCCTGGTTGAGCCCGAGTTGAACCCGGTATTGGATACACACAAGAACAGAAAAGGAAAAAAAACTAAACCTGGTATTGGACCCGGTTTCGGACCCGACCTGGACCCAACCCTACCTACCTGGGTATAGCGGGTAGGGTTTTCAAGTAGGTGAACCCGACCCGAGTTCATACCCGGTTTTGCCTCAACCCGGTTACAAAAAAACCCGGTTGATCCGAACCCGGTTTCGGGTACAGCCCAAAACCCGAAATGCCCACCTGTATGTTAAATGTCTTGAAGGAATGCTTCAGTTGGACTTTCCTAAACTTTCCTTAAAATTTTACAAGTAAAACCTATCAAAACTTTCCTTAAAATTTTACAAGTAAAACCTATCAACTGGTCACTTTATTGGACATAACCACCTTCTGTTCTTTATTTGATAACAATAATAATTATTCAAGATATTTACTTAAGGAAGGTTTGAATCTGAGTTTTTTAAAAGATTATTATAATGTGTTACTATTAGGTTATCTTATGATGATTCATAACCACTTTATGTGTCACACTTAAAGCAAAAAGAACATGTTCATTATGCGGGTTTTACAGTTCTCTACCTAGAATTGGCACTTGTATTTCGCTACTTAAAAAAGGCTCCATGCAATGGAGCATCCAATTTTCCAAGTCCTATGCATGAACAAACTGTGGGATTATTATGTTGTGTTGAAACCGTTACAATGTGCGTCTATAAACCATCTTTTATTTAACAGAGGCATATATTCTAACCGTAAAATGCACATGTCACATCCTAGACACTTTGTGCGTTTTGCATACAAAAATCACGTAGTAAGGAGCCGGCCTCTCTCTCTCTCGATATTAATTATTGATATTGATTATAATTAATGTTTTTAATGATGAACACACACTTTCTAATATATACTCCTAAAATTCATCCATTGCTCACTTTATAAGACTTAATCAGCTGCCAATTTAGTAGGGATAAACACCATGTATGAGGTATCATTCTCAAGAAAATCACCCCTATGTTTGACATGTCTTTTTGTCTAAAAGCCCCACCAACATCCACTTTAATAGTATTATAAAATTTAAATTTTAAAGAATCAAATTTCAAAAACATTGTAGATAGGGAGTAAAAACAAGTTAGAGAAAGAGTAAGAAGCATCTTTCAATTATTACAAGGATGAGCATATGATGCATATGCGTATGGCCAAAAGTGCCCAAAAGAGATAGGAAACAATCATTTTGCAAAATCTCATGATGTTGTTCTATAGTTATCATCCTCAAAGTCCAAAATAAAGAAATAAAAAAGCAAGTAAAAAAGAAGAGTAGTTTGCAACTTTGCATCTCTAGGTGTTATTCAAGCTTCTTGATTTGAATGACCTCAATTGCATGATTGCAATAACATGTTCCTCCACTGCCACATGTACTTTATTAATAAAAAAACAGTTTTAATTATATGTGTAACAAAGATTAAGAATATTCTTTCTTTAAATTCTCTTCTCTAGTTATATACTTCAAGAACCTTCAAAGCTTTTACATTAATTTGATACTTAAATAACACTTTAACTTAGTTAACTTTAAATAAAACTGTTATACGGTACTAATGAATTAAAATAAAAAAAATTACTTTTTAGAATAATATATAAAAATTTTCTATACTTAAAGGAATGGTTAGAGTATATATTTATGCTCCAAGACTCCATAACTAGAGGAAACTAATAATGTTAACTAAAGGCAGTAATAGTGTAATTTTTCATTTTCTAATTCTGATTTAACATGATACTTTAATGTTTGGTCCTAGCATCGTGCTAGTGGCCAGTTTCTTTTCTAATAAATCGCCGTTCAATAAAATCTATTGTCCTTTTGTTCTTTCAAAGAAAGATAAAATAAAGAAACATATGATCAATTCCAAAGGCGTGTAAATGTAGTCACCAACCTTTTAATATTGTTTTCTTTGAATATATAGAACACTCTTAGGAGAGTATATGTTTTACACATGTTAAATAAATACTTTTTAAATTTATTTTAAATAGCATATCTCATACTTTTTAAGATGTTTATTAAAAATTAAAGAATAACACTTATGATGTACTCGTATTGATAGGTGAGTGAGACAGGAAAACCAACTTTTAGATGGCATATAAAGCTGACACGTGTCTCTTATTATTTTTATTTATTTGATATAGAATATGTTTGTATCAAGTGAAATACAAGTGATATATGTTTGTTTTATTTTTATGTCATGCGTATTTATTATTTCTTTTGAAAAATCATACAAACACTCATACATGTTTTTATATAATACCTGTCGGTGATCCATTTGTATTTCAACAACATATCACCGCGAGAACTTTGCTAGTGTCGGTCATGAACCTTTGCGACGGAAGATCTAAATTGGCAATTGTGAAGAGCTGACAATGATCAGTCAGTTGAAATCCCATCGGTGATCAATTAGAAAATTTATTTGACGATCTATCACTAGACTCACTACACATGCCCCTTTTCCACAACGCCCTTTACTAACAGTTCTCACTGCATGGAACATCTTTGTTAGCATTGTTACTGCCCAACATGCTTTAACTACACAAAATATTTGTAGAAACAAAATATGTAACTTATATTAATAGATTAACCAACCCAGCAAGCTTGTTACTACATAAAAACTTTACTAATTTCATTTGGATTCTATAGACCGTTTTACCTAACTCATTTAATTACCTACTCATGTAATCATCTTTAATCATCGCTAGAAAGAATTGGACAAAACAATTTTCTCCTTCACGTATCGACGCACTATATAAATACTTAAAAATGTTGGAAACACTTTATTACTAAAAATGTGCGCAAAGATATATCGATCCATAGAAGATGAGTGATGGTTTTGTGGCATAATTCAAAGCTTCAAACGTGCTTCCTTCTAATTGATTAAAGCTCAAATATAAGTATTTAATGTACTTTACTATAGCATCACAACGGCATGCATGCATCCTCCCCAAATCTTGAATGATTAGTAATCATGGATTCTTTGAGTCATACTAAAGAATAATATAATCAATATTTATTATACTTCTTTAACTCTTTAGCAAATAGTGTAACAAACAAATAAACTTATCCACCAGATCATATAGGGTCTGAGATACGGGATGGAAGCAACTATTATTAGAACGTAATATTTTGTTCATATCATAATAAAAACTAGTTGATATATAGGTCCGGCCTAAGGGAGGGGCCCAATCTCATGAGGGGCTTAAAATTATCATAAAAATTTAAATATGTCATATATAAGTATATAAAAAAATATTAATAAATTTGATGCATTACACATTTTGAATTAGACTACTACACACTTTAGATACCAGTTTACCTAAATATGATTTGGGTTAAACCCAACCGTACCTGTTTAATTAGAACATCACACAGAAACAGTTTAAAACCCAATAAAATAATATTTTAAGATTCATTAAAAAACAAAAAGAATGGTAAAAGATTTTTTTTCCTTTTGGGACCTGTTTTTCTAACTCTTCCCTGCATCTAAATCCTCAGCACCGGCTCTGTTTATATATCCCGCATGATACTTAAACATGTACATTACAAATATAAAACTTTATTTATAGTAGTGGTTGCTATAAGGTGGACACGATGGTGTGAGGTGGTGTTAGGAGTTTGGTGTTCATAGTGGTGGGCTTTGGCCTATGGTTGTTGACGATGGTAATGCTTGAAGAACAGCACGAGTAAACACTTTAATAGAAAGAATGAATTCAAGAATTTATATGATCATGATTGAAACATATTAAGAAAGAGTACACCTTGGTGGTTATAGTGATGGGCTTTGACTGATAGTTGTTGACGGTGGCTATGTGTTTTTAATAACGAACTAACACACACCCACTACTCCACATGTTTACACAAGACTTGAAACCTTATCACTAGAGAGTAAATCATAAAACCATGATACCATTAAGCAAAACGATCTTTGGTAAAGTTATACGATGCAAAAAATGTATAACCTTGTCAAAGTATATATATAATAGTGTGTATAATCTGAAATTTTTAGGTGTACGAATCATTTAGAATTTAAAACATTACCGGTAAACACACTTTCTCTACCCTACATCTATAATTACCACTTATAACATCAAACTGTCCTCTAAGTAGTGTTTTGAGATAATTTTCTTTTATATGTAAAAGTAAATTAAGACGTACTTCATTTCATGTAAATTAATATGTACCTTGTTATACAAGATTAATGGATTTAATAATAGTTCCTATGTGAGTTAATCATGTGTAATTTTTATTTTAAAAAAATAGTCATTGATGTCATAAATCAAAAGTTGCATTAAGTTTGAATTTGTGAAAACTATGTTTGACTAAGATAGGAAATCAACGAACAAAAAGCTATCAAAAATATGGAATTATGGTCTGAATCACAAATATTCTGTTTGAAGCGTATCGTGGCCTCGAAAGAATATTCACGAACAGGAAAGCATCAACTATATCAACCAATCAATAAACACCGGATCAATTGGTTTAAGAGAGTTTTAATTTGAAGATCATGTATTGGAGTTTTACTTGATACGATATGCTCCAAGTGAGTCAGAGATTTTATCACAGTGGACATTCGGGCGATGAGTTTCCTCAAAAAATGATGGGTGCGTCGGGTCACAAGGTTGTTTGTGATCATAAGACTTGGGTAGCCTTTCACTAATAGGTTTATCGGATGAAAAGGCTTTATAATGTTAATTTGCAGTTAAAAAGCAAAAAAAAAAAAAAAGAAGAAAACAAAAGGCAAAAGAAAACTAAAAACCAAAGCCATATCATATGAATGGCATAATTGGTAATTCAGCTTGCATATTATTTTACAACATCATTAAACCCAACTAGAGCAACATCTTCTCTACAATTTTACATAGTTAACACTAATTAATCATCTAAAATTTTATTCATATATGTTTACCATCAAATACTCTTTATGTCCTTCAAATCTGTTCTTATAACATACTTTTACTACCAGCCTCTCTTCTTTCTTGAAATATATACTTATAACATCTTTTAACTATCAAGACTCATCATTCTTGAATCTGTTCTTTTCACTTATCTTTTACTGGCAAAGATTTATCTTTATGCTATTAGAGGTGTCTAGACGTGAAACAAATGAAAAAATAAATAAATAAAACAGTAAGTGTACCATGTGATTCTGAAGATGGTGAAAGCCATTCAGGTCTTTATATGATTCAAGGAGAGCAACACACTATCTATTGAGTCGATGGAATATCTAGAACTTAATTATAGTTATAGGTTAAGAATTATTAGATGAGAGAACTCTTCCTTCAAGATTACAACTAGAAAATAATACTAAGACCAGATAATAACCAATATAATAGGATTAACATTTACACATACTAAATGTTTTAAGTCCACTTACCATTTGATGCCTCCCCATCATTAAACAAGAACACTATTACTATCATTTTCTAGATATATGTAATATGCATTCTTGGTTACGTATTAAATAATATTCTCATTTAACGTGTTGTGATAAGTGATGATAAGATTTTACTCGTTGCCACGTAGGCGTCGCATAAAACTGTGGGATATCATTCACTCTCGTCATTTATATTTAATTTTTTTAATAATATTAATATTATTTAATAAATAGAACATAATATAGAAAAACATTACATCTATACTAATAAGCAAAATAATTATTAGCCATATGGCTATTTTCTAGCACGTCTATATCATCTCTACCTAGGCTCTACCTAGTATTGTTCACGTGTATTCACCGTAATAAATTTACATTTTATGGTAAAAATCTTAAATTCAAAAAGTTTCCTTAATAAATGTTTAAAACTATATTAATCATAATTCTTTTGAGAAAATAAATAAGGTTTCATTAAAAATATGTTTATGAGAGTTAATTTTGTTAGCTAATCATTACTAAAACTATAATACTTTAACAATGTATGTAAAAAGATTTATGAATATTTATGAATAATAAAATCTTTTTTTTTGTACTATTATTTATAGCTTAAATATGTGTGTTATTTATACTAATAATATATAATAATTTTATTGACATGTTATTTATAACATATATTAGATTATGCATATGTGTGTGTGTTTGTGTGTGTGTGTATATATATATATTATATATATAATTTATTATATAATTTTTATATTTCAATCAGTGTAACACACAGACATCTAACATAGTAATAAAATCTCTAAAGGACACAAAAAACATGTTTTTGTTAAAAGATTTTTGAACACAACTTGGATACTAGTTTCATTATTTATTCTTTTAGATCTCTTTTCAAACATGTATCAAAACTGATTACATAGCCAAAATATTCTTGGTTGAAAATACTTGTTGTCGTTAAAATGCACAGCGGAACTTTTGGAAACCTATGTATTAAAGTTCTTTAAAAAAAGTAACGAGACACAAGTTATTAAAGAAAAAATCAATTAGGAGATAAAGTATATATTTAGGATAACAACAACAACAATGAATGAATTTTGATTGTTCAATTGTCGTCCTCACGAGCATGGAAAAACTTGATTCATGCATGTCCCATGCACACTAGGCGTGACGTTCACGCGTGAGATTAATGTCACATCATCTTTCACACGTCATTTTATGCACCACACCACACACACTTATATGTAACCCAAAAATTGTCATTAGGTTATATTAATTTTTATACTCTTTTTCTAACATTTGAAATTACATTCAATACCCGAGTGACTCTTCCGAAGACAAAATGTCAAACGTTCATACTGGTTTCGACGCTTCAGGCCTAGCTCGTCCGTCCATATAAAAGTTAACAGCTTTTATTGACAAATCTTTAATAAATTACATCTCTTCTTGATATGAAAATCGTTCACACCAAAATTATATATAGTTATTGTCATTTATTTGAAATAATATAAGTGTTTTTAGTCTCTAAATTATTTTCTTTTTGTTGGCAGGCACTATTCCAATTATTATAACCATGCTACGTGTTTGAACAAACAAAATCTACAGAACTATTAGAATTGTTTCACCTAATTGACCATGATGTCGTCATCAATGGATTTGGCGGACCAACCATATCATGTATCAGATGACAGATACAATTCTAACCAGTTTGCTACACTACTTTTATGCAGTTGAGATCATACATTTTAAATGAAAATAGGCTAGCTCTAGCTACCTTATGGAGTAAAATGTAAATATCTGCCTCCTAGAGTTTTAAAATACAATCAACCATCTAGAGCATACAAGATTTGGTAATTTTTCATGAAAACAAGTTGACTCTAGCTACCTTGTGGAACAAAATGTAAATGTGTGCCTCCTGGAGTTTTCAAATACAATCAACCATCTAGAGCATACAAGATTTGGTTATTGATCAATGACGATAAGCGATGTTATTTGTTAATTTCATCATTAGACCTAACCGTTATTGCTTTTGAGATGGAAGCGTAGTTCCATCAAAAGCAAATTTTACAAGACAAGATTTTATAGGGTGGTGATAAGTAATCATCCATGGAAACCAAGGAAAGCGAAGGAGTTAAAGATTATTTATATATTGTCTGTATTTTAAAGGTGATAGGGGTGTTATTTTTACCACCCTCGAATGCCCTAACATTCAACCAATAATTTTTTGCCACCTTAAATTTACCCCAAACTATCCCAATAACGTGTCACTACCCTCAACTACCTTATATATTTATTTTTTCTTTTTTAAATTAAAAATAAATTAAATATTTGAAAAACACAAATAAAACTTAATTTTCATTAAAGGTAAAACATTACATAATTGAAATAAAAAAAACATCAAATATAAAAATATTAAAAGAAAAAAAAGTAAGAAAACATAAAAAATAAATCTAAAAATCATAAGACCAATTATTATTATTATTATTATTTTTTGCTATTATATGTTTTTGGACAAGAATTATTTTCAACATTGGTCGGCTCACATGGTCCCTATATGGTACGTTATCGTATCAAGGTGCAAAATGACCAAAAGTGAGTTGACCTTGTAAGATGCAATTTAAATCGATATGACCGGATAACACGATGGTGCAACTTGAGTTTGCATGACTGGATAATACGGTTAGCTCGAACTAAAACCACCTCCTCTCAAATAGAGTCGGCTCATCTCAAACTAAAAGAGCTTCTTGCGGTTTAGGGGCTTTTTGGTTGCACCAACTTTTCTTTCTTTCTTTTTTTTTTTTTTGAAATGTTTAAATTTAGGTGTAGGGTAATAAAAAACAGATGATTATTATTATTATTATTATTATTATATTATGAATTTTTCAATGCATAACGGCTCTTTAATGTCTATATAGACATCGAACTGCTCAATCCGCTTTTACGTGTAACGGTATTTAATACCTAACTAGGCTACTCGGTTCACCAGCAGCGGTGTAGCCTCTGGTAGCTATTACACTCGCTGCCACTGCTCGTCCCCACCACCCTAATTAAAAAAAAAAAAATTATTATTTCATCTCGTTATAACACAAAAGTCATTTCTTTACATAAACATACAGAGTACCATACTACCATCTATACATAATTTAGTCAACATCATTTGTTGATCTTGAAAGAATCAAACACATAAAACCACACAATATCCTTACACTACAGAAAGTGCTGCAACACATAAAGCCATATATATCAAGTATCAAGTATACGTGTATAATAGTGGGTTGGTCCATTTCTTTATCGAACAAAGTCAGAATCATTGCCAAAGTACAACCATTAATTCAGGGTGTACAACTCAATGCAATCACACACTTGAATTTAATAATTCTGGGGAAAAGATTCACCATAATAGTTTAACAGCAGCAGTGGCGGTGGTTAATCATCAAGAGCTCTGTTTTTCATGCAGGCGTGGGCATAAATGCAGGACCTCTGCCATTGACAACCTTCTGTTTCAGTTTTCCTTCAAAACCCATTTTTGATTCATATATCCACAAAGAAATCACACATTTACACCTCAAAACACACACTGATCTTGGAATAATTTGTGGGTGTCTTTGATTTCTTGTGGAATTTAAAGTTTTCATCAAGAACAGAGCTTTCTTGAACTAAATTGATGAAAACGATTTGGGTTTTCTTTTTCTGGCTGAAGTGTTGAGTGGAGAGTACCAAAAGTTGCTCAGATTATCTGAAATGGGTATCTTTTATCTTCCTACTTTTGGGTGTTTTCTGCAATTAGGGTTTCGTCAGAATGAATCATGAGGTGAATTTAGGGTTTATTTATGATATTGAATCGATCTTCTTTTTAATTGCTCAATGGACAGTTTGATCTGAGGCTTTAACTGTTGTGGGTTGGTTTTCTTGTTATTGGAGGCTTTGAAATTAGGGTTTTTTAAAAATTTGATCTTTTGATTTTGGTGGGGCTTTCTTGAAGATGGCAGGGGAGGGTGAAATTGAGGGGGGAAACAGAGATGATGAACAAATGCATTACAATCCAACAAGTTTATCTTCAAATTGGGCATTTAATAACCCTAATGATCTCACAAATTCAGCAAGTAACCCCATGATCAAAGGTTCATGTTCTTCAACTTCATTGGTTGACTCATTTTGCCATACTGTTCCCACTGTTTGGGATGATCATCCCTCAAATTCACAACATTTAGGTGCTTTCTGTGATATGAATATGCAAAACAATGCCACCAGTTCATCATCTTCACTTGGGTTATGGAAGAGCAACTTGTTTGCGCCTCCCAGAAGTGTGGACATTTGTTGGACCCCAACGGATGCCTCGGTTAAACGTGGTGGTATTTTCTTGCCATCGGGTGCTTCGGCCATGCTTCCTCAGAGCTTATCGCAGTTTCCAGCCGATTCAGGGTTCATTGAGAGGGCAGCTAGGTTGTCATCATTTAGTGGAGGTAGTTTTGAAGATGTGGTTAACCCTTTTGGCAATGTACATGACTCATCTTTAAGCGCGTATCCTAGTAGACCACAAGTGCAATCACAAGAGGGTTTGGTAGGGAATGGGTTCAATTTGGCTTCTGGTGAAGGGTCTAAAGAGACGCCCCAGCCCGTTGACTGTGGGACCGATGACGGGCGTCAACCTAAACAAGGTGGTTCTAGTTATTCTGGCAATAAATTGGTTGGTGAAACTGAACTTAGTGGTGGTGGGGATGAAAATTCTAATGAGGGACTAGCCTCAAAAAAAAGAAGAAGTGATCAGGTATTTCTTAATTGCTAAGTATCTTTGATTCTTAAACTATGTAGAACCTAAATCTTTAATGTACAATCAAGAAGTTCATCTGAAATTACCTAGAAATTTCTAAGACTAACGTAACTAAGACTAAAGGCACACGTAGAAAGTACCTAAGGCTAAGTTGAGAAGTTCATCCGAAAGGCGGTCTTTGACGTTTGTTGACTGTTTATTTATAAATGATAGGATATCGAGAACGATCAAGTCAAAAGATCCCCTCAAACGCCTAGTGAGATCACAAAGAACAACAATGAAGGTCAACAGAAGGGTGAAAATAACCCGAATTCTGTTGCTAATAAATCAAGTGGGAAACATGGTAAGCAGGTATCTCATTCTCCTGATGCACAGAAGGAAGAGTACGTTCATGTTCGTGCGCGAAGAGGCCAAGCTACCAATAGTCACAGTCTTGCCGAAAGAGTAAGGCTTTCCGTAAATATATTGTGATTGTTATATTCAAGTCATTTTATTTCTTATCTAAGTCAGTCCCCAAAGTAAATTGCAATAAGTACATTTGTTTACCATTAGAAGTCAGTTTTGTTGCAGGTGATTATCCAATAATGATTATTGGAAAGATATGAAGTTTCGAGTAATTTACATAAAGCGTTTTACGTTGATTATTAATAGGTGAGAAGGGAGAAGATCAGTGAACGAATGAAATTCCTTCAAGACCTTGTTCCTGGATGTAGCAAGGTTAGTTATCAAAATTGTCACCAAAATCTTGAATTTGTACCAGAGAAAGACAAAGTTCTGTTGAATATTTCTCATTTATTGTTGAATGTTTATTAAGGTCACAGGCAAAGCGGTTATGTTGGATGAAATCATTAACTATGTACAGTCACTACAACGACAAGTTGAGGTATGATGACCAAAAATAACATATTTTAATTGCTATTTTATGAACTCAGTGTAAGATTAGAGTTTTATTTTTGCAGTTTTTATCGATGAAGCTTGCTACTGTTAATCCTAGAATGGATTTTAACCTTGAAGGACTCTTGACAAAAGATGTAAGAATACTTTAATAGAATGTCACTAACTAATAATCAAGTTTCACCATTGTTTCTCTAGGTCCACTCTTTGCCAAAGATCTAACAATTCAAGTTTTATTTTTTTTCTATGTTGAGGAGTGCAAGTTGTGTAAAATAGCTATTTTACACATGACACACCACAAACTTATGTAACTGGTAATATATCGCAAGTGCATTTTAGAAACAAATTCACGACATTGAAACAGAATAAAAACTTCAGTGGTTAAATGATGAAACTTGGTTACTGGTCACTACCACTTCCCTATAAATAATGATGAGCTTTATTTTGATTAGATACTTGAATCGCGATTGGGACCGTCTTGTTCACTTGGTTTTGGTGCTGACATGGCTATGCCTTATACACCTAACCAATCACAAATGGCGATTATGCAAGGCGGAATTTCTGGTGTTGGAAGATCTTCAGATGGGATAAGAAGAACAGCTAGTTCCCATTTGATGTCTGTTAGTGGAGGATATAAAGATCCTGCTTCTCAGGTAATTTGCTGTTTATTTTAATAAACTGTCTGATTACTATATTTTGAATTACAATATTATTTCTATTGGTTTAACATATTTTCCAAAGACAGGTACCTAGTACATGGGATGATGAGCTTCACAATATTGTCCAAATGGGATTAGGTCCTAGTACCCCCTTCAGCAGCCAGAATTTAGGTACTTTAAATAGAATACATATTTGTAATTTTATTATTTTATTTATCGTGTTACGTATTTCATCAATCTCCTAGCTACTTTCTTTACACAGGATCCGCACCTCCGGGCCATTTGAAAACCGAACCCTAAGAAAGACAATTTAGGCTTTATGAAAAAAGTACAACTAGAAGAATCCGAATCTGAATTCGGAGTCGAATCTTGTGGGGCCCAGAGACCAGGAGTCATGTAATTAACCTGTGGGTATATTTTTTGGTGCATTGACTATATATAAGCTGCAAGAGAAGGTGATGATACATAAATAGCATATAGGTATCAAGTTGATCTAAAAGAAAGAATGATTTTGTTGACTCAAATTGTAAAGCAAAGGATGAATCGGTATCTGGGTAAGCTCTGTTATGAATATTTAGCTCAGTGAAATGTTAAAAATCTTTTCTTGGTTGATTCTTGCAGCATATGAGGCCATATTAAGTTTAGTGTGTTGATGTTTGTAATCTCTGATTGTATTTTAGAACAGTTGTTTTCTTCATACTTAGAAGGATGGTTTTAGCAAAACCGATCTATGAACCCCTGTCAGCAAGAACAAGTTTTATAAGAGTGGCCTATTTTGATCCGTTGTATAATTTAAGCAGACGTGAATCAACCCAATTAGTAAACGAAGATGACTCAAATCGACCTGTTTCTTGAACAATGGGCTACGATTGCTTGTCGTACTGTTTAGTTTGTTATCTTTATAGTGATTATGGATTAGTTAGGGGTTGGCAGTACACATAGTGACTCTGAGTTTGGATTCTTGCTGCTTGTAATTTACATGTTTGGATCCTTGTAATGAGAATCTTTAGTTCATGGTATTACTTTTTCATCAATAAAAACTCATTAAGAACAAACACTTATGAGAGTATGCGACTAATTCAACTGCAAATCTTGAATTGTGATTCTGGAAACCAAATCATCTCATTCATAATCCCTTGAAGTCGAGAGTTCTGGTTGTTTAGCTGTTGATCCTGTATAAATATTACCAATTAATACGATGTAGACGATGAATTGATGATGCTGTATATTATCCCTTCAATCTTGTGCGAGCTCAAGGATTATATACAAATTCTGATATCAACTAATCCTTGAACAATGACCCTCCACCAAGAGCTTTGAAAAACTCCATTTTTTTGTCAAGAGATACAATATCACCCCAAGAGGTTTAAAGACAGAACAAGCAGAAGCTGGATTGTAAGAATCTCTTTTGAAGAGACTCAAATGCTTATCATTACGCCACGCTTCGTTCGAAGATTAAAGTTACGGATCTTGTTAGATGTCACATCATACTTTTGACTAGGTACGTAAGCATATTAGAATACCTCACAACTGTCAAAAATGTAGAACTTGATTAAAGTTGGTTAATTTATATACAAATTACCTTTAGTCTATCAACTATCATATTAATTCAAGAAAGCTTCTTACTTCTGATTCTATATGTTCATAAGAGCAAACAACCTGATCGGCTGATCCCTAATGCATCAAATATGGGCTTCTTTGAATAAAGTTTGTGTCTCAGCTCTGCACATGATGCACCTGATTCCCATTTCATATAATGTTAGCTTAAAAGAAACATATAAACACACTTCTAATTGTTGTTATAACATCTAGAAGTTAACTGCCCGGGATGACGGATGCATAAAAGTAACGATGGTTTGTCACTCCACATATCAGAGGCCCACATAGGGGTGGCGCTTTGATCTGACCAAACGCTCCATTCCTATCTTATACTCGGGTGTTAGTTTCTGAATGGATATATACATGATACTAGAGTATGGTATCACGTCATCAATTACAAGCGGAGGCTGTATGCATCTACGGGTGTTAGTTTCTGATGTGGCAAGGTTTAAAAGCTATGGTAGACATTTCCCCGAGGCTTCTAGTTTATTTGCATATTGCATAAGTATTCGATCATGGAGTGGAGGCAAGATCTGATCTCTAATGCATCCTTTAGTAAAACAAAGAAAGATTTTAAATATTACCGTCATTATTATAGTTATGATTACTATGATGATTGTATACTTGGTCACAAGGAATACCCCATGTCAAATACCACCAATTCCACAGTTAAATGTTTTTAAGTGGGAGCGATTCTAGAATACGTGACTTCATGGGAAGTCTCCAGCGAGGCATACAAAAACAAAGTCTTAAGCTCTTCGTATACAAATATATTGGTTGGTGTGAAAGACCGGATGTTATAATGTGTCTCCTCAATCTACTTTGACTTCGTTATTATTTGTCTTTGTATCCTAATGATGCTTGAAAAGCGTGTAATTTCTCAATCAATCTTTAAATAAGACTTTTTAATCATGGAATCTAAGTTTGGTGTGAACAATTTGATTAAAAACTGCAACTTGGAACATGTCTATTTTTAATTGACCTGCACATAAACTAATATGATGCAGGTAACTTCTGCGCTCTTAACTCTTGTACTTATTACTTCGTGCAATGAAAATAATAATATGGTTGCTTTAACAAATCGATTTGTGCTTTACAGGTCAATTCAAATTCAAAAACATTGAGCTTTCAGGAACATTTTGTATGGCCTTTTTATCAATCAAAATACCACTGGTGAGCAGCCTCCACTTGAATACATTTCTTTAATCATGGGAAGTCGTTACCTGAAAACTTACAGGACCCGTAACCAGCTGGATCAGTTAAAATCGTAGTTTGCACTGCGTAGGTGACCTGTGTAGAAACACGATTCGAACCCTGAACTCTACTAGATATACTCAATTTTGTCTTTTGTAGGCTCATCTTCAACATCTAGCGGTGCCCTCTAATAGGTGACATCTTCCTCCCTAAAATCTCATGTCACGTAGCCATAAGGCCTTTTTATTTATTTATTTATTTATTTTTTTTTTTTTTTTTGTGAATGGGGATACGAGAAAATTACTTCAAACTTCTTCTGTAATTCTCATTGATCTTCTGATTTCTTTCTTGAATTCATCACCCTCGTGAGCACAAGTTCCACTCCAGATCGGTTGGTCTAGTCGAAATCAACTGACACACATACATGGAATACAATGTGAGTTTCAGTGAGCTCATTGCTTGTGCTTATAGACGTGGTGAATCTGGTCATTATTTGTACAGTTCATTACATAATGATTCTTGCGGTTTATCTAAAATAACAGGTTTGGATAATAAAGGTTTTTTTGTGACAGGTTCGGGCATTGTGTTTTAAATTTTATAACAATTTAAGATATTAAGACTAACAGCCGTTAGTTCTTCTGTTAAATCTAAGTGCATATCTGTCTTTTCATTTTACAATGACTACTAATGTATTTAAAGGGACTGTTTATGCTATTTGCTATAAATAAAAGATTGTCTGTGTAATTTAACACAAGCACACATATATATAGTGGAAATGTCCGCGCGTTGCAGCGGTACGGCTGTTGCGTGATTTTTGGGGAATTTGATTTTAATCGATATCGGCTTGGTGCGTTATTATGTAAATTAAAAAATCAAAATATAATTATTGAAAAAATTGAATGAAAGAAAATAATTACGTATATTACAAAAGTCTTTAATACAACTATATTATCCCAACAAGATTAGTAAAAGCAAGGGTGATATTTGTGATCGGAAATAACTTGTTACCTAGATTTTAGGGGGCGGTTTCATTTTATGAATGTAGGTTAGAGTGTTATGATCATCCGAGTCAACTTTCGGTGGTGATTTGCATAGATTGGAGAAAGTTAATGGAGAAATTGTCACCACAAATTACTATTTTAATTGTTATTGAGCTGTTAACAACCGGTAAGGAAAAGGGGAAAGGGATTAGTGCTCAATCGCAATGAATGAACAGCATTGAAAGTAAATGACGGTTTTGTTTAGCCACGTGTATATGATTTAATATTTGTATTATAAGCATCATATGTTATACTTTATTGTAAGGGCATAAAATGAAATAAAATGGTTAATTTTTTAAAATTTAAGCATGACTTTTCATATGGGTGTTTTATTCCATATGTAAAATTATCATTCTATCATCATTTTACTTTTATTATAAAAGATATAGATAGATATTAAAATTATTAAACTCACAATATGCCCTTAAAAAATATTAGTATTATAGTTATTATAAATATGAAGATATATATAAGTTATATACTTAAATATTTAAATAAAATAATACTTAATTTAAATAGTATCTAGTTATAAAAATATAATTAGTAAATATAAATTTAAATATCAATTTATAGTATCATAAATAAAATAAAATTTAATAAAGTGAATTAAATAATATTATATTATTAAATAATGTATTAATAATGTTCATTAAATACATGAAAGAGATAAGGGTAAAAATGTTAAGGTATATAAAATTTAATGGATAAATTTATCATATTGTCCTAAAATGTCTTAAAATCTTAACCAATTTTCTATTCTACTCTTTTAATTGTCTTGCACTCATCTGTACATGTTGCTTCAAAATTTGTATGCTTAGCAAAATTACATCTCTATCCAAAGAGATGTATTATATAGTAGTATAGATATAAATATTTAAATAAAATAAAACTTATTTTAAATAGTATTTCGTTATAAAAATATGATTAGTAATTATAAATTTAAATGTCAATTTATATTATTATAAAAAAATAAAATTTAATGAAGTGAATTAAATAATATCATATTATTAAATAATATATTAATAATGTGTATTAAATAATACAATAATTAAAAGAAGTTAATTAAATGGGGACAAAAGTGAAACTATTTGCATAAAACACTTATATTTTATGTTTAGAATATTATATAGGTGTCTTACACTTTGAATGAAATTACCATCTTATCCTTCTAAGATGTATTATATAGTAGTATAGATATTAATATTAGTTACACATTTGTTCCAGAATAATTTCGCCACCACCATCGTCGGCCACCACTGCGGGGCACGGTACAGGCCACCACCGTCAGCCACCACCCTGTCACATTCTCCTCACCACCACCATTGTCTTCAGCTCTATAAATAAAACAACAATAACAACACCAACATCGGCAGATTCACCACCACCGACCACCAACCACCGATCATGCAACTAGCCACCACCACCAACCGCTACCAGCCCTTCCCATTTCAGACCAAGAACCCAATTTAATCCACCGCCACCACCCACCATCACCGCCGCCCGCAATAGTTGCCGTCCACTATCGCTGCCACCCACCATATCCCTCACATCGTCCTCACCACTAACATCGTCTTCAACTCCAAAACTTTTTCTCAAAACCCTAAAAACTAAGCTAGGGATTATTGATTTTAGGGCTTGTAGATATAGCTTTGAACCCAGATCAGAACCCTCAACACTGGTGGTTCGATGGAGATGAAACAGGGATGGATGTTGTGATGTGGTGATAGTAGATGGTGGTGACGATGTGATGGTGATGGTGGTTATGCGATTGATTTGGTGCTGCTCATGGGTGGTATTTGTGCGATTGTGGTAATGAAAACTAAGGCTATGAGAGAAAAGAGGTGGTGGAAATCGAAAGAGTAGCAGTGGTGGTGGTGAAGAGTCCGGTGATTAGGAGTAGAGAAAAAAAGGGTTTTGATTGGGGTACGGGATGAATGGTGGCTCATTTGAAATTTTGAATTTAACTTTTTGATATTAACAAAATTAAATGATTATGTAAGGTGGTGTTTGTTTTTTGTCAGAAGTACTTCCTGACCTCTTTTGTCTGCGCCGCGCAGACCACGCGCAGACGTTAAGGTCTGTTGGCTATTTGTTTTTCGAAAGACCTTTCATTAAAAAAGGTCTTCCTGATGTCTGCATGAGGTAGACATGGACCATCCACTTCTGCAATCTTCTAACCTCTTCTCATTCTTCACCATCAGCCACACACCCACCCGCCACCGCCACCACCGGCCCACCCGCCACCGCCACCCTCTTCCCCACCAGCAACCACCCCCTCTCAATCGAAGACCACCACCGCTCTCCACCGGCGCCAACCCACCCATCGCCTACCCCTGTTCGCACCACCATCACCATCCCACTCCATCCAACCCCAAACCATCGCCTTTCCTGACGACCCCTATTCGCACGACCATCGCCATCCCACTCCAGGCGATGTCGTCGAATCTGGCGGCCCCACGCGGCGGAGAGCCGACTGGGCTGATGGTTCCGGTTTACCTAATGAGCTCCGTTGTGGTGTTCGTGATGTGGGCGATGGTGGCGGCGATCCCGTGCCAAGAACGCACAGGGTTGGGGGCTCAATTGCAGGTATCGAAGCAGTATTCATGGGGCAAGTGATGATGGGGTTGCAGGAGAAGAAGGGGCGAAGTGGGCTGTTGGTGGAGACGCAGAGGCTGGAGAAGTTGGGGGGTTGGTGGAGGTGGGGGAGGCGGCGAAGGTGGTGGCGGAGATGGCGGGGGTGGTGGCGGAGATGGCGGAGGGGGTTGGTGGCGCTGCGGATGCAGGTGAGGGAGGTGTTTAATTGGGGATAATTTGGTGGGTTAAAAATAGGTTTATTTTCAAAAAACAAACAGTCTTCTTCTTGCAGACTGCAGACGTTTAGTCCACCTCTTCTCCTGCAAATGTCTGCAGATGTGGTCCGCAGACTGCAGACATTTTGTTGCAGAAAAAACAAACAAACAAACAGCACCTAAAACATCTATATTAAGTAAGTTACATAAAACCCCCTACCAAATTATTAATTAACATAATCAATCCTTTAAATAATAAATGATTGAAATGCTCTTGAACCTAACAGAAAAATTAACACAAGTTAGTGTTAATATTGAAACTCAAGTACAAATTAAAATTACAAAACCCAAACTTGTTACTTTTTTTGTTTAGTACCCAAATTTATTATTTTTCGTAAACCACTGTGACTATCTATGTAATTAACGTTACACATACATATAAGCTAGTATCGAACACCAAATAACACAATTAAAGAACTCTCACGGTAGCAATTCAAGCCCATCCACCACATATATCACAAAATACTATTATGTAACACGTGGAGTTTATATAATTAGCATGGAAGTAGATGCAAATTTAACCAAACATTACATAAAATATCAAAACATCATCAATAAACATATTTGTGGTAAGGTGCATCCTTCTATCCAAAAGATCAAAGATCAAATTATACATGTTACAAGTATTGATGATTAATAAAAATAAAACAAGAGTTGTTATGAAAAACATAAAACATCAACACATTGGACATGAGACAAATAATTAATATAAAAATTTATATAATTTTAATTATCAACTCATGTGTGCATGAGTTGTTGTACAATATTGCTTTATTGGTGTACATTCAATTATATATGCATATATTGTCAAATTGATAAGTGACAATGCTTAAGGTACAACTTCTAATGCATAACTGGAAAAAAAAAATACAAAAATGGACATGATGATGGTTGTGCACGTGGCAGGATCTTAAAAGGGTTAGTTTTAGATATTTAGTGATATGTTTTTTCCTACTTTAAATTGTATTTTTTTTATCGTTATGTGAGATTACTTATTTTACGTTCATATCATTATATAAGAGTTATTATATATATTATTAATTAGCAACTTTTTTTATGTATTATGGTTTGTATTATAACTTTAGTGGGTTGTACATATTTTTAGTTTTTTACTTTTAATTTTTTTACTTTTAACCTTAATAATTTCACATTTTTTACAATTTAATATTTACAAATTTTCACTTTCAACTTTGATCTCATATACTTTTATCTTTTATAATTTTTTTGGTTTATGATTTGGTCTAAATTTTACGAGTTAACACGTCGCAACGTGTGTGGTTCTACGTTTTTACGCCTATTTTTCATGTTTAACAGCCCCACCACAACGTGACGGGTCATAGATCAACTTGATTATTGTTTTTAATGTTTTATATTTCACTGTGTGGTTCAACGTCTACTTGTCGTTCGGTTTTATTTTTTTATTCTATATTTCTTTTTCTGAATACGAGTTTTTCTGGTTTTGATGGTCGCTGACAGTGATGTGATATAGGTACGACTTGAAACGGTATTATGCCCCCCACCCCCACCCCCTACTCCCTCAACGCGGGGGGCGTAATACTAATTATGTTCTAACTACTAAGATTACTATGAATAGACAAGATTAAAATAACTTTGATGAAATTTGATTAAATGAATCATGGGTTATGCTCCATCACCTTGTCAATTTAAGTTGGTGCACCATCACTAGCAAAAGCATAGATGCCAGCATGGTTGGCCGTCATCTTATACCCTAAATTTGGACTTGCTCGTTACAATTAAGGTTAATTAATTAATTGGTAGGGTTTGAAATTTAGTCATCACATTTTTTCAGTTTAAATATACTTTTCCTTAGAAAATAATTTCAAATTCCCTTATCCCTTCCATAGAATAGGATAAATCCATTAATTATATATGTATTTTGGGTAAAGGTTGCGTCCAATAATAAAATCATTGAAGTTAAAGTTGTGTAACTTCCCTTGAGACGGAGAGTTTGAGTCACGTCTAAGATGAGTTGATTTAATTTAACCAGTTATCGTGTAGTTAGAAGTAGAGTAACATTTGTCGTTAAAAAATTGCATAGGCACGTTACTAATTTGAGCCATATTAATTTCAAAAAAAAAAATCAGTTATCTAATAATGCCAATTGTAAATGCGAAGATCCGGCAAGGGCTCATCATACCTTCAAAGGCCCGATTCACCTAATTGAAAATCCTCGGTTCCTATCAAGCCCTTGCTCTGTGCGCACACGAGCACAAAGAACTCCAGTTAATGCGCCACGGGGAGGGAAATCTTCTTGTAACAACCCTCCGGCGTGAGGATAAGTATGAATCCTATGAGAAAGATGGAGAGAGGGAGAGATTTGTGCATGAGGAACTCATTCCCCTTTACCTATATTTATAGTCTTCGATGATGCATCATACATGGATGATGGTCATGCATGATAATCGGGAGTGGTCATAAAAAGTTTGTTACGTATGTGGTCCGATACTTCATGCATGATCGACGCGTGTCCTTGATTCATTTTAACGATGACCGACCCAACCCTAAGATTCCGAGTTTGGGTCTTTAGTTACCTTACATCTATAAACTGTTTAGCATAGTTTGAATCAGTTATTGATGTTTATTACTCGGTCATAAGGTGTAACGCAAGTCATTTCCACATTCATTCTTGTTTAAGTAATCCTTGAAAGCCTTTCTTCTTCATTCTTATGCCTTGAAGAGAACCTATGTTGTAACATGTACGATAGTTAAGCTTGTTAACCATCTGTATAATAAACTCTAATAAAAACTAATTAAAAATGCACAAAACCAATCAAAAAATAAATAAATGCAAGTAATAAAGACAAAATTGATAGGCCCAGCATGTCACGGAACAAAAGTCGATTAAAAACGTAAGGATACGAAGAAACTCGACGCCGTCCCTACGTACTTTTTCCTAAACCTTATCTTAAAATGCACCCCTAAGTATTTTTCTTATTTTTTTTTTTTTTATTTCATTAGCTTTTTTTATTACTTTGTTCTAATATACTTCAATCACGATTCTGTAATACCGTTTTTACATTCGAATATGATGTACCGCTTTTTGTTTTCATTTATAAAAGTTAAATTTAAATAATCTAAATTATACTCCTATAGATAAGAAAATGATTATTTTAATTTGTAAGAACTCTAAACTTTTCCTTTTTGTTTACACATATGTAAAAAAACTTCATATTTCACACGAAATAATAAGTAATAACTTTGAATTTTGTGAAAATTATGACAATGTTATTTTACACATATGTAAACAAGTTATATAAAAAAATATAATAGTTCTCATGAAAGACATGAGAATTCATTTTATCTCTACTCAACGGGTAATAACACATACTGACAACTTGAAAAATACATTTCGTGATGTTTATTTTTGTTAACAAAGACATTTTACTTATATAACCATCGTAGATTTATATTTATATTCACAAAATGATAACTATGTATGAAACGAGAAAACATACTTTTCAGTAAACAAAATGTATATAAATCAATAATGATATTAATAGTATGGATTAATATTCACGTTTGAAACGTTTCCATTCACCATCAAACTAAAATATATATACTACTTTTAAAAAAAGTATCTATTTTTATCACATCATCTTCTTTGTCCTTAAAACTACATGATTGATGATAGTATTGCTGACCATTCACGTCTCTCGAAGGACCTTTTTCCATTCTCCAACTCGATAAGAACGCTGACAACGCCCATCAATCTTTCACACGCTCTCTAAAAAACACATTCATCAACAATCCATCTTCAGATTCACCATTTTCACACCACAAACCATGACAATTCAAGGACAAACACACCAAATCAAGAAACACAAAACCCCATCAAGAAAACACACCAAGAAGAAAGACATCGTCACTGTTACAGTCAACGAGAAATCCCCTTTGATTCCCAAGAAGAAAGCCTCTCACAATGAGTTCAATGGAGCATCGATGTCCGGTGCTGTCATGAACCTTTCAACCACCATCATCGGTGCCGGAATAATGGCGCTTCCGGCGACTATGAAGGTCTTGGGCCTCGGTGTTGGTATTGTGGTTATTGCTCTTGTTGCTGTTATGACTGAGGCCACTGTGAAGATCTTGCTGAAGAATAGCAGAGCTGGTGGTGCTGAATCTTATGGTGGTTTGATGGGTGATGTGTTTGGGGATTTGGGGAAGAAGATGCTTGAAGCTTGTGTGGTGGTTAATAACATTGGTGTTCTTGTTATTTACATGATTATACTTGGTAAAGTAGCTTTCTTGATGTGTAACTTTCATGGGTTTAAAGATTCTTGAAAACTCAAAGGAAAATCAAGATTTTGCTGGCTGATGTTGTTGTGTGTTTGGAACTTGTGAACTGTAGGTGATGTTGTGGCTGGATCGTCTGCGAATGGGTCGCACCACCCGGGTCTGTTGGAGGGGTGGTTTGGACTGCATTGGTGGACTGGTAGAGTCTTTGTGCTTCTGGTCATAACTCTTGGTGTGTTTGTTCCATTAGCATCACTCAAGCGTATGGGTATGTGTATGTGTTATTAAGTCAATGGCATACCGTTTTACAGCATTCACGTAATTAGTTTGGTGATTTGCAGATTCACTGAGTGTTACATCGGGTTTAGCGGTGGCGCTAGCTGTTGTTTTCCTGATCATCACTGCAGGAATAGCCATCTTCAAGATGGCAGATGGTAGCCTCCCAATGCCAAGATTATTACCAGATGTTACAGATATTAATTCTGTTTGGAACCTCTTTACCGCGGTCCCAGTTCTTGTAACCGCTTATATATGTCATTTTAATGGTATTTTAACTTCCATATGTTTAAATTATATATAAACTTAGATCAATGACTTCATGAATGTTGTATTAAACTGTTGTTCTTTGATCTGCAGTGCATCCTATTCGCAATGAGCTTGAAAACCCTTCACTCATTGAACCAATTGTACAGATTTCTCTAGTTTTATGCACATTTGTGTACATAATGACTAGTTTCTTTGGGTTTATACTCTTTGGCGACGCGACAATGGGAGACATATTATCAAATTTTGACTCGGATTTGGGTGTTCCTTTTAGTTATCTACTCAATGACATTGTTCGTGTCAGCTATGCTCTGCACCTTATGCTTGTTTTCCCACTTGTATTCTACGCCTTACGCCTTAACACAGATGGGCTTTTCTTTGCATCATCTGAGCTCGCGTTGGAATCAGACAACAAGCGGTTTGTAGGCATTAGTGTAGGTCTTCTTTCACTTATATTCTTGGGCGCTAATTTCATACCAAGTGCTTGGGATGCTTTCCAGTTTACAGGAGCTACTGCTGCTGTTTGTATCGGGTTCATCTTCCCTGCTTCGATTGCTATAAGGTAAGTAGTTTTGTTGTGCAACAACTCTGATACGCGTGTTCCTTTTGTTTTTTTAAACATTGATGGTTGTGTTTTTGCGCGTGTTTAGGGATGTTTATGGGATAGCGACGAAAGGGGATAAAATTTTGTCTGCTTTGATGATTGGTTTGGCTGTGTTTGCAAATGCAGTTGCAATATACAGTGATGCATATGCATTGTTCAAGAGAAACCCATCTCCTCGTGCTTGATTTTATGGCACGCGAGAAAGCCAAACGGGGCAAACTTTGTGTAAAATGATTGTTTGTTCAAAGATGATTTGTTAAGTGTAAGAGAACTCATTTGAATCATATATTTGTAATATACATATGTACTATAAGATACTGTTGTGGTTGCATTCATTGGCTTTCTTTGGCGTGCAATGTTTATATCAGTATATCAAGACAATGACATGAAGTTGCCTGCATCAGTAAAGGTAACGAAAGCAAGAAACAACCATAAAATATAAAGCAGAACAGTATGTAGATTAAAAGCAATCTGAATACAAATGTGTTGTTCGTATACATAAAGAATGTTGGTTCTTTATAATGGGACCATGAACAAGATGTTAACTAAAACTAGAGTCCCAAATAGACGGAAGTTGTGTATGAATAAGTTACAGTTAACAGACACGAGTCAATTCACTCATTGGTTGCACACATCTTCAGTTTAAGCATACTCTTATTTGATATTATGTCAGCAAATTTACAGAGTTGCGCATGGATCAGGTTCAAACCAAGGGCTCAGGGGCCAAAAGGTCATGAAGATAGAGCGCTTCAATGAGCACCCGTAGCGCCCCACATGTATTTTAAAAACCATTTGGGAGCCATGATGAATGTGGTTTAGAGTCTTAGTTGAAGAAATAAGGGGACTTCAAAACCTCTTTTAGGTCAAAATCACCTCTTCTGGCAAACGGAGGGAATTCCAAGTTCGGGATGACTTCTGGAAACTCTCCAGTAGCTGACATAAAACATCCTTAAAAACAAGCTGCAAAAAGAAGACATATGTGCAAACCTTAAACTTATGACTTAACCGAAAGTACTTACATTTTCTAGGATTGGTGCCTCGTAAAGTTCAACGAACTTTTCTCTAAGGATATTGTTCATCTGATCAACATCACACGCGTGTGTCCAAAACGAATCATGCACTCCTGCAAACGGGATAAGGACATAACATAATGAGGTATAAACTTTAGTGAACATGTCACATGTGCAGAAAAAGTCAAACACTGGTCAACCTGCAAAACTTAAGCCGGCTGCTTTACAAGCAATGGCGGTCATCATCATGTGGGACCCGTCAAGAGAGTGGACAAAATTAGGAGGAAAAGCTGTTCTTTGGCGCTTAACCATGACTTTATCAGTTTCTCGTTGGAGTGTTAGAACTTGAAGCGACGTTTTTATCTGCATTTCTCAAAGATCAGCAATTTTGGTTCATATGAACATAATATAGAATCCTGAAAGTCAAAATATGGAGGTTTGACTTTTAAGAACTCACAAGGTGCCTTCCTAGTTTGCGGTATGGCTGTACAACAGGAAGTCCAAGAGGAGTAGTCCATTGTACAGAATGGTTTTTCATTGCTATAACCTATAAATATAAATTTCATCAGTAAATGACCAAAAAGTAAATCAAATAAACAAAAGATACTAAATTAACTTGAACTTTGGAGGGTTAAAATTACGAATATGAAAGGACATACTTTTGCACAATCACCGAGCCAACTCATAATACTTCTTGCAGCTTCAAACATCTCACCCAAAGCAGTCAATGTGGTATGAAAAATAAGTATCACGAACAAGTCAAACATTGCAAAAATAGAGAAGTTTGTCAACGTTTCCTTGATTTCATACAAAGTCAAACATAGCAAAGCAACTTCCGTATTTACTTACTTTCGCAGCATAACAAGAAGCAGCAAACAATTCTGCTTCATCTTCTATGGCACACCGTTCCTTTAACCTCCTTTTAATTTGGTCACGAGCACCAATATATGTCACACCGTACACTGATGTCATCACCGTTTGCTTAACCAACTTTCTGTCCACCTAAGCATGCCAATCGTCATGGTAACATGTCACGATACATATATTACCAAATAACATACGTTCTTTTTGATAACTTCATTAAGACAATATTGACAATGAAAAAAAATATTACCTGATCAACTAACATTCGTGCATGCTTGGCATTTTGATCAGTCGTGGGGTCTCCCTCGGCGTCTCTCCTCATGATTTCAATCACTCTAGTTAGAACAAGATTTCAGATTTATCTAAATATCTGTAACCACTTTAACTTAAAGTAATTTAACAAAAAAAAAGGTAAAACAAAAATTAATTTCCAAAATTTAGTTTATTGATAAAGATATACATTCGCATAATAGCTAAAAGCGAACCTGGAAGCAATCCCAGAGTACACATCAGCTGGCTTTTCGCCTTCAACCAGATTAACAGCAGCAGCTCCTAACTGAATGTGTCGAAAATTCAACATGTGAGCATGGAAATAATAAACAAATTGTGAAAATAAAAATTTCACTCAAAAGATATAATTTATGAATTTTTCAATATATCTTTATAATACCTTATCCCTTCCAAGTGCAGCATAATGTTGTAAGCCATTACACGAACCATCCTTTAAAATTTTAAAAATAATACGATGAGCTATAATTATCAATAAGGTCATGAATTTTATAAATCCAACTTTGTGAAACGATATTAGTTAAACAATAATCACCTGATGGACCGGCATATGTGATATGGTAGTCTCTGGAGAAGAGCTTCTTAATGCTTCAGAAAGATTTATACAAGTGGCCAAGCATTGAAACGGGTCCTCTGCATTCAACCACCACCTTTTTCCTTCAAGAGGTCGATCTGAAGAATCAAATATATCAGCCAAATGTTGATCTGTAAACGCCATTCGACCCTCATAAGATAATTTATCCACACCACCACCATAAACATTTGCTAAATGTATCTTTAGCCATTTTAATCCCGATTCGCCAAGTGGCCGTCCCTCAGCAAACTCAAGAATACCACGACATAAATCAGACCCTAAATGGTTTAAGTACGGGTGCATTGGGTATGCACGCCCCCGAAAATCAAGATTGTGTGGGTAGTAAAACCCTTCCTCATCTTTCATTTTTCTAGCAACCTGTAAATACATATAATGAAATTGATTAGGCATGCACTTATTTTATATTTAATAAAAATAAACAATGAAGCCTCTTACAGCGAGTTTTAGTTCATATCACATCGTTGTGAATGCCTTTCTCTGTTTTCCTTTTTAATGGTTTAACTTCCCTTTCCACTTTTTAATTTCGGTTTCATCATCTGTATCCAATTCTTCAGGTACAGGAACCTGTGTAAACAGTTAACAGAAATGCTCATAAAACAACTAATCAGTAACTTAAAAAGAAAAACATGGTAGTTATTCCCAAATAAATATTTTATATTTAATAAAAATAAACAATGAAGCCTCTTACAGCGAGTTTTAGTTCAATATCACATCGTTGTGAATGCCTTTCTCTGTTTTCCTTTTTAATGGTTTTAACTTTCCATTTCCACTTTTTAATTTCGGTTTCATCATCTGTATCCAATTCTTCAGGTACAGGAACCTGTGTAAACAGTTAACAGAAATGCTCATAAAACAACTAATTCAGTAACTTTAAAAAGAAAAACATGGTAGTTATTCCCAAATAAAATTTAAACATGATCACAATATGCAACTCACGTCATCACGGTCAACCAAATCAGCTAGACGCCTCCATTTGCCCAGATTCTGTCTACAACTCCAAGAACTTTTTATTCACCCTCCATTTTGTAGCACCAAGTGTATTAAGCGCCTTTAAATATAAAATTAGAAATGAAAACTGAAAGTACATCATCATTACAAAAACATATAAAGATATAAATTTAAAAGGCTGGCCTACCTCAAAAACAGGTTCCAATTGTTTCTTTGGAGTGCGTTTAACTACATCACGTTGTTGTTTTGCTCCATGTGTGCGCATAATATACGATGGTAGAAACAAGTAACCTCCTCTATTGTAACTGTCAAAAGGGAATAATACTAAATCAAGCATCAAATTAATGTTAAAAGTTAAAACTAAAAGTTAAAAAGAATATAAGCACATAATGCATACCCGGTCCATTTTACGGGGGGGAGCAGCATCGGCATATATGGAATCACCATATGCATAGCCTGATTTCAAGATACACTCATACACATTAGAAGGGAAAAATACAATAAATGGGTATACTTTAGAGGGTGTTTGGCATTGTGATCTGAAATTGATTATGTGACATGAATAAGATTATCAAGGTCTAACAAAACAAGATCCAGGAGATAATATCTTTATGGGCTTCTATTGTTCGAAGTTGTGATAATCAATTGTTTTAGTGTTTGGTGACTTTGATATTTATTAATTTGCGATCCAAATGAGCCTTTAACAATCTGACTTACACTTTTCTCCAGTCCTTTTCGAACAAGGGGGTCACATTCAATAATTCCATATCGTCTGCTGCCTCTCCTATATATAGATACAAGATTAACTATCAGCAACAAGATATGAATATTAAAAAATATACATATCAAATGAAGCATAAAGGAGGCCATACTTACGGTGTTTCCACAGTTTTGAGTGTATGTACAAATGCAGGCCGAATATCAGGAGGGCAATCTTCAAATTGGTCAACCGGAGGTTGTATATAAGCTGTCTCCATTAACAACTGGATTAAACGAGAACCAACCTGAAAAAACAGACATTAACTGTATCTAAATCGCAAAAACAAGAACCAACCTGAAAAAACAGACATTAACTGTATCTAAATCACAAAAACGAGAATCTGTTATGGACTGAAACCATTGCAAGTTATGGGACTTGTCCCACATCGGTTGTATGGACAATTGATGTGGGGTTTATAGCCCAAATGGGTTCCCTCACACATCAGACTAGTCTTTTGGGTTGAGTTCTTTCATTTGGTCTGTAACAGTGGTATCAGAGCCAACCTTGGAGTGGTGGCCACGGAGTGGTGGCCTGGAGAGAGCCAGCCGTGACCAACGAGAATGTTATGGACTGAAACCATTGCAAGGTATGGGACTTGTCCCACATCGGTTGTATGGGCAATTGATGTGAGGTTTATAGACCAAATGGGTCCCTCACCCATCAGACTAGTTTTTTGGGTTGAGTTCTTTCATTTGGTTTGTAACAGAATCACTAGTAGAAAATTATCAAGATTTTGAAATGTATCAACAGGGCACAAACCTTCACTTGTGCATCCTGTCCCCACGGCTTCAAATCATCTTGTTGCTTCACAATATGCCTTACTTGCTGCAACTTTTTCTTTTTTACTAAAACATTAACCTTTTTCCTTAATTTCTGCATCTGTTGTTCGCTATCCGCAGCTTCTGATCATCATCAGGGGTCTCGTTTAATGTAGTCTTTCTCTTCGACTTCTCCATGAATCTATGTATTCTTGCCTGATTATCACAATAGATCATTCACCCCAAATAAACATATAAGCAAATCAAATACATCTCTTGCAGCATCATTCAATACAGTTGATTGCTCAAAACAAACTTATGAATGGAAGGATAAAAGTATGAACAACTAAACCTCATGCTCAATGGGCTTCACCAATATGAAGTGCAGCTGAACCACCCTAGCACCACCTAAACCACCTCCAGTCATCAACAACCCCATCAACTTATGCATTGTGATTATCGTCATCATATCAGCAGGCAACTGATCGAATTGCGGAGCATAAGCCCCTCGATTCTTCCCTTCCCTACACAAATCCTGCTCAGATGCAATAGCATTCTTCAATGGCTCAAACCCACCCAAACACAACGACTTCACATAAGGCAACAGATGCAATAGCATTCTTCAATGGCTCAAACCAACCCAAAAACAACGACTTCACATAAGGCAAATTGGGCGCAAGTTTCTGCGCACACATATCAACTAAAAGCTCTTGATACTCTTTCGCTGCAGCCTCCCACGCTTCGGTTTCAATCTTATCTGTCTCCTTCTAAGTGCATTGTACTTCCCCTGCCCTATTCCCTTCACATGTTCCATTGTTTCGGTTGATCCGAATCATTCAACTTCTTCTTCACCTTATTAATATTCTTATTCAACAGGGGCATCATTTCACCAACATCATCACTGTCTTCTTCTTCTGTTGAAACAATCTCCTCTGCTGCAGCTGAGCTAGCAAAACCCTTGAACCCATGTGAAAAACCGAAAGAAACCCGTAAATTCCCCAAATTTGTATCCCCAAATGCAGTGATTCGAAAACCCCTTTCGCTATATGAACAATTTCGATACAAATGAACCTCTAATTGTCTGGTGTTTGCAAGAAAGTGGGTGTCTTTAAAATTTGATTTTTCAGCGAATGCTTTGAGTTTATTGATCGATGCTCGATTACCCACGTTTCTCCACATGGTAAAGATGAGATTTTTATGCGGAATTTGCAGAAATGTGAATTGGGTGTGTGAATATGTACACAATTGATACAATATGCATAAAGATCGTTGATGATGGATGAAATTAACACTAGTAAAGTGTTGGATTGTGTGTAGAAAAGATCAAAACAGTTGGAAAATGTGTAAATGGGAAGTGAAGAGAAAGAATCGGGCGTATTTGAGGGTTTGTGTAGGAGGTGAGGGATGAACTGTGGCGTCTTAAACCCTTGCAAAACCTATTTTTGTTTTAGTCCAATTTCTCGTTGTATTATTTTATTTTTTATTTTTTATGTATTTATTAGGTTAATACTTATATATTATACGGATAAAAATTAAATATATATAATTTAAAAATATAAACAAGGATTTTTAAACTTTATTGTTTTTAATTCAAATCTATATTTGTGAGATGATTATCATAAAATTAAAATGTTAAATAAGGTTTGAGATGGTTGATATCAGGAATTTAAAATTCTTGAAAATTTGATGGATTGAGATAGTTAAAAAATAAATCTTTAAAATAAAAAAAAACATGATTAATGGTAAAATTGTTTAAGAAAATTATACGAAAAAACTTTTGTAAAGTAAAATCTGATGATGACATGTATCATCATATGTAATCAATATTATAGATGTAACAAATATAGTTGTTATAAGGGAAAAACGGTTTATTATACTAAGCCATATCGACTATGTTATATATAAATATATAATATAATTTATATATATATATATATATATATATATATATATATATATATATATATATATATATATATATATATATATATATATTATATATATATATATATATATGGTTAAGACATGTTAGCAGAACGATACCACACTAAGATTTGAAAACTTGCTTTAAGCATTTTACGATCAAAATTTGAGAACAATTTCCAAAGGGACAAGACTGGAAAGTAGGTTTTTGTTTTCTTTTTTTTTTTTTGTTTGAAAAGCAAAAACTCCATTGAAAACCTTACTAGCAAATAACTAGAAAGCATTACATAAACATCAAACAATAAACCAACATTACAAATCAACTTTTAAGCCGTTAAATAAACATTAAAATCTAAAATTCATCCATCTATCCCAATCTAATTCAGCAAGCTTGGTTCGACTTTTAATTCAAAGAAACCCATTTGTTTTTACATCCTCAATAAGTCTTTCCAACAATGAAGTTTGATTTCGAAACACCACCCCGTTGCTCATTTTCCAAATACACCATAGTGCAGTGAGGATCACCGAGTGTACAACATCTTTTCTAGGTTCTTGTTTGATTCCAAAATTTAAATAATTAAACGTGACATTAGTTAAATCACATATTTAATTTCATTGTACAACTTTAGTCTGTAAACTCTCGTGACCCATAATACCACATAGGCCCAATTACGTCACTGCTAGTCAAGTAGTTAACAACTTAACATAGGCCCTTTAAAACGGCCAGTTATAAAAATATATGAAACCACGCATACTTTGAGTTTTCATCTGTATATGATATGTCACCTTATTTCTCAAATAATTGATGATTCTATATTTTCATGTGCCTTGACTAATAAAACCCGAAACAATGGTTCTAAACCCGTTTGCTTGGGAAACTAACATACATATTCATACTTTTATTATCTCGATATGTGTATAATGATTTGACTATTAGAGTGTTCACGGGCTTTTGGGCTTTCTAACGGGTTGTTTATAATGTTCATAGCCTTGCATTGGTTTGGGGAAGACGAGATATGACATAATATCATCATCGAGACGACTCCAAACCAAAAGAGTCTTTTCCTTTGCAGTGTTGCTCGAGTGCCCGTCCTTGAATTTTTGTAGAAATACTAATAGACTTGGTATGAAACATTTTTTAAAAGTTGAATGACCAAAGTAACTGGCAAGTCAAGTTATAATCCAATGAAACATTATTTAGAAGTAGTTCGTTATTATATAACAAAAAACTATGCTAGAAATCTAATTTATACAAAGAAACAAAGCACCTCAGTTATCTATTTACATACTCAAACAAAATATCTAACATTAAGTTCTTGACTTACACCTGTAAGTAACTCTTGTAATAACTTATAAAATGTGTGATACCCATTCTCTCATATCAACTACTATTGTTCACTTGTTCGTTTCATCCTTCATAGTTCCGATCTCACGTTTTTATTAAGGTTTGGGGCAAATGCCGATTCGATGGTGGCCAATGATGGTTTCAAGGTTTGGGTTTGGCTAGTGGTGGCGATGACGATGCATAGTCTCACTGCTCAAAAACTCCTAGGAAGCAGCTCTTACGGTTTCTTTAATGCGCGAGAGAGGGACAGAGGGTGCCAAAGAGAGGGACCGATGGTGGTGGTCGGTGCACGGCTTTGATGAGAGAAAGAGACAGAGGGTGCCGATGAGAGATTTTTGTTAGGTTTTCTGGCTTTTGTGATCTAAACTAAGTTAAAACGCATAGGGTTTAAGAATCTAAAATCATACAACTAACATGATCATAACAATAAAAGAATGTGATCAGCACTAAACATGACTTTAGCCATCCATGAAGGGATATACATATATCATAATCATAGTATGACCATATTAGAAGGAAAAAACACTTATTGATGAACTGACATGACATAAATCACATAATACTCAAAGATAGTTACCCACACTATTTGTTTATGTCATTTTAGTCCTTCGTATATCATTTTCACTTGATGCTTAAGCCAAACCCACCTGACAAACTAAAATACAAAAGCATGTCGATTAGAGTTTTAGAGATTAGACTGCCACCCAATTAAACATTCTTTTTATATCACAAAGATATTAATTTAGCTTCCTAATTCCAAAAATGACCAAAAAAAAAATGACTGTCTTGGTCACATTAATAACACCATACATATAATTAATATGCTATGATGATCTCATGCTTGGCTTCATTGAAATGTTAATCACAAGGGTCACCCTAAATATCATTTGTTTATCAACTTTCCGACGTAGACCGACTGTATATAATCACTAAACCCGTTTTGTGCTAGAAGATATATTTTTCTAGACGGATTATAATGATGAGATTTGATTCATCACTAGCTTGTTTATTGATTTTATATTCATGCATAATTTTAACTTTCATGAATAATGACTTAAAGGCATTAGTTTGACAATCATATGTAATACGTCAACTTTATACTCGTTTATTGTCAACAAAATACTCTTTTAGTTTGACCTAACCATGAAATATGTGGCCACGACTTGTGTAACCACTTTACTATTCGTGTTTGGTGCTTCATAACATGCTCCATAATGCTAACAATTGACATATACATGTACACACAATACCCGATTGATCATCTTTAGTATGCACCATAACACAAGAGCCATTTGATTTAATAAAAGTTTAGTTAAACACTGAATATAACATAAAAACGTAAGTTAGAAGACAGAACTAAAAACAATGTTGGTATCCTCAACTCGACAATATCAATTAAATAATCATCACACGGGGCCTAAGAATGAAATAATGGGTTTTAATGACATTTCATTTTAAAGAAGAGTGCACATAAATAAATAGTTATAACTTGAACATTTGTACCTTCAAATCAAAATCATGCATCCCATCCTCATTTACACCACTTAGCAAAGTGTTGTGGCATAGAACCTTAGCATCTAGGGGTTAATTAACTCACGTGAGTTAAGTCAAGCAATTGATATCTCTTTTTAAGATGCACAGCCAACTTGGTCTAGTTCCATTGGATCTGGCCTCTCACAAGATATATCATAGGGAAACCTTAACCGCGTCATTTTCGACAACCTGTTTAAGCCTTTTTAAATACTTTGTCCATAAGAACTTTAATCCTCAACTTTAATTATGTTTCTCCTCCGTTTTCAAATTAAAGTTTATGATAACATGTATTACAGTGTAGTTCTTACTTTATTATTATTATGTAATATGTAATACCATATTTCAAAAAATAATATCATATTTAGCACAATAATTCAACACCATGTTTAGGATGTTTTCTCCTTCATTTATACTTCCAATATGAAAATGCGCGATTGTGTACACGTGTCTTAATTTTTTGGTTTCTTTTTATGGTCTGAGCATGTAAATTATGGGTAATTTTATTGATTAAAATGATTACTTGTTTATTGGTTTCTTTTTATGGTCTTGAGCATGTAAATTATGGGTAATTTTATTGATTAAATGATTACTTTGTTTAGTTAGATATAAATAAACAAATGCAAACAAGCTCCCTCGTGTAGTATTCGTTTACTAAGAAAAAGCATAAAAATATGTTTTTAATAGCAATTTTTTAGACACTTTAGCAATAGACCATCTTATGATCAATCATTGATTCGCTTACATAACACTAACATGAAAAACATTATTTCGTATTTGGTTGTTTCTGTTTAGGTGTCAAAAAACACCACAATAATTCAGTTAGGTTTCCTTTACTCTTTCTTTACATCTGACCATTTATGATCACATACAATATTACTTCTTCCATTCATTCATGCTTCCCTCAACCCAACCAACCATGTGCTCCAACCCCTCTCCACACACTTGTACATCATGCTCATTCACTTGTACCTAAATCCAATTTCTTCTAAAAAAACAAAACAAAATCACAAGTTCCAAATGTTTTCCATTTTACACCACTATTTTCATTCTTTTATCCTTTTTTCATATACTACAACTTATTTATAACACAAGCCCACAAGGACTCAAAGATAACACCGTAACACACCTAGAACAACACAACACCTGCAACTCAAACTCAAACTCAAACTCATACAACCAGTAGATCACACTAACCTACACTCTCAAAACCTGCAAGAAGTACCCAACCTCTGCCTCTGCCGGACCCCACGCCACCCGCCTTACGCTCTGGCAATGCGCGCTGCAGCAGCCCCTGAAACTTCTCCAAAAACAGGCCCCATTCCTCATCACTCATGTCAGTCACCTTCACGAAACTAGCACCCGTGGGCACCTGCTCACTCGCGCTCCTGTGCCCAGCAGGCGTGTCGCCTAAACTCAAGTTTTTCTTCAACGACATCGACAGATTCGGTACAGAAGGTGCCTTAAGTGTAACATCCTCTTCATTTTCATCTTCTCCTTCTTCAAGTTTTGCAAGCGTGTTCCTCCCGAATCCAAAGTGAAATGGAAGGGTCGAGTTTATGGAAGTATCCGAATCATCACAGTCGATTACAAACTGAAACCGGTCTTCCTGTGGACCCTGTGGTTCGGTTTTAGGGGATAATGCAGGAGTCTCTCTTTGTCCATGGGCTGCAGCCAGTCTAGCCTCCAAGCACAGGACCTCGAGCTCGCTCGGCTCCTCTTCCCCACGCCTGAACTCACGGGTCATCATCTCACCGATCTCAGCTAGACACAGACCATAACCAGCAGCCTCTTTGAGGAAAATGGTGCAGAGGGTTAGAACCCGAAGACAGGCTTCACGGATCATTGGAAGCTCGTTTCTCAGCATCTCTGAGTCATGATACGGGTCGAGTGACTCAATGTACCTCAAGTTCATCTTCTGAAAGGGGATTGAAGCCTGTGGCCAATGAATCCACTCAAAGTATGGTCCTCTAAGCTTTCAGGCAAGCAGAGACCGTGGTCAAAGGGGATTGAAGCCTGTGGCCAATGAATCCACTCAAAGTATGGATCCTCTAAGCTTTCAGGCAAGCAGAGACCGTGGTCAATCGGTATGAGCTCAACTTGTTGACCAAACTTTCCATCATTGTTAACCTTTCTAACAAGCAGATTTCCAGCATGGCGGTCCGTGTTAAGAATCCTAACATCTAGTATCCCGATACGATGACAGCAGACACTGGGAAACTCGAGGTCCCGTGGTCACTAGCATCAAAGTCATGAGGGATGAACTGTTGGAATGAAGCAATCTTGTTAAAATGTTTCTTCTTTCCATTTACTTTACTGTTGCTGTTATCCCACTCACGCCATCATTAACATTGAAAATAGAGTGGGTGATTTTGACTAGTGCAGTAGGAGGTACATTAGCAAAGTGTCATAGTCAAGAAGGTAAGCAGCCACTTCACGAAAGCCCGTTTCACCAACCCGAACAGACCGTTTCAACCCGGGCTGACCAAGATTCTTACCCACAAACCCTTTCGGGTTGTTGGGCGCAAAGGGCTCCTCATCTGTCGGTTTCACTATCGCCACACACTCACCCTTACTGTTTCTAAAGTAATATGCACCTCCAAGACCACCATGAACTGGGATTGGGTCAACACCAGACTTCAAAGCCAGCACGATCTCGTTCATGCATGAGGTTTCTTGTTAACAGAAGAGGTGAATCGTTACGAATGGCACTAAGATCATTATCAACACCATATCTCCAAAAGTCAAAGAACTCTCTTCAATGGGGACATTTAGCGCAATCTGTAACCTGCGTTTCACCATATGCGCGTTGTCATTTCGATCTAGTTCCATTCCTAACACACAACCACTTTCAGTTTGAACAAAAACGCGTCTTGTTCCTGTCGGTTTCCTGTCATTTCCATGGTATTCCTTACCTATGGGACTCTTGAAAACTGCTACAGCCATTTGGGTTTGAAACGGGCTGTCTAGGCGTCGAGACATGAACCAGCTAACGCGAGCCAAACGCAGAAGGTGGTTGCAGGATATCGGTGTTGTATGGTTCTGAAACAACCATCAAACACCAAATTTGAGTTGGTTTCAGACACCACCCATGTGGTTGAATCTAATCAGTGTGATTTCCCTAATCTGTACACACACAAACACCCATAAGAACAACACGAATCGATCAGATAACGAGTATAATCTCATCCAAACGGCTAAATTTCCTCTGAAACAGAGATTACTCTTACAAAATCAATGAAACCCATATGATTTACATCTTTAAGAGGAAAACAATCATGAATGTTCTTCAGGTAACAGAATCGAACAATTCATCAGACAATTTCAACAAATGTTCACGAATTGAAGTTCAAACACACAAAGAACCTTAGAATCAGAAGAAATGAAGCATTAACATCTAAACAACAGACCACCATCGACATCAAAGTTAAGAACACCAACAAACAGTGGAGAAAACATGGTAGAAAGAACCATTAGAACAAAAAGAACAAAACCCTAATCGAAAAACTCACCGGAAAACCAGATCTGACGGAGATTAACAGATAAAGAACTCAACCGGATCAAGATTCCGAAAACGGAACCAATCAGAGAAGAAACGTAACAGCAGAAAGGGGTTTTATCATCAGAAATCATACAGAAACCAACAAAGAAAACCCCTTCTTCTTGTTCGTGTGAGTTCAACTTCGATTACGATCGAGTGTTATCTGTTGAATCTTTAATACACTCAGAGTATCTATATAGAGGCAAAGAGGAGTGATGCGTGAATCGGGTACGTAAAGTGGTTTTAACTCCGGTTTACGAGGAGTAAAAGCCGACGGTGAACCGGGGGTACGGGTTGTTTGTAAACTTTATTACAATAATTAAGTTGTTTACCTAACTAATATAATGCAACATTTTAATTGAAGGTATATTATTAATTAGTCTATATTTTTTAATATGTAAACCACAATCTCTACACAGTTGTAAAATTTATACATTCAACATCTTGATTAGAAAGAAAAAAAAATATTATTACTATCCAGCTATAAATGAATCAATTTGTTCGTAAACAACTTAGAGATAAATTAAATAAAGCTTGAATTAAGGTAAGTTTATTGGAGAGAGCAGGTACATAGTCAAATGTTTATCTAACTTTAGTTTAAGATATTATGTTAACTTTATAACAATTATTATATATATATAGATATATATATATATATATATATATATATATATATATATATATATATCTATCTATCTATCTATCTATCTATTATCTATCTATCTATCATCGTACATGTGATTAAATAAATAAATGATATATAATATGTTACATTAGATACATGCTAATAAAATAATAGATAATTAGTAAATAATAAAGAAGTTGACGTTGAGCCAAGTTTGAGTTTTCAAAAATACTCGCGACAAGATCAATCTTTACAAATAAAATTCCAAAAACGCTAGAAACTCAATCTCTTGTAAATTAAAATAGACCAAGCTCAACTCGTTTACACACATATCACTCATTCAACATCTATTAAAACCCCACACCAACCTATTTTTAATTGTTGGTTAAACCAATCTATTTTTTAAGTAAAAAGATAATGACTTTATCCTAGCCTAAAAATATGTGTCCCTTAAATATATATTATTCAAAAGGAAAAAAGTTAGAAATAGGTATATATTTTTTTGGTAAAAGAAATTCACTTGTCTAAAACAGAAGTAGAATAAACTTAGTTTTTACAATATTCCTTGAAAAGAAATCTAATTAAATCGTTAAGTATTTGTTTTTAATGTACTTTGTCATATCTAATTGTTTCTTTGATCTCTATTAGTATTGTTTGATCTTTAGTTTAGAAGGGTCTGGAAGAAGGTGAGGTGCCCGTTGGATCAGATATAGGGTGAGGTGATCTGAGCCGTTGAGAGAAATGAAAGGAATGGTGACGTGGAGATAAGGGATTGGACAGTGACGTAGCCAGTCAACGTCGAAACAGCGGCATGAATTGATGGGTTGTATAGATTTTGTGCCCTCATTCTCATTCGTGTGTGTTTTACTAAATTTTGACCACTCATGTTCATAGCAAAAATGATAAACTTTATTTCATTTTATATTTAAAATTAAATAACAAAACGTTGGTGATGGTAGGGGGGTTAACTACGTCAAGTTGACGGGTTAGCCGGTTGACGAATTGGAATATCAAAATCCGAATATAACCCGTATTTTTATTTGTGTTGGGAAATTCAATTATAATCTGAACCCTTATAAAGACATGTAGTTTAAAATGACCCGTTTAATCTATTTTATAAAAAAATTCAAAACAATCATATATTTATACTATATTATAATGCACGAATGAAGTATTTCGGGTAAAGTTAAGAGATTTGTAAATTTTAAACACAATGTACAACCCAAATTTTTTGTTGTTTAAAAACATTTTTGTCATTTTAACCATGCTATAAATGTGGACATTTAAATGTATTTACATATTAGTCGATTTATTTGTTCATAAATAACTTTTAGTGTGCTTGTTACATGTTTTCCTATATAATATGCAATTGTTTGTTTTGATTACTATTATACCTGTAACTAAATATGAAATTTGTTTACAAACAAAACGGATTTTAAATACATTACAGTTTACAAATTCGGTGTAGATTAAATATACTCCGGTATATAAATAAGTACAGTTTATTAATACAATTCAGTAAATAAATTTTCCGAGTGCTACTTGGCGTTTTTCGTTGCTTTATGGCATTAAGTGCAATTATTTTAGCTGTAGTTGCTGCTTTAGCTGCTGATGATTGCCTGCATTAGTTAATTTTTGGTACTATTTCATGCATGTACATGGTTAAAATACCATGTATATACAAACCTAGTTTTACTCAAACGAAAAAAAATCTATAGATTAAATCATAACCCAATACACAAAGTAGATTTTAATAAAAAAAAAAGAATAAAGTTTTATGTCACATTCAACTTTCAAAATACATGCCATTTGAAAAAAATCTGGTTTGCAACTAATTACTAACCTGCAGCAAAATACTCTATGTATTAACAACTTAAAAAATAACCTATTATGGACCAAAATAAATAATATATTTTATAAAGTTTTTAATATAAAACGTTCAAACATCTTATGTAAATCCAATAAGGTATTTGTATAAGCCATTTTTTACAGAAAACTAAAAACATAGTTTTCAAAGATAAATGTAAATATTAGATTGCTATTATTTTATAAAATAAACTTTATAAAAGGCTTTTTCTTCTTTTACCAATTTTACATTGTAAACGGATTTAGTGTACCCATTTTATGTTACTTCAAATTGGTATAAAATTTCAACATATGGTAAAGATGACGAAATTTATATCTCTAATAATATTAAAAAAATACTCACATCACTAAAAAATTATCTATACTATGAATAAACCAAACTAACAACCTATTTGTAAGGGGAGGCCTTAATCTGTTGTTATTCAGGCATCAAACAACAATTCAAATTCAAATATATAACAGAACCACATAGTAGCCTATAAATACATATCAATGCATAACTTTTTCAAATGGAGAAAAACTGACCATAGCTTTGGATGGTACAATCATTTTTGGATATCAATCTTTTAAGGTTGAACCTTTAAAACATCTGCATACTGATCTCAGCAAATAAAAAATACAAATATCAAATGTTATTATATTATAATTGTATTGGGAAAAATATGATTTCAAAATTTTTATTGCATATAATTTTGTTTTCAGGTTGACTCTCCTAAAAAGGTTGATTTATAGCTTAATAGAACATTACCAATAACATATTTTGGTACTTATTTGATCTCAAAATAATTTTATATGTTAAAATTGTTTTTATAATACAGAAATTGGATGAACATAAAGTGGAGAATATAGCAGATTTTGATGGCAATTTGAAGAAACATAATCCTAAAAAGGTTAATGGTTTCAATTTGTTTATGTTTAGATTAAAGTTGAAAAATAACTTTATTATACTCTCACATATTTGTATACAGGTTGATCTTGATAATAGTGTTGAGATTATTTGTTGTAGTGTCATGTTTACTTCCTACAAATCTGATCTTCAATGCGAATTTAGCGAGGAGGTATTATTTATAGTTTTCTATTTGTTCTCATCAGCTGTATATTAACTATTTTTGTTTTTAACGATCGATTGTTTGAAGCACGGGCTAGGAATTTTGAAAACAAAAAAAAAGAGAATCAAGAAGCTTGATGAATGGAAATGGAGTAAGGTCATTGAGCTAGATGGTCCGGATAACATTGACAAAGAAAATGAACTAGAAGACACTTCAGATTCAGGCATGAAGCCAAATATAAGAATTAAATTTCCTCGGGTGTTAGTGCAGAAGCGAAATAGAACTCATGATGTTTAGATTTATGTTTAAATCACAATACTTTTACCTTGTTTCTTGGTTTTATGCGTGTTAAATTAGTATAATAAAAGTTAGAAGTTTGTTTTACAAGCATATCTCATGTTGGGTAAGTAAAACATTCTTTCATAAGTATAATATGTTTTTTGATATGTGGGTGTGTGTAAATTTCTTATGTTTACCCGTCTTATTATTTATTTAATACAATAATGCTCAATTTTTATATTCAAACATCTTACTCATATATAGTAACATTATAAAATAGATAGGTGTAATTTATTAAATTGTATAGTTTTAAAACTCAAAGTTGTATACTTAATAAAAACGTCTACTCTTATGTCTAATAATATACATTGTGTTGCTAATAAAGTTCTATGTTTTTGTAAGTATAAAGTGACAAAAATAAATTTTCAAATTGTCAACATTTTGAATGAGGTCCAAAATGAAAAAGGAATGTAATTTTCTTTGTATGTAAATAACAAATAAAGATACATTTATAGATAATAAATATGGTTGACATATAAGTAAAAAGTTTACCAAGTTATAAAACATATATATGTAAGTTTAGAACTTATACAACTTTAAAAGTCATACTTTTAACCTTAACAGAATCACCTTAACATATTGATATTTATAATAGTATAGATACATTATTATGTTAAAAGAGTTTTACTTTTTTGGTTTTATGTGACACTATATTACGTGTGAGTGCCATTTTAAATCTGAACGTTTCTTTTTACTAACAAAATTTTCTCTTATTCTACATTAATTATAGATAAAATAGTGTTTAGTTACTTAGTTACATTAATTAAATAAGTGATAAAGCACCTCTATGTAATTTAATAAATTATCTTATTTTAGATGTCACGGTTATAAACTTAATAAAACACGTAAACATATTATTATTTAAAACATTATTATCTTAATAAAGTGTATATTTTTTTGTTATTCAAGATAATGAAAAACAAACATAAATTTTAAATGTGCCAATATTTGCGGATGACAAGGATTTTGAATTTGGAATTGTTACTTATATTAATAACACTTTATCTTATTTCACATTGATTGTAACAAAAACTTTGGTTAGTTAGCTATTGATATTATTTAACACATAAAATAATTAGTAAGAATAAGAATTTCAACAAAAAAAATGTTTCAAAAAAGTTACATGATCAAGCTTCTAAGCCCAATTATGGTCCCGTATGTAAGAAAAACATGTTTATAATATGATCTCAATCATTAAGTTGTATATTTACATACAATGAATGCTATTAAAGATTTGTGTATTTTAATTCAAGATATTGAAAAAGTAATTCACTATTACTAAATCTAAAAAATTTAATATTTATAAACTAATGTTTTTAGGATGTTTAGTCGGTTCATATATTTTGGCCGGTCCAACGTATCTACACGTAATTATAATACAATGATGCTTATTATAAGATCACTTGAAACAAACTAAATATTATTTTCTTATCAGTGACTAAAGTTGCTCCAACACTGAGGTGTCGGTCAAAGTGGAAAAGACAGAAGATATTTGTCCAACCGAATATGTGGCAGACAAACACGATAAAGTACAAGATATTCCTGGTGATCCGGGTTGTCAAGACTCTATCAAAAACAAGTTATTATGTCGGTCTTAGCTACTTTTATTGTGTAAGGGTAAATAAGGTCATCTCCACAGGGAATATGTGAAAAGTGTTAAACAATATGACTAGATTAACTTAAAGACACAAACTTTAATATTAAAAATTAGAACTTTGGATGAAATTAAGAACACAATTGCAAAAAGTAACAAACTTTAAAATGAATTTGATTAAATAATAAGAAACAATCACTTCCGGGTTTTCAATTCCGCAAGATCTACAATTGATACTTTTAAATTAGGGTTCGTAAGAAACAATACTTCAAGATCTTAGCTTTTGATTAAAGTGGTAACAAATGAACAATCTTTTAAGACTCGTTCATTCACAAAGTTACCAATTCACCTATATCACGTTGTCTACTTTTCTTAATGAGCTCACAATGCAAGGAAAGCGAAAACTGATAATCAAACAAACAACTATATTTATAAGTAAATCTTTTAAATCAATCAAAACATAATGCTTCATTCACTAATCCATTGTTCAATACAAAAACCTAATCAAACATACCAATTGTCTCACTTGACAAGAATTGTACTCCCGAAAGCAATCAAGAAAGAACTAGCCCCCTCATGATCTCCATTAGAACTTCAATCTTGTTTTGATGATGATCCATGATGATTTGGTGTGAGTTGGGAAGCTTGAAAGCACCCAAATTACCTTGAATTTACTAGATTTTGGCTAGGAAGAGTTCTTCTTTGAATTAGGGTTGGATGTGTTTAGATTAGGGCTTCACGAGCCGAGCCGAACCGAGCGGACCTTTGCTCGTGCTTGGCTCGTTTCTAAACCGAACCGAGCCGATCGGCTCATTTACAACAGAGCAGAAAATCGAACGAGCATTTTTCGAGCTTTAATTTTTCGAGCGAGCGCAAACGAGCACCGAAAAAATTATACAACCCAACTATCTTATATGTCATACGATTTTATATTGCGGTTAACATGTGTTAATGACTTAAAAAGTATCACATTTCATAATATAACATTTTTATGGATAATAATATGTTGTGGCTGACAATAATGCTAAGACTGTAGCCGATAAGGCGGAGAGTATATTGCAGAGAATGATGACAGTGAGAGCGGGAGATGATTGACAAAACTTGTCTCTTAGCGACTTGGGATTTAAATTTTATGCTTAGTTTGAAATTCTTTATTAGGTTGATTATCAAGTATGCGTAAATATAATTATAAATTTATATATAGTAGGCCAAATCGACTAGAGTACTATGTATAAAATATATAAACCTATATATATATATATGTATACAAATTCGAGCCGAGCGGACCTTTGCTCGTGCTTGGCTCGTTTACAAACCGATCCGAGCCGATCGGCACGTTTACAACCGAGCAAAAATTCGAACGAGCATTTTTCGAGCAAATTCCGAACGAACGTCTTGCGAGCGTCGAGCGGCGAGCGGTTTGAACAGCCCTAGTTTAAATAAACTTCAAGATCAATAAAATCCGGAAGTTGGTTAGTGACCGGCGTATGATACACCGGCCATGGGCGTATCATACGCCCCCCTCAGCATTGCTACGCCCAACTTTCTGTTATTTTTTCCAAATACGCCCACTGATACGTCGCCTATACACCGACCGGCGTATTATACGCCCATACCCGGCGTATCATACACTGTATACCTAAATTTGTGACTTTTTTGTAACTTTTGAAGTTTACATCTTTCCTTGTAGTTTTGTAGTTGGCTTCTTTTATTTCCAATTAAGCTTATTTAGGCTTTGAACACCTATAAACAAAACACAACCAAAGTAATCCCATTCCACAATAACAACGATGTAAAATCACATAATTAGATCAACTAAATACTGAATTATTGACTCGTGATCACCTAGGTCCCCTATGGACGACGAATGGTGGTCGAACAATAGATCATCAAGCTCTGTGAGGCGTATGATTGAATTTCTCTAATCATGCAACTATCTACACGTTTATGATTCTACGTTTGCAGCTTTTATTATTCAAGACTTGAATTTTCTAATTCGTGTGTTACGTTAATTCATTATCGTTTTATTTACCTACTTCATAACTTATATATACATTGTTATCTAACAATATGATTAAAATCATCTCTACATTTTCAGACTAAAAATTTATAATTCGTTCTTAAACAATATTATTCGCATACGTTGTCTACGGGGCACGAGAATCACAATTAAAAGTGTCGCACCCGCCGCATCGCGCGTGCACGCTACTAGTTAAAACATATATGATTAATGCAAATTTTTAAAGATCTGTAATAATTTCTTAAAACATATATTATAGAACGGGTTTCAATCTGGTCAGCCGGAACTGGACATATTTTTTTAAACGAGTCAACCTGAACCTGGCCTTTTTATACGGGTCTTGTTTCCCAACCCAAAACCTACTTTTCTTCTTGTTGGGTTTGAGTTTGTGTCAAGAATCGCCACCTTTAATCATACCATTATTTGTTGAATCGATGACTTGAACTGAGACCAACACAAATTGTATTTCATGTACTGATCATCGGTTCTTGATTTCTAGGTTTGGTTGGATCGAGAATCGTAAACAGCCTAAAAAACAAACTCGCGAGTTTGTAATAACCACACCTTTCTCTCGCCTACCCTGGTAGATAGTGGCACATTTTGCTCGATGATTAGAAAAAGGTTTGATTAATTCTTATTGCATGGTACTCTCGGTTTGATCATTTATATTGTAGGCGTTCGTTGGTTGCTCGGTTTGATCAATTGCTTGGCTAGATCATGCAGTCGCACGTTTCTATCTATCGTTTGATTTTAAATCACGATAAGTACATTGCATAACTCTTGGTCAATTGTTTTATTAGTTTTTCATAAAACTAGAATAGGTGAATATGTTATTTTAGTATTACAAAAATTATTGTCACTTTTTTTAGTAACTCAATAGATTCTTGATAACTATAATACATAAGCAATTGACAAAAAGATATCACCACACAAGCATAAGATGTATAAGGGTTTGGATGGATGTTAATAAATTCATGTGATTTATAATACTCTTTGGTACTTCATCAAGCTAGAGGTGTTATTTACTTAGCGTCTCTCTAAACAATAAAGATCATCAATCTACTAGTACTTATCTCCATAGGGATAATAGCCACTAAAAATTTTATTTAACCAACTAAATTCTTTGTTTCTTTTCAAAAGTTTTTATCAAAATGAAAGACTTTTAAGTGGTTCGTGTTTTGTCATTTCTCCTTGTTTTAGCATATAGAAAGTGTTCCCCTTGAAGTGGACTCCACTTTTTATCAAATCTCATCTCTCGTGTATGATGAAGAAAAATAGAAACAAGTAAAAGCGCACATGTTTTGATTATAACAAGTGTTTTAATTTTTAAACAAGCAAAAACATACAACCATGACCATATTAGAGGTACATCGTCGCAAATGGTCCTCCCGAGCAAGCTACGCTCATCTTAAACTATGATTAACAAAACGTCAAAGCGTGTCTCATGGCTTTGGTCGATACCGGTCTAACATTTTATGTATTTGCCTACTGCATACATATATATAATAATATAAAGATAAAGATGTATTTAGAAAATCTGTCAGGTTTGTCATACATGTATATAAAAATAAAAAGACTTACTGTTTTTTTAAATAAGCAAAAACGGGTGTATGCATGTCCCTAAGAACATCCTAGAGGTTAATTGGTCTATCCTACAATCAAAAAGTTAATGTTTTAAGTTATACATGATGTAAGTTGTTGTGTATTCATACTAGAAAATCATAGAATTTATAATATACTAATTACCAAATTTGTATGTGCATTAGAGTGGTACATTTTGTTACCTTTCGTATATTTGTTATCTGTGTGATACTTCCGTTATCTCTTGAATGTGTTGTTTATGTTATTTAAACAAATACGAGGGTTCATCTTTGTGCTTTACGAATGGTCTTAAATTATAATTTTAGTTGAGAAATCTACAACGTAATTATCATTAAAGTAAATAAATTAATAAAGTGCTAAATTTATAAATGTTCCTATCTTTAAAAATACATTCATATATATATATATATATATATATATATATATATATATATATATATATATATATATATATATATATATATATATATATATACATATATATATACATACATATATATATATAGATAAATAGAACTTATTTGTTAAAAAAATATGATATGATCTTAGGTATTTAATTAAAACAAATAATTAAATAATGAATTTTATAAAATTAATAAAATTTGTAAAACATGTGATTATCATATAGAATTTAAATTAAAAAGATTAAACTCAAAGAGATAAACTCCAAAACTTCAGGGACCAAAGGTGAACATTTTTTTAAAACCCAAACTCCACCCCCAATCTCCCCGTTTTTCCGGTGATCGGCGGCCATACTCCGGCGCGGCACCAGCCATCACCAAAACATCGCTTTAACACATCTTAAAAACCGCAAATCGCGTTTAAACCCTTCACAAAACCGGTTTCGAACACGGGAACAAGTTTAATTCGACTATGATTACTTGAAACGCTATATAACCGAACCCCATCATTAACCAAATCTGTTTTTGCAATAAACCATGTTATCAATCAAATTAATTAAGTTTACACGTTCATATAATCAATTAGAAATCATTGATGGGTTTAATTTCACCTGAAACCGCAAGTTACAGTTCGAATTCCAACCTTAACTCCCGAATCTAAATCGAACTCGTGGAACTCGAATCAGTTCTAATCGAGGCTATTTAAACAGAGGGGAAAGGTTTCAAACGACCTTCTTACACTCTTTGCACTCTTAATTTTACCAAAACACCTGTACGCATCACAATTGGATTCAGCAATAGTCGCGACACTAGCACGAGCCCCATGTTTAATTCGGTTAACAACATCCGGAATATGTTCGATTTGAACGAATTCGATTTAGGGTTCTTGAATCAAATTTGGGGATGTGGTGCGGGGTTGTTTAAAAGAAATATTATCATATCAAAGGCAGGAGCAGGCGCCCTAGCCTGCTGGTTAAAGCTCAAGAGGGATAAGCAAGGGGTCCCGGGTTCGAACCTGAGCCCCTGCTACATTTTTAAAACTTGATTTTTTTGTAATAATTAATTCCAGAAATTTTTGAAATATTATTAAATTCATATAAAAATTATTTTTATATAACTATACTAAATATGAATTTAAATAGAAATATTTCTTTTTAAATTCTTAGAAATTAAACTTAATAAATCTTTTATTTTTACTTTGGAAGTTATAAATTATGTATAAAATATACTTACAGGTTTTAAATTTTATAAAAATCTTTGGGAATCAAATAGAAATATATATTTTCGAATTATTTGAATTAGTACCTCATAAATCATTACTAATAAATTAACGATTATTTTATAAGTATGTTTATATTTTCTTCATATTTTATTCCAATTATTATAATATTTTTAGTAGTAAAATCACATCGTCTCATTTAACAAGGTTAAATAATATATATATATTATCAAGAAACCCGATTACAATTGAAACCTTAGACTCCGCGAATCGTCTTTTGATCTTACCGGCTAGATTCTAAATCTTGGAACACTTATTTTTAGGCCAATTGTAAAGACATCGTTGAAATTACCTTATTTTATTTGTTCCTTGTACGTCATATACCAGGTGAGTTTCTCATACCCCGTTTATTTCACACGTTTTGAGGTGAAACATGATACCCGTATCATAGTCACACTTGTAAAGACGTTTGATTACTTGTAATGCATGTGCAATTCATCTTATATTTTGTCATGGTTATTTGGGACTTGTACAAATATTATGTGATAGACTCTTGTGAAAACAATCATTAACTATTGCTAGCCTAGCGACGTCATAGATCTATGGGCTTGACAAGCCTATTTGGTGCTAAAGCCGAGGTTATTGCCGGCTCCTGATGACGTATTCTTGATCATCATATATTAATCGTTGTGGCCATATCTTTGTCAAGGTTTGATTGTATCATTATGCTATCTATATATTTTGCATTATCATCTAACCTATTATTTGAATTGCCTTATTAAAAGATTTCTATATATGTATGTATAATCTATAGGAACTCACAAACATTATATGTTGACCGTATTTTCTAACATGATTCAGAAAATGCTCAAACTTAGTTGTTGCTCTTGAAGATATGAAATCATCTAGAATTGGACTTAGAGAACAATAAAGATCATGCTTTGAAACGTGATGTTTAAATTTTACTTATGTTATGTTTGTTTGATTTGAGACTTATGTTAAGACAATGTTTGACATGAAATGGATACTTAATAATATTTGCACTTTGAAGTAGCGTTGTGTGGCATGAACAATCTTAACCCTCACATCTCAACGTTTCCGCCGTTAAGGTTGGGGTGTGACACATTTGGCTTAAATAGTTGTACTCATAATTGGCCTAGATTGTATTTATTATATATATTACTAATTATCAATTTATTTGTGCATTATGAGTTGTACATAAGCGTTAGTGGGTTGTACCCACTTTTGTTTTTTTCTTTTCTTTTATTTTTTTTTATTTTTAAGTTTTAACCCAATATTTTTACATATTTTACAACTTAGCCCTTATATATTTTCACTTTTCACTTTGGTTCTCTATACTTTTTATCTTTTACAAAAATTTTCGTTTTATGTTTCGGTTTAGATGTTACGAGTTAAAACGCCACAACGCGTGTGGTTCAACGTTTTTACGCCTACTTTTTTCCCATTTAATGGCTCCTTTACAAAGCGAGTCTTAGATCGACTTAGTTATTATTTTTATTGTTTTACGTTTCACGTGTGGGGTCCAACGTTTTTACGTTTACTTTCCGTTTGGTTTTATTTTTCTCGTTTTTGTTTATTTTTCAATGCGAGTTTTTTCGGTGTTGGTGGTCGTTGTTGATGGTGTTAAATAGATGCTACTTGGCATGGTTTTACGCCCCCGCCGCAACGCGGGGGTTTAATACTAGTTGTTACTAAAAATTGGGTGTGTGCATTATTTGTTTTTGAATACATTTTTCTAAGTTTATCTACTAATCTAGATAGGGAAATTAGTGCATGGACCATGAGCTACAAATATAATAGCCGACAAACATTTAAAATAACATTGTGTCGCTTACTTAATTTTAAATAATATTAAATAAATAAGGTGATAAAGAGAGATGTATGAACAATTTATATTAGGGCTACTTAGAACCCGTCAAACTGGCTACTTGAACCGGGTCTAGCTCTCTTTGTTATATATACCAAATACATCGATCACGACTTACAAATAAAGATGACTTAACAATTATTTCAAAAAAACTCGTACTTAAAGTTAAAATACTAGGTTGTTATTGCTTCGAAATTATTATTAGTTACTTATATTATTGATGATCATGGTTGATGTTTAAGGGAGGGTTTATATGCTCTTAAGTAAAAGTTTGGCAATGTTTATATTTCGAGAAGTTACGTTTATTCTCATTAACAAAATTCTATACACATTGGAAACGTTTATACAATTATTGGCCGTGTTTTTCATGGACACATTTGCTTTAAAAAACCTAATCAAACCATGAACCGAAAAGGTAGTCACAATAACTTTTAAGAAGAAACATGTTACTTATTTTATTTTCTTGAGACATGGGTTTTACAAAAGAAAGAGAAACAAAGGCACGACATGTTGCTACATCATCAGCTTGTAAAACGGGCAACAACACATGTACGACGACATTGCACTTATAGACATTGTGTTTTATATATGGTATAAATAAAGGTTAGACTTTGAGACCCTCACGTTCTAAGACTAATAGACTATGTGTCGAGATTCTAAACTTGAAACAAACTTGTCATGACACGTGACAATCCTATGTAAATTGTTCTTGAGGCTATTAAAAATCATACAAGATTGCTTCAAAAAAGAATTTCTTAATAATATAGAGAATGATATAAAAATGAAAATCACTTCCATTGTATGAGCATGTTCCCTCTTTTAAGCTCGAATATGTTGACAGCAAGTAGTCATCACTCACCAACATATGGAGACTAAGAATAATCAATGAGACCATGAAATTGGAATTTTGTATTCTCTAAGTTCAGGGCCGGTCCCGAGAATTATTTAATGATTTTGGGCCTAGGGCGAGAACAAAAATTGGGCCTCTATAATACGACATATACAAAAGTCTAAACTGTCGAATTAATGTTTTGACGTTTGATCGATGGTTTGATTGGTTTTCACTTTCCACCGTCAAATAGATTTCTTTTTTTATTTAGGTATTACTAAATTAAATACCGGAAATCAGTGTCCAAGAGTTACAATTTAGAAATCAAAGATCATTAACCATGACTAACCATAGGAAACATAGTTTTGAGGACATTTGTCTAGATTTGTTTGTTATTCCAAATAAAGGACCGAGAGATTACAAATAAAGATAACCAACAAACATTGAGAGAGAGAGAGAGTATAGTAATTAAAGTTTGGCAATATTCACATTGTAAACTCCTAGTCTTATTGTATTACGTAGAAACCGTGAACAGATTAAACTATCAATTAACAATCATAACAACCATGTCATGACATCTTATCCTCCTCCGATATCATAGATCGATGACCATACGTCTCATCATATTGTCAGATGTTATTTTTAGAATGCTTTAAAACAGGAAAAACATATGTACATGCGTATGCCAAAAGACAAAGATAAAACTAAAATCTCTTCCGTTATCAGAGTGTGACCTTCTTTTGAACTCGAATTTGTCGATTTCAAGTAGTGATCAGTGAATGAAGATCGGGAACAACCAGTGAGACGATGATCATGTAGTAGTCTGTGAAATAGCAACATAATTTCGCTCATTTATAATTTACTGAAATTTTTAAGATTGTTTTGAAATCAGTTAGTATATTTGGTAATTAATGATATTAAACTAAAACATAAAATATCTTCAAATTGTAGGGAACAAAACACTAATAATATATTTCTCTCTTTTCTATGAAAGGGATATGACTTTGGATTAACTCCAATAATCTAGTCAAGTACAAGCATAGGGATTATATAAATTACAACTAGGAGTAAAATAATAATTTAATAATAATAAAAACAAGTAATCATGCATTAAATTGTGGTTTATTGTCTCCATCATGATCCATATATTAAAAACTACATTGTATTCAATTCACAAAAAGGAAATTTTATAAGGGTTATTGGATTTTAGTAATTCCAATTTTTATTTATTGGTCGGAATTAATCCTAACTCATGAAATGTTTACAGATACTTCCAACGTTGAGCTTATTTTTCTTTAACGGTCTCTTACTAACTGAGAGTTAACGTCGTTAGTTTTTTTTATGACGTGTACTATTTATATGACCAAAACACTAAGCAAAAAAGTTGAAATCAACCATTTGGTCTGTTAATATGAAATTTTTGCACCCTAAAACCCATCAATCTCCACATACTAATCTAAACCACTTGACTCGTTAAAAGTAGATTTTAGATGACGATGAGAGCTAGACACCAGAAAACGAACCTGATGGAAGCTGGGCAGCGACGGAGTCGAAAAATGGCCTAAAGTTCCATTTCATAAAAAAAAAAAACTAACGAGGGTTAACTCTCAGTTAGTAAGGGGTCGTTGAAGGAAAATAAACTTAAAGTTGAAAGTGCCTTCAAAAATTTCTTGATTGGGATTAATCCGGCTCAATAAATGAAACTTAAGATTATTAAAATCCAATACCTTTTTTTTAATCACAATTATTCTATATTACTTTTATTTCTAAACTACTTATGTCTAGATTTAAACTTAATACCTCACTACCTCTCATATAAGAGTCAAGAGGATCTACCAAGTGAAATATTGAAACTTGAAACAACTATTAGTTTAATATTTCTGCAACATCGATTCAAATTTGTTTGAAAAAAAAGAAGTTTATATCAATAATACTTCAACAAAGTTAAAGTGGCGTACATGTTGAATTGAGAGCTAATTTTCAATCAATGCAAATATCAAAATCTTACCAACCTTAATTAACCTTAATTAACCTTCATACTTCATACTAAATTATAACGTCTGTGCTTGTATGAAGGTTGACAATCATAATCAGAATAGTGTAAAAATCATGCACAAAAGATAATCAAACAATCTTGATTGAGGTGTTAAATTGTTTATTTTCAAAGAGATTACTATCTGAAATTCGAAAACCGGTTTTGATAAATCATATTTATTCTAAAATCTGAAAGTTAAACTATGACATATTTGTAAACTAGGTAAACATTTGAATGGTTGTGATTAATTTGTTCTAAAGTGTATATATAAAATAATATTAGTGAATTCTATAAGTGACTTAACTATAAACAAAACAGTTCATTTAACTATACAATTTTATAATTAATCTATTCCACCTCTAATAATAATGATCTTTTTGGGCATATTAAAACAAGTTATATAACGATGATTACCCACAAATAATATTGTAATGTTGATGATTTTAGTGTCTTCAATACAATTTTAGTACAGTTGGATTTTTAATAAATAAAATTAAACTGATATTATACATCAATCCAGGTTAGAATATATAAAGTACATATTTGTTCGAGACTTCTGTAATTTCATAAATCAATAAATTGAACCTAAAGGTTCATGGGGGTCGTGCTTCCTTCGCAAGGGTATAAGGGGGTATGCTCCATGATTAGAGTTCGAGGCACGTGCCACACCCTAGGCGGGTCCAAGCACAGAGCCCATCAGTCTATGGAAAATTTTTATTTCATCTTAATAAAATACCACCGGTAAGTATTTTGAATTCGCATGATTAATGAAAAGAATGAATGAAAAATCACATGGTAACCAATTAAACCAACAAAACATTCAATTGTTGTAAACTTCTATTAAATCGTGATTGTTATAATTAATCAATAAACATGCTACACTATACACAACCATCTCCTATGGAGCTAACCACGTTTTCCAGAGTCATGTGACCGTATGATACAATATCATCCCTAAGTCTCACCAAGTAAGCACTTAGCCGGTGACCAACAGGCATCGGGACATGACTCCGACACAATGGGCACGTGGGGTGGTTTTTTAACCACGCTTCGATGCACCTACCGTGAAATTGGACCCCGTGGTTGCAGTTTGGGAGCTTCATGAACCCATCAGTGTCTCCAAGTGTTACTTCACAAAGACACACCATACATTCAAATAAAACCGGACCACTGGTGTCACAATTATCACGGTCGTGTTTGTTAAGTTCGTGTCGTGCTGGTGTCGCAACCTTACGTATTTCATCTTTATGAGATGGTTTTAGCTTTGCCATTGGACCGGCACTATGTTCACCTATTAGACTATTACGTGTTGTTTGGTCGGGTCTAAAAGATAAAAATCATATTGTATATGATGTGTCTATATGTATATGTATTATGTGTGTGTTTATAATTATGTAGGATTTATAATAATGAGTGTCAGTGTGACAAAATAGGGGTTAAACTTATCTTAAGAGCAATTGTATCTCCACGTTCAAAGTTATGATATTCAAAGTTTGACCTTTGACCAAATTTGCACTTAATTTACCTTCACGTGAGTACTGCGGTACTGTTTGATTTGAGATTAATTTAAAAGAAACTATATTAAAAAAGAAATAGAATAAGGCTTATTATATCATAACTACAATGAACATTATTAAAATTGCTCTTGCATATAACAAATTCACATTTAACATACATTTAGAACAAGGTTATGTCTTGTTTGCAATCGAACAAATAACAATCATCTAATTTGTGTATATCATATTGATGGAGTTAATCTTGATTTCGCATGTGTTAAAAGACAAGTCAAAGTAAAGAAACGGGTCGGGTAAAGATTGTTTGGAGGTAAAAGATGAAGAGATTGATGTGCATGATGGAAAATTCAAAGAAGAGTTAGAGATAATTGTTAGATGAGTATCAGTTTCTATTGTTTATTTGTCTATGTTTATCTCTGTGGTTATTAGGCGTATGAGTTAGCTTAGGAAACAAGTTATGTAATTGGGTTTTACGTGTGTGGTTTTTCGATCAATAGTAATATAGTAAGAGTCGAGGTTGGAGTTGATCGGTTGTTTGTTTGGGTTGCCCTATTCAATTAATTTGCCAACAAATATTTCTTGTTGTTTGTGTAATTGAAATCTTGTAACAAGTACTTTCTCGATATCAATTGAAATGTGGTAGATTTGTTAAGATTAACGGTCTATGATGAACATGAACACTTTAAGGATTAAGGACCCTTCTTTTATTCTTTATTAGATTCCAGATATTAAGGGATTTGATGCCCAACGATGATCAGAAGAGAGATAAGCATCATTTTTGGTAGAGCCAGGTAAATCAACCAAAAATAATATTTAAGCTTTTATTTTACTTGACTAAATTTGAATATGTTATTAGTACTATTAGGTGATAAAATATGTTCAGTATTTACATGAAAGAATACAAAGTTATGAAGTTCATACCAAGATATAAATCTATTAATATTATTATATATTTTGTAAGCTTAGGGGATTGGGTTTGTTTGTATTCTGAAGTTTAACCCAGATAAAATCAATCAGATATGTAAAAATGATTCAAATTTTTTTGTTGTACAAACAGTAGTATAAATTAATACGAAAGAGAAACCACAAATGGGGTGGTGGCGCAGTTGGCTAGCGCGTAGGTCTCATAGCAATAGAGTGATCCTGAGGTCGAGAGTTCGAGCCTCTCTCACCCCAATATCTTTTTTCCTTTAATCTTTTTCATTTCTTGCCATGAAATATTACCCTGTTGGATATACAGTTCATATATTTCTGCTATTTTGTTCATTTATAAATTATAATGCCAAAAGGTGTCATTGGAATTTTATAAGATGCGAGAGTTAATTCACCATTTTGGTTTATATTTTAGTTCTTAAAATTAGAAAAAAAAAAACCAATAGCACAGACTGGTTAATCAGGTTCTCGCATGTCTACTTTTAATAAAATAATAGTACAAAAACCATGAGTTACAAGAATAAAAAAATTATCATCATACAACCTCCTGAACAAAACCTCCTGAACACAAGAATTTAATGGAAAACTAAAAAGAGCATTATACATGTTATCTATTAAATATTGTCTAAACCCAAATGCAAAACTGTGGAACATGTAAATTATGCAATTTGCACACAAAAAATTTGATTTATATGTGATATCCTATCAAATATAGATGCATGAGCTCAAAATCTACAGCATAAAAGCCCATGCCTCCATCCACGTTGCTTCGATAATAGTCTCCGCTCGGCTTTCTTCATTCTTACAGGACTGCTGTTCCACTCATTCTGCAATCTACAGATATAACAAACATATTAATAAGAAAACTCAACAGATATGCAAATTTCACACATTTTTGCGACTGTTATTACATAGGAAAGGCAAAGGATCGTGTGCTCGTCGTGCTGCTATCTGATCGGAGAGAGGTGCTTCCAGAAAAAGCTATAGACCCGGAATAAGTTATGAGCCCCGAAATGGGACCCGCGACTGAGAAACTTGATTCTCCTTCACCACCATGGTGCATTGGGTTAACCGCTGGAATGATATCTGAACCCACATCCTGGAGCTTAGGTGCACCATGTGGCTCTGTGGGAAGTTCATTAACATGTTCTACACTCTTGTTGTTATGAACACCATTACTTGTTGCTGGTTCAGTATTGTTGAGATTCAAAGTGGTGTTTCCCTCTATTGCGCTTTTATTCTCAATGCTGCTTTCTGTGTTTTTTTCTACAGGACTCTGTAATTAGGAAAACTACCATCAGATGCTAACTTGCAATATAAATTAGTAAAACTTGGTTAAGAGAACACGGGTGGGGACGTGGGCCGTGGAGCAGGTCAAAATGAGATTTTTTATTTGATAATTGATTTTTAGTTATGTTTAAAAAATTTATATCATTATTCATGACCATAATGACCTTAAGATTCCGATTTACGTGATTTAGAAGGTGGTTTGCATTAAAATACAATTTGGATTACCTTTAACCTGTTTGACCTAAAGACAACGTTTTTTTAGCTAAATTTCTCAAGTTGACCTGTTTGTATGCAACATAAGTACATAACCATATCGACCCATTCTCTAGTCAATGGGTCAAAATTTCAACCTCTAGTCTCTCTCTCTCTCTCTCTCTCTCTATATATATATATATATGTGTGGTGTGTGTGTGTGTGTGTGTGTGTGTGTGTGTAAAGGACCTTAACAAGAAACATTATAACTCAGCAACTGAAGCATAAAACAGTTGGGAAATACTAACCTGAAAAGGCTGTTGATCAATAGACTCAAGAAGATATTTAAGAGATGGCAGTGGTAGATCTTGTTGCAAGGATGGAATGCCGCTTGAATTGATCTGTTCTTCATCAGGCTGCAATGAGATGTCAGGACCATTATTGTCAATGGCTTTTGAACCAGTATCAGATTGTGAAGAAAGTTCATCTCCATTGCTATTATCAGCTTTAGACATTTCCTTTAACTCATTTGGAACGATAGACCCAATAGCTTCTTCATTGGTCCCACATTCTTTGAAATCTGGTATTGAATTATGCAAATCTTGAACTTGAGTCTGTGTATTAATACCTACACTGCCCATATTACTCTGATCATTGATAGGTTCATGTGCAGGTAAGTCAGCATCGAGTCCTTGGGCCTCAGAAGGCGCATCAGCTTTCTTTTCAATGACTTCATCATGATCATCTTCAATATCAACAAGATCGTTAGAAGGTTCTACTACAGGCAAATCAGTATCGATTTTCCCATTGAATTCAGAACATAAATTAGATTCCATGGAATAATCTTCCATGGTTGAAAATTTCAACAGTTCAGGCTTCAGTGTCACATTATTATTCTCATCAAGCAAAATCCTTTCTCCATGAGGCATTCCTTCATCAACACAAATATCTTTAACATGAAAAGCACCCTCTTTATAACAAAGTAACGACTCAGGTAATTCGCATTCCATAACATTTTTAATGGTGTAATGGTCTGTTTCTTTCTTGCATAATTCAGATGCTGCTAAAGAATTGATCAACTCATCATCTTCACAGTTATTGGTCAAATCATCAATATTTGAACACTCAAGTTCCTGATTCCATAAGTTGACTTCTTCATTCTCTTCATCTGATAGAAAAGGATTCGTATACCTTTTTGGGATCTCTTTCATGGCTTCTTTCAGCACATCTGTGTCAAAACCACAGTTGTTGAATTCAAGTATAATATAAACTCACACTTATCTGATAGACTATAAAACTACAGCTTCTTTTAGAGCATACACAAAGAATGACAAAATTATTGTGAGTTGTGACGTGCTAAAAACAGGAAATATTATAGTTCCGGTCTACTACAAGCTCATAAAGCAATACATTACAAAAAGATATGCTTAGGAGATTGAGCTGATGAATTTTACTTCAGAAACAATATTCAGACTGCCGACAAAATGGAAGCATAGTAACCTTGCCACATGGTCGACATTCATAGTCAAATTAAAAAAAGTACAACAAAAGTCAAAAGCCTTGTTTATCATGCGCCGCCACGCATGCATGTTTTGTTTCAAACGAAGTGTGAGGACTGAAAATTTAAGTTTTCCCACACTGATTCAGAAGAAAAAGAAAGAAACAACAAATGGGGAACTACATCTGATTGCTTAAAGGAAAACTATAGTGTCACTAGTTCATTATAATTGTCAACAGCTACCAGAAGCCAAATGAAAACAGAACTAATGACTGCCAGCAACTACTAACCAAAATTTAAAAGACTCACTGGACGACCTTAAATGAAAGAATAAACAGAAGGTAACTGATTGCTCTACAACATAGAGAAGTAGAAGAAAGACACACAGAAAAGTTAAAAGTTTAACTGAAAAGAATTAATAATCCACTAAGCTCATTTTAATTATTAATAGTAATTTCATAGCATAGAACAGCTAAAAAAATCTTTTTTTTTTTGTCAGGTATCTTGTTCACTTTCAGGTAGATATAAATTCCTAAATTTTATTAGGATCTCTTGGCTAAAAACAAATTGCACTTTACAATCTCATCACCGGATTCAATAAGCCCTAGAGCTACAAAATTCTATGTGAAAAGTATAAAGGTATGTATATAAAATTATACACAACTAATCACAATACCTGTACAGCAAATCAACCAAATTAAACTCTTAATCCATCTCCGTCACCGCTTTTAACAGACGATCAACGCTGCAAAACCCAAAAACAGCATTAGAATTTTGTTCCAATGAACACTGTAATCAACTAATCATATACAGAACCAAATACAGAATGACACGCGAAACTAACAAATCAGTATCACATATAAGATAAATGAAATAAACATTCAGAAATAGATCCAAACTTTAAGAAAACGATAGATTCACACAAACGAAAATCGATCAAATGAACAAACTACATACCGCTTAATTTCTATACGTCATCAGATAGTTAAAATTTTAAAAACAGTACAAAAATCAAACTCGAGCCAGTTGCAAACAAATGTCAACTCTCTAAAACCTAATTATTCCAATCATCTACACTTTACATTGCATTTATAATACACATATACACACATACAGATTCAGAAGAGCCTCCAGTAATCAGCATTAACTACACATGAAACGAAACGAAACGAAAACTCAATTCTGCGTGGCTCACCGGAAAACTTTGAAATAGGTTCAGAAGTTCGTCGCCGGAGATATTAGTTTTGTGTGTAGATGATCGGTGGCTGCCGGAAAAGTGAAGGGAGAAGGTGAATCTGTTTAAAACAAACAGTTGTTCAGTCAGATCATGCGTGTAATAACGGGAATGTGACCAACTAACGGGTGAGGTTTACCCTTTATATGGTTGGTTTTATTTCTGTTAATTTAATTATGTTTGATGCTTTTGTGGATTTGTTGTGTGGGACATTCATGGAGTGTTTTTAGAACCGGATCGGAGGGCAAAACGTACGTCTTACTTGTTCGCTAGTCCGGACGGTTCGCGTGGTCGAACCGGATAGAGTTATAATTATTGTAATGAATATATATAAAATATACTGAATTTTTTTTAAATATATATATAAAAAACCGGTTCAACCGGTCCGACCCCGGGTTCAACTGATCCGATTCCCGGTCCGACCTCCGGTTCAACGCCGAACTAGACCGGATTGGGGTCCGATTTCCAGTTCGACCGGCCTGTTCGGTCCGGTTTTCAAAACAATGGTCACATGAACTCATATGAGTAATGGTTTGATAACTTGTTTCAAGACCGTGGTGTGTACAAACAACAAAATACAAAATAATGTTTTATTGTGGTTTTTTTCATGGCTTTAGGAGTTGCATCGGGAAACAGATCGTAAAACTAGTTTGGTGATCGTTGCTAGACATCGAGATCAATGTTCCTTAGCTCAAGTGGTTGAGATAAGGTCTTGAGATGTTTAGACCAATGATTCTTAACTCAAGTGACTGGGGTGGGATATCTCACTTAAGGTGAGTTTTCTTATTAAGATGGTCTCAAATGTAAGAAGGTCTTGAGTTCAAGTGTCACGTGTGATAGAAAAGAAAGTTTCAGATTGAATCAGTGGGTTTTCTCACTTAAGGTGAGTTTTCTTATTAAGTTGGTATTAAATTTGGGACTTATGAGAAAGAACTAATGTACAAACTTCTCTCAGGGACATGCCAACCTAATGTTTTGAGGTTTCGTACTCGAGTGATGAAGATGATTGGATGGGTCATTTGACTGTCAGTGATCCAGTTAGACGTTTATAAAAAGCATTTTTTTCTTTTGACGATCAAAATCAAAATTCTAATTCTCTTAGTTATTTTTTCTTTTAGGGTCCGTTTGGTTCGCAGAATGTTTTGCAAAGGAATTGGAATTGGAATCTTTGTTAAAATTGATAATGTGTTTGGTTGATTAATTTTGAGTGAAATTGGAATGTTAATTTTGAACATTCCATAGGTAAGTGGAAAAAATGTAAATTCCAATAAATGTGGAAAATTTTCCAATTCCAGTTCCTTCCGTTGCCCAACCAAATAGGACTTTGGATGAAAAATTTTCCAATTCTTGAGAATTCTATGAACCAAACGGAGCCTTAGAGTTCTTGGTCTTAAGGTCAACTTTCACAAAAGTGAAGGTTTTTGGCGTTGGTGTGGAAGTTCATGAAGTTAGAAGGTTATCAAGCAACCTAAACCACGAAGCCGCATCTATCTCTTTCATTCACTTGAGGCTACCAGCCGAGTTAACATGAATCTCTTAATAAATTGTTTTATGGATGGCCGGAAAGCAAAAGCGTATCACTTCACGGTCATCTCTCTCGCTCGTGAAAGTGGAGGAAAAACTGTTTTATGCTAGCATGACAAATTAGTATTCAACAAGACTAGAGATTCTCACTAAAAATCATAATTAATATAACCAAATATTAAAACTTATTTATAGCATATCCAGTCAAAACATATATAAGTTAATTAGTATTCTTAAAAATAATTACATCTGTTTTGTTACCCATTGTTTGCCTCGTCCATTTGGACTAAACAAAGAGACCGGTCCCTCCACTTGTCACATGTGAAGTTTCCTACATTATATTTTTAATTATTATTTTCTAGTAATTAAATCATATCTTGATAGGAAATTGATTTAATAATATTATAAATAATAGAAAAACAGAATAGAAGTCACTCATAGATATATTCTATTAACAAAAAGTCAAAACGCATTTCGGACCGCGTATGTCTTGGATGTGTAGTTGTGTGCCCTAGAAACAAGTTGTTAAATTCCGGCAGATGGTTGACTTTATAAAGTCAGAATACACACCATATATTCAAGCATTACAACGACGTATAGGGACACACCACGTTGTGTCTATCCAAAGTCACAATCACGATGACATGGATTTCCGTTGAATTAATATCCCTAGAATAATGGCCGTTTTTTCTTATGCCGAGTCATTATAATGTTAACTAAAATAAAAGATAAGTTTTAAATCATTTAATATGTTTTTATAACTTACTTAATAAGTAATTCATACACACTAGACCTTTGACTGATTTAAAAGTAACGTCTTAATTAAATTATTAAAATACTATCAAACAATTCATAAGTAAACAACAAACTAAAGGAACACAATATGCGAACCGGAGGAGGGTGGGGAAAAATGAAAACCCAACTCCAGCTGAAAACACCACCCTCTAGACCCGGTGGAGCTTTTTTACCCCCAATTGATGGCTACCATTTTTTGACAGTTGGGAATGGTCATATGACCTTTTTTTTAAATAAAAATTAATATTTTAACACTATAAAAATCATATAATCTTATTTTTTACACACTACTTCTACTTCAATCCAATCATTTTACACTATTTAATACTTTTAAAACTATAAATACCACTCTGTGTATTTCAGGCCGAAGTTTGAATTTGTTCTTCAACAAAAGCGAGAAAAGACATAGCGTATGGAAGCAAGACATAAACCACATTTATCATCACCGATTTAACAATCCCTAGTCATTCCATTTAATCAAAAGTCGTCAAACGTAAACCACATTTATCATCACCAATTTAACAATCCTCTTCGCCGTACAATCGATGGAAGCAAGACGTAAATCACAAGCACTTATACTCAGATGGTTGATTGATGATGTCTGATAGATTGTTTAAAAGATCTTTTTGTCATATAACGCAAAATTTATAAAGATTTTATTAGTTTTTCTCCATTTTCATTATTGATGAACATTCATTGTCTGTGTTCTTTAGATGGTAAGGATAGTAAAAGGTTTGTTGTCTCTTTTTATAAGCTTTGTTGTTTTATGCATTTCTACAATACTTTAACTACACCAAAGCTTTCATTTTTGTTCATCTCATTTCTGTGTTTGTGTGAGTGCTCTGTTTTTCTGCATATATTTTGCTTGAATTCCACCATATCCAAAATATGAATATTATAGTTAAAGATTTTGTTTTGGTGACATTATTAGTTGTGTTTTCTTTATTTATAAGTCCATGCAATTGATAAAAATCACATTAATGGGCATTTGGATTCTTGTCTCATGAGGCCGCAAGAAAAACAATATTTACTGCTGACTTCTTTGAAAAATGAAGAAAGTTATGAGGGTGGGGTTGGAAAGTATTTATAATACTAAAATGCCCCTTAAACTAACTGACTAATTTAACACTTTTAAATGTAGGGATCATGGATGAAAGTAAACCATGTAATTAAGGACTATATCCATAAATTTTAATGCGTAGGGACCAAATCCAAGTTTTAACATAAACCACAAGGACCATCTATGTAGTTTATTCTAAAATAAAAGGTTTATAGATTTTTACATGACACCCGTAGCAATTAAGATTATGAAACATGTTTGTTCAAGATCTCATAGATTATGTCAAATGACGCTAAAAGGTTTTTTTGTACACATGGCAATACCCGTCTCACATCACCCTCGTTATCTATGTGGCAATACATGTACCACATCACCTTTGCCAATGGTTATCTACTAGGACAGTACGCATGACATGCCATCTCACCCACACCCTTTGTCTATGTGGCATTACATGTGCGTGTATTATCAGCTAACTAGATGCTTTGCGACTCTGAAATCGCATTCAAAGTTTGATAGAAAAAAGTTAAGAGTACCTTGAATGAAAAATGCAGTTTGGCTTTAGTGATACTATATTAGTGTATTACTAATACATATAATCAGGTAGCAGTACTTATTCAAATAAGCTGTACAAACAACACATTTGCTAGAAAGAACTTGAGCAAAACTTATCTCTAAAAGTGCAAGAATCAGAAGCTGGAATACATTAAAAAGTAATTACCATGGAAATCTTGAGATCAGTAGAAATCACTTGGTTTCCCAATCTTAATATTCTGTTCGCCTAAATACTCGGTAATTGCTTTCTTCTGCCAGCCCTTGAAGCTCCTGTCAATTTGATAAATTCCTTTTAATATAATATAATATGATCTGATTTGAGTTCTACATCAATCAGGTTGTTTCTGATGAACAAAATAGCACATGATGAGAGACTAACTTGTGATCAATATGCGCAATAACTTCCCCACCGGGAAAACCTTCAACTGTAGCATCATATGCAGCTTTTATCGCATGTTTCCAAGTCCCGCCAATATCTTTTAAATTCTTTTCACCTTTTGATTCGACAGGATCTTCCATTGGCAGTGAATATCCAGACAGCAAGTGACCCACCGACACACCACCCTTCCTAAAGAACGTATAAAGATTTAACAGATTGATTTTAATTTAAATTACATTTATAGCACTTCATACTATAAATGGAAAGATTAATGCTATATGATATAAGTTAAGGGGCAGGTGCAAGTAACTTACAGGATTATGTCCATGTGGCGAGGTACATAATGACCACCCCCTATACCAAGAAGGATTTTTTTATTACTGGACATACTGGGACAAAAAAAGTAAAACATTTTGTTAGGTACGCAACAATTTGGTAATTATCCATAGTTATTATAGCCCTTAACTCACGATTTAGAGTTTAAGTTTTGAATGCTTACGGGGAAGAGAGTTATTGTGAAGTTTAAAGAAGATAACAAGATTTTGATAGTACCTGTTCCAGTTTCCAACATCTTCACCACCACCGATTCCAAGTCCTTCCCAAACTAACTTCAAATTAAAGAAGTTTTAGAGAAAATATGATAATGAGATGCAGAGCTTGACTCTAGTATGACTCAGGGTTGGCTGATTAATGAGCCTAAACGAGCCCAATCTATAACTGAGATCTTTTAAGGGTATTTTATTTGTAATTTAGTCAAAAGCTTCACTTGAAATGTCATTTGATCTTGCATGAAATAAGCCAAAGGCTAGGCTTAAGCATAAATGAGCTGGGACAAGGCTCAAGATTAACAACTCGTACGGAGTTAGGGCTCAAGCCTTAGAGAGGTGTGACTCAGGACAGCTATGCAAGCTTAAATAGTTTTTTAACATACTGAGCAACAAGATAAGCAAGGTCAGGCTTGCCCCATATAAACCCCCTAATCTTTACTACTATCTTATTCGTTGTAAGTTATCATTAAGTCATTAACAGATACTCTTATAAAGAATGAAGATAATGATCATATTTCAAAACCATGTGGCAATGCAAGTATGGAACTAATTATAGCATGAGTCTTAAGAGATTACTGTACTTGAGCAATGACTTGTGCAGCATCTTGCCTCTTCCAATATTCAATTGTGCTACCTATGCAAAGCAAACCAAGAAAACTGCTTTACATTCATTAGCATTCAGTCATCATACACATGACTGATATGTTAATTAAGGCTCAATCATGACTAGATTATCATCTAATTGAAAAAATAAAAATAAAAAACATTACAGGTGCAAAAACCCACGCTTCCTCAACCAGAAATAAAACCATGAAAAAGATAATGACAACAGGAACAAGAAGGTTGAGATCACTACCTATCTCCAAAAACATTGTCGGCTTATTTGTAACAGGACCATGATGAGTAGCCTCCAAGGTAATCTACAACAGACAAATTGCACAATAATTAGCACTGGTACAGTGTGGTTTCCTGAATCTTCTAATAGGCCAGGTTAAAAAGTAGCTATAGTGCCACAAGTGCCTTAGTACATGCTGGTTCATCCTTTTTAACATAAATAAAAATAAGAAAACTACATTCCGTAGAACTTGATCCACAAAGATCCCTTGTCGCCTTTTTGCAAGGTATCTTTGTTAAGCTGTTCTGCATTGTTCATGAAGATAACAAAATTAAAACGTTTTTATGTACTTTAGGTTATGACCAGGTGTTTCTACACTTATCTCCTCAAACTTCACAAGCTTTGTAAATAAGACACTTGTCTACTAGATGACATTATGACTGTAACATTGACATGCATAAACAATCATAACTCAGTAAAACATATGAAACTTTTAGCAGTCAAAAAATCATTAAGACCACCTCGAATTCAGGAAGCAAACTTACGTGACTGTGCTAGTTTTAGCAAAAGCATCAACCACGGTGTCATCCTAGGACTAGGAACAGCTGCCCACCCAGGTTTCCCCCCTTGTGGTGGAACATCTCCTTCTTTCAAATGTGGAACACCTAACCAAACACATCACACAATCAAAATCAAACAGATCACCAAACCCTAGTTGCACACAATTGACAAGTATCATTAACGCAAATGACAAATTACTAATCAATCATCATATTCATCAACAAACGAACTACAGCAATACCGATCGGATGTATCGTAAGAGCAGGTCGATTAGTAACCGCCGTATGTTTGCTTAAAAAAATGACCTCGTCAACAACCTCTCCGGTAGCCTCTTCCCACCGATCATCCAAACAATCCTCCTCCACGATCCCTTGATCATGCTCCAATAACCTCACATCTCCGTTCACCTTACTCCTAATCCCCTGTAACATCAATTCGACACAACAGAGACTCAAAATTCATGATCTAATATTCAATTTAAGCAGAAATTGAGAGGGAGTTTGAGTGTGACCTGAAAGGAGACGCTGGGGCTCCATGTTCCCATGGCTAATAGGGCCGATGCTGGACCGTACGACGCCGGATCGGTGGTGGTTGACACTACTAGTGTCACCATTTTGTGAGTTGAATGTTCCGATTGAGGTGAGTGAGTTGTTGATTTGAGTTTTGAGTGTTTGATTGATGAAGATGGTGATTGGAGTTATGAAGGTTGATTGCTTTTGGAGTTTGTGAAACTGTTGGCGGGGTGTTCTTCGGTTTACCGGAGACTGGCGTCACGGGTTGTTTATTATGATTAACATATAAGTAGATTAAAAGTTATTTTAAAAAAATAAAAATTGAGAGGTTATTTGTGATGTTTTTTGGAATTGGTTTGTGGTATTATAATGTGTTGTATGACCCTTTTTTTTTAAGATTGAGGTTCAAGTATTATTATAAATTACTAATTTAGTTTTTAAAAATAAGTTTAGGGGCGTTTGATTAACAGGAATTCAATGGAATTGAAATCTAAATTTCATTGGTCATTGTGTTTGGTTGGTAGCAATTCGTTGAAATTGGAATTTGAATTTTATTCTTAACGTTTTTGGTTGAGAAAATCAATTGGAATTGAAATTAATTCCCTCGAATTCTTAAGGATTTCAAAATCCTTCCATATATTGAAGGATATTAAATTCCACCGACCTCCGCCTCCACCGCCAACCGACGCTACCGACGACCCTTGTCGACGCCACCGACCTCCGACCACCACCGACCCCGACTGCCGTCGACAGACCGCCGGCCGCCGCCCCTGACTGCCATCGACGCTGACCACCGCCACCACCCCTGACCGTCGACTGTCCCCGACCGCCGCTGCCGAACAGCGTCGGTTTAGACGAGCTCAACGGAGACTGCCGGTTCTCGACGACGGGCGTTATCGGTTGGTGGAGGCGGTGGGGTACGGTCGGTTTTTGGCAACGGGCGCGGTCTTTAGGTGTGGTGGGTGGTCACGGTCGATTGTCAACGGTGACGGTGGCGATAGTCGATGGTATGTAGCGGCGGTGATCAATGGTCATGGAAGTGATGACGGTTTGCAACGGGTGATAAAATTCAATTCCTTTTTAAGTGTTTTGTCACTAGAATGCATTTGGAATTTAAATTCCCTTTATAGATTCCAATTGCACTAAATTTCAAATCCTTTGGAAATTTTGAATTCTAAATACAATTCCAATTCAAATTTCAATTCCAATTTCAATAAATTCTGCGAACCAAACGCCCCTTTAGAGTGTGTAAATTCGTTTATAAAATCACACATTAATTTTATACCTGATGTTTTAGAATCATAACACATTGTGGTCAAAACTTGAGTTTTCAACAAGCTTTGTTATTATGTATTTAACACCAAAAGAATGAAAGACTAATTCACCTTAACCGCTACGAAAACTAGTTTGTTTATTTGACATACATAACAATACTGTTCAAATATATAACTTTAGTTGGAATTACTTAAAAATAAATAGTGTTACTTATATGTTGTAAGAAAATGAAGTGTGTAGTGTTTAATTTTGCTCTCGGCAAGGTCTGGAATGGACCGGATCAATTATTTACCTGATATGCATAATATTACTTACCAATGATTTACAGTTCAAGCGGTTTAGATGAGGTATCCAAGACTTCATTAAAACAGAAGGATGGATTGAGTTCAAGTCTCAGCTATAAAAAAATGGTTTCGTGTTGGACCAAATGATTTTCTCACTTAATATAAGTTTAATCTTAAAGATAATCTTGAGTTTTGTATTCGAGTAATGAAGATAATTGGACAGATCAATGACCCGTCAGTAATCATTTAACAATTCGAAATATAATAAAAAACATAACATTACTTTACGCTTTCTTAAGAATCTTGTTTCTTGCAATTGGTAAGATATAAAAAATAGACAAATTGAATTTTAATAATCTAATAACCTATTGGCTGATAATAATTTATACTATTACTTTGGTCGGTAACACTCCCAACTTTCACTTTTATAACCAACAACAGTCCCAGTGATATAAATTTTAAATTTTTATGCTTGATTTGTATCTATTTTAGTTTCAATTTAGCTTGTATGTTTCTTTATTTCGTTCATAATTATTGTTGCAAACCGAATCGAGTCCAAATCAAACTTAAAAAATTGAAAATTATGTCATTGAGACTGTTGTTGGTAATAAAAGTGAAAATTGGGAGTGTTATTGGCCAAATTGATAGTATGATTATTATCAACTAATAAGTAATAGTTTGGATTATTAAAATTTAACGGGTTGGGCTATACATACCCCTATTTTTTACTTGTCATACTCCACCTCTAGAAAATTAATTTTAAAACTTTTTATATCTTGTAAAATCATTATTTTTTTAAAAAAACTTTTGTATTACCTATTCTATCTTTACATTCAAATTAAATTAAATTAATGTTTGAATTCTAAATCAATCAATCTAAAAAAATAAAACAATTTTATTCTTAAGAACATAACGATTTGTCCTAAAATAGTTTTTATAAAATTGTAAACAAGATTGTTCACCGTTTAAATCCATAAATAATTAAAAGAACTTATTAATTACCATCGTTTCTACTAACTTGGGAACCTTTGGAGTAGAACATAATAGTTTTTTAAATAAAAATTTCCAATCGAAAAGCATGTCGAGTAAACGTATAAAGACAACTTTATTCGGAGACAACAAAACAGTTTGATCGTGACGAACATAATTTATACGTGCTCATGTAATATAATTTGATATAAAAACAAAAGCTTACAATCCTAACTTTAACTTTTGAGTAAAAGATATATCTGATCAGTAGAAAATGCAAACATCTTTTTTGTATAAGCTTTAATGTCGATCTTTTTGTTTATGTAGAATCAATAACTGGTTTTGCTTATTATGTATGGTAATGTAAGTTTTTATGTCTAATGCTATATATATAGTTAGAATTTAATTAAGGATATCTTACTGATAACAATAACAATTTAAATATGTTTTTTTATTATTTTAATTAATGGATATATACGAATTTATATTTTTAGAACAATCTAACTCAATCTAATAATTATACGACAATTCAAGTTTTAAAATAGTATATACAATATATTAACTTGATAAAATATATTAATATACTAACTTGAAAATATCATAACAATGTAAAAGATATCTCTAAAATTTTTGAAAAAAATAAATGACAGGTTATTAGAATAAAAATAAATTAAAAATAATATAAATTTTTTTTGATTATTATCACAATAAATATCAAAAAGAATAAAATGAAAACAAAAGAATCAAATTGTATATTTTAAAAGCTTGAATGGCAAGATTATGACAAGTAAAAATAAAATAAAAGGGGTATGTAACAACACCCATCTAATTTGCTTAAAGAATATTATATTCTAGGAGATAAAAGCGGTTCCATTTCACACCTATTTCGTGTTAGGGCTTGTTTCTGGGCATCGCCAGATGTTGCATAATTGTGCGTCTTTTCACAGGCACTTGTACCTCATGGCTCCCAAATCTCACCGCATTCGCCAACGTAATCTCTTAAACCCTAATCTCTATCATGTGCAATAAAAACCCTAATTTCTGTTTCATTATCTTCTTCAAGCTCCTGTTGTAGATGAAATTGACGTTCATGATAACATTTTCATTGCAGTTGCAGAATCGACAATGCAGGGCTCGGGTAAAAAACCTAGGTCAATGGCTACTGAAGCATCAGCTACACCTTCGTCTTCAATGAAAGAGTCATTCACCAAATATGCTGAATACCTTAATCAACTCGTAAGGATTTCTTCAATACTCGTGCGTTTTAAGCTTTGATCTAAACCTTTTTTGTGAATCTGTGTTTAGTTGATTCGTAGTCTTAACATCGTTGCCGCACTGTCATCACGGTAACTGTTTGAGTGAAATAGTTAAGTTTATGTTACTTTTGTGATAGCGAAGTTGTTATGATGGCCATATCATGGTTTTCCCCAAATGAATTTGTGTTAGTTAGTTATTAGATAGTTAGGGCTTAACAATGAACACGTTTGACACAGAATCAATTTTAAGGTATAACAGTGCACACATCACATGCAATGGGAGAGAGAAAGAGAGTGGATTATGTTGGGTCAGTATGCGGTTCTTGTAGTTATCTACTTAATATTAAATTAGTACTAATGACCCTCTAACGGCTAATAGGTTGAATATTAGCGTAATGTACCTTTGTCGGGTCCTAAATGGAGCACCAGTTTTTACCTGGGCCTACTAAATGGATTTATTAAATTGTAAATTTGATAAGCTTCTAGTGTTCCACATCAAGAAAAAATTCTAATCTTCTTATGTTCCAAACCAAGAAAAATAGGTCCACTTTACTTCATGGCCTCTTCACATCATTGAATGACTCTTTTAGTCTTTGCGATTTGATAGGGTAGATTAGAACATGTTTGTTAGCTCTGTTGGTTATGGAACTGACCAACTTAGATAATAGCTACGTTTTTAAAAGAATGAATAGTGGTCGACTTTGGGTTTTTTTACTGGTGTCGCTTTAAAAAAAAAATGGTGAGACGATGTCACTCGAATGTCATATACATACATACCGTATCAAAAGCGAGTTTGGTTACTATATAAGACATAGAGAAATTTTTTAAAGGTGTCATACATATGGGTCCATGACCGCCCCTGAGAATGCTATCAGTGGGTGGTGCTTCATAGTTATGTGCCTTCTCTTTGGGTAATGTCGTAATGTTTACCATCGAGACATGCTGCATGACTCTCAACAACTAGGTGTGAAGTTATGTGCTTATTATGTGTTAATCAATGCTTGTTGCAGAATGACAAGAGGGAGCGAGTGGTGAAAGCAAGTCGTGATATCACTATTAATAGCAAAAAGGTGATATTTCAGGTGCACAGGTGAATTGTCATCCTTAGCAATTCAAGCGGTTCTTGTTATCATTGTGACTTTGTGAGAACCCATCATCTGAAAAGTCACGACCCCACCCTTACTTGAAATATTCTAGTTTCTAGATATTTTGTATATATTACCTTATTTTATTCCTCATTCTAACAGAATCAGCAAAAATAACAAAGATGAGGTGTTGGAAAAAGCAGAAAAGGATCTTTCAACTGTTAAAGATCAGTATGTAGCCCGACTTGTAAATGAATTACAAGGAACTGATTTCTGGAAGCTAAGACGTGCATACTCTCCCGGGGTAACATCTTTTTTACATTTTTAGCCTAAGTTTCATAAATTGGACTATTGCATTGTTTAATTTAAATAGAAGTCCTTTCTCTGCTGTGCAGATCCAAGAATATGTTGAAGCTGCAACATTATGTAAATTCTGCACTGCTGGTACCCTGTTGAATCTTGATGAGATAAATGCAATGTTGTTACCACTGAGTGATCCTGCGTTTGAGCCTTTGCAAATTAATATTCTTGACTATATATTGGGGGTAAGTTTTAACTGGTAAAGTGATATCTGTAATATTTTGATTTGCAAATTCAGTATTCAATAAGTTGAATTTTTTGGTTTAGCTTGCTGACTTAACTGGAGAGTTGATGAGGTTGGCGATTGGGCGAATATCAGATGGTGAACTAGAATATGCTGAAAAAATATGCAGATTTGTACGTGAAATTTACAGAGAACTTACACTAGTGGCTCCAAAAATGGATGAAAGTTCAGATATGAAAACGAAAATGGATGTGATGCTTCAAAGCGTTATGAAAATAGAAAATGGTATGTATTTCAAAGATTATCTTGAGAATTTGATTTGCTTCACAGTTTGTTTTCACAGTTTTTGATGGTTTGATGCATTTTAATCTTGAACAGCTTCTGAGAGTTTTCTTTGTTTTGCAGCTTGCTTCAGTGTTCATGTGAGAGGATCAGAATATATTCCTCTAACTGGATCCGGTGATGCAAGTTGCACCTTATTGGGAGTGCCCGTATTTGAATAACGAAGTAATCTTTTTTTTGATTCTTTTTGTGAATCATGATAAAATATTTCATCGCTATCTTGGGCTTTATTAATGCAAGAATGCAAGATGATGTACGTCTTCTTTTAGTAACATTGAAGGAAAGGGTTACATGAGCCCTTGTTTCGATGTTTAAACCATGTATCTGACTTAGAAAGGATAGTCCCTCGTGTGTCCCGAAAGCAACGACAAAATGGTGAGAATGGTGAGATCATTAGTGAAACATGGATATGAACTTAAACATTTTACTGGTGTTCTGTTGGGGTTGACTTAAGTTAATGTCTATGGTGAATGGTAATCTTCAGCAGATATGCTAGTTTTCAGTTTCTGTTGCAATTGATAGGTTGTATGTTTAGAAGTTGATGTGATTCATTGACTAGAGGTAGCGAGAAGGATGGGTCGGGTTGGTTGGATAATGGGCCGAAACAAGCCGGAACATGTGGGTAAGTCCTTGAAATTTATTTGTTAATGGTTAAATTGCTTTAACTTTACGAGCTCAAGGATAAAGATAAAATAATTGGTATTTGTTTTTTGCAAGAGCAAATACTTTAACTTTTAAAAGTATATTTGAAAATGTATTTTATAACATTAAGGTTGTAAACGCATAGATACGCTAATGAACTACTAGAGATTGACATGTCAAAAATTCAAAACGATCTGAGTTTAAAAAAGCTTGAGTTATATTTAAGGCTGTAAATGAACCGAACGAACACGAACAAGGTCTTGTTCGTGTTTGTTCATTAAGAAATAAACATGTTTATGAACTGTTCACGAATACTTACCGAATGGGTTTTCTTGTTTGTGTTCTTCATTAAGAAAATGAACATGTTCATGAACTGTTCACGAACACTTACCGAACGTAAACGAACACAAATAAAATCAAACGAAAACACACAAATGTTCATGAACATAATGAACATAACAAAGTTCATGAACACAAACGAATACAAATGATCATATATTTATTTGAGAAATAAAATCAGCATATTCATCACAAAATTTACAAAAAATAAATAAACATGTAACATAAATATCCAAAAACACTTGACATACTTATCATAAAAATAACTAACACAAAAATTAAGAACATAATCGAACATATTAACGAACATAAACGAACACATTATCGAACGTTCACAAACATAAACGAACGAACACGGCTTGTGTTCGTGTTCGTTCGTTTAACTAAACGAACTAAATTTTCTTGTTCGTGTTCGTTCATTTACTAAACGAACAAACATAAACGAACTTCCCGGCGAACAGTTCACGAACTGTTCGCTGAACGTTCATTTCGTTTGCAGCCCTAGTTATATTGGTTCATTTAATAAATAACGTATGGCTTGAATTTTTCTTATCTAATTTGACTAGTCTTACAAACCTATTATTTTTATAAATTTCATAATTGTTACTTTATATAACAAGTATATAATTACATAAAAATATTATGATACACAAGGATAACTTAGCGATGTATATTTTGTTACATATATAAAATTGTAATTGAACAATCGAGCCATGTAAGCTTGAATTTAAAAAATGACAAACAAATTAAGCTTAAGCTTTTAAAATAAAGCTCATGACTAGTCAAAATTGGGCTCTCTTAAAATGAATGCATTGAGATTTGAGGCTGGTTCAACTTGTTTACATAGCCTTTGGTTAAAGGATTTTCCGTTTTCTTTTGTTAATATTTAAAAGGAATGAATACTATACATAAAGTCACAAGGACTTTAAAAGTCTAAGGTTAATACACCAGATATTAACTATATATGAATTTAGAACACGATAAGCAGTATCTAGTTTATCGTTTATGAATTCGACCTCATCGCTTCCTCATGTAAGTCTTTGTCTTTCCATTGCTTCTCTTTAATCTCTCAGTATGAGGTTACCATCACATTTATACTAAGACTTAACATTTTTCTTACTTTACCCCAGGATATAGATCTATGATGTATGATTGTATGATATTGATGGTAGATACTAAAAGATTATTTGAGCCAGCCCAATAATAATACGCATAACCTGTAAAAATATCATTTTTTTTTTCTTTTTTGATTGGCCTTTGCATTTAACTTTAGTAATGTTTCATAAATGTTGAGTTTTAAGCCGTTGGTGGTTGTAATTATTTTGCATTAAATGTGGAAAGCGTATTTTTATTTTCTCCGAATATCACGAGCGTGTGTGAGTTAACAATCCACAAACGCTTAAAAGAGCCATTAGCTGAACGGGTTAAATCCGCATCAGTTTTAAAATCGGCTTGGCAACAACTGTTTAGGAATCGATCAAACCGTAGGGCTGAAACAGGTTTGAGTCTGGTTAAACCCAAACAAAACGGGTCAAAACCTGCTTTTCAACCCCAGTTTTCAAAATCAGTCAAACCTCCTTCAAGAATCGGTTCCAAACTCAAACAAGTTTGGCCAAAACCGATTGTGATTTTAGTTGAGCAAACCTATATCGGTTTGACACCAAACCTGCGGCTAGAAACCGATTTGTGTACCAGTAGTTAACACAACCCTGGTGAATTAACGCCTATAATAAGGAACAACATCCGTGTTATATTGATTGGACAAAGTAAGGCCATGGAGTATGGTTTGAAGCCCTTTAACTCTATGTGAGCGTCCCATCATATACTTTACCATCTTTCACTTCATCTCATTAAAAAAAAATAGTTTAATACCCCCTTTAACCCGAGCTCATCTACTTTTCTTGTATTTTAATATCACCTGCGTTACCCTTCTCATCCTCTAAAGCCCGTCTTTTCACGCTCGTTGAGCTGTCAACGCCCCTCCTTTTCACTTTCGTTAACCATGTGGTAGAAGAGGGCTTTAAGAGAGGGCGTTGGGGAAAATGTGGTGGTGGTTGCACATAGACGGTAGTACATTATGGTACAAGTGCTAATAGCTGGCCCTTTGACATTATTTGTAAGTTGTAACTAACAAATAAATTTGGCCTATAGTCAAAATCCAAGGGCTCCCGCTAAGGCATTAAGTACAATATTATTAAAAACGTGCGAGTAATGTCTTTTAGAGAGTGCGATCTAATAACAATCAAGTTTATGTGGTACACAACTATAGTCATCATATATCTTTGTACTATAAGAGGCAAATAAGCCAATTACCATTTGGCTCAGCTGCATTCCAGGTTTATTCACGTGGGGGAGACCCGAGCTTAAATCTTGCAGATAATGCCTTTTGATATATTCTTTGCAAGTCAGGGGGTATTACGAGCTAGTCTGTTTCCGTCTGAGACAGTTGATATCATCTTCGTTCAAACTAATAATAGACAGTTAAAATTGCTTCTGATATATGATTTATACCTGGGCTATGAAAAGACATGTCATTAAGTTTGGTTCTGCCGCTGTTAAAAAACATAAGCTTTAATATTGTTTCATTATTGTAAAATTTCATTGATAAACATTTAAGAGTTTTAAAACTATGAAGTCAACTTGAAAACATTGATAAAATTCTTAAAATAATAACTAAATTTCATAATTGTTTCATCTATGTCAACTTGAAAAATCAATTCACTAAATAATAATTAAGTTTCATATAATATTCCATTTTAAATCAATTAAAAATTTAAACTAAAGCAAAACAAATTATAACAGTTAAACGATAAATGAACTTAAGTGATCTTTATAGTTTAAAAAAGTAGTAGTGATTTTATAAGAACAATATGAAAGTTAATTATTATACTAGCTTGTATAATCTTGATAGATAATGAGTAGAAAGGTAACTTTATTTGTAAAATCCTAGTTATCACTTCTCAACTTTCTCGTTTACCTACTCAAAGTGAAGATAATAATATGGTAATCTAAATATGATTTTGCTAAGGAAATCATAGTTAATTAACCCATATCTTGTATTTGAAGATGAAAACTATTTTAATTTGCGTCGATCAAAGGTTTTGATACCAAAATCCCAATCATACAAGTTAGTTCAAATAATATTTTAAGATGTCACGTCTACTATTTTACATGAGTAACACTTCATGTTATCATAAGTAATCAAATAATATAGTTACATATTAAAATATTAAAATCCAAATTATTTAATGAACACTTAAATAGTTAAATTTATTATAAACTAGGTTATTAGCCCGTGTAGTACACGGGTTAAAAGTTATAAATGTATAATTCAAATATGTAAACAAAAATATTTAAACTCTATCGTTTTATTTTAAATTGATTATATAAAAAATAAGGATTTGTGATCATAAGGTTTAAAGGGTTAAATAAGGTTTAAGATGATTGATATCATAGATTTAAAATCCCTAGAATGGTTGGTGGTGATTAAAGTAGTTAAAAAAAATAAAAACTTCACATTTGTCGTTCATAAAAGTTAAAATAAAATAAAAACTTCAAGTAAGAAATATAACATGATTTGTGAAAAATTTGTTAAAGAAAGTTTAGGCGGGAAAGTTTTTGTGAGGTGAAATCTGGTGATGACATGTGTCACCACATGTAATCATTTATTAGTATAGATAGTTAATTTTTTTATCTATTTATAACAGCTAACCCACAACCTCTTTAAACTTATTTCTAAATACATATCGATGTTCAAGCCATTTGCCCCTAATTAGCATGACATTGGGTGCGATGGATGTGATGTGAGGCTGGTCACAAAGAAGTGCGCTTGTTGGCTATGTTAGAGAAACCTAGTGTTGTTTGAAAATGCCTAGTTTAATAAAAGAAATATTTTTCAAAAACAAATTCACTTTTTACCCTTCAATCCGTTATAACTTATACATTTTTTTCATGCCACTTTCATCATTTTTTCATGCCTCTTTCATCCTACTCTCAATAATAATTTCATTCAAACGGATTTATCATCTTCGTCGTCATCAATGTTTGATTCAACTGAAGACGAAGCTCTTTGTTATAGTGATACAAATCACGGTCCAATATTTACTTTGTAGTGTTTAATTTAATTATAATTTTGAAATGATTAAAAACTTAATATTAGTAATAATGTCATATTAAAAATTTTAAATATTGAATTTAAAAGTATTTGTCTAATTATATAAAGATGATTAATGATAAATAAATAATTACAAACTATATCACCACCACTTACATACTACACCAGATATGATCACAAGCACATAGCCATTGATTACATGATGTCTACATAAGAATATGTTTTTGTTACTATCACTAATACTGTATGTAATGGTTAATGTCTCTTAAAAAGCATTTGACCACATAGACACCAACTCATCATCACAACTTTAGAAAAAAAAATAATGGTTAATGCTCTTAACTAGGGGTGTGCAATGGGTCAAACCCGGACCGGACCAGCTAGAACCGGCCCGAACCGAGGACCAAAATGTATGAGATTTAAGGACCAAAGACCGGACCTTATAAAGATGGGTCGGTCCGGTCTGGTTCCGGGCCTAACGGGCCGGTTTTACTAATTGGGTCGGGCCGGTCCGAAAAAAAGAATTATGCTGCTTTAATGGGCTAGAACTAAACACACTAAAATAAAATAACATGATACTTGAACACACTAAAACAATAATATGTAAAGCAAACTTGCAAATAAGAAAATATGTAATTTTAAAAATCTTTAATTACAAATAAAGTCTTTATAATGAAACCAAATAATAAAATAAAAACACCAAGCTTTTTCATTCGATCTTCATTTACTCTTTAGTCACGCACAAAACCGATGTTATCATAAATTTCTGAAAAAAAAGTTAATTATTAGAAACTCAAAAGATTTAATCAATTTTATAGCATATCATAGAAGTTTGAATTTAAACCGACCTTTTGCAAGATTGTCAAGTTTTTCTAATTCCTCACTCTCGTTGATTTCTTTCTTGCCATTCGAACCCAATCTTGCGTACAAATCAAAGCCTCAACAATAGAAGGGGATAGTGAAGTTCTAGACGATTCCACCACCCGTCCGCCGGTACTAAAAGCCGACTCCGAAGCTACGGTTGAAACTGGAATAGCTAAAATATCTAAAAAAGAATTAAGTAAAAAAAAAACGTATACTAAAATTTGTTAAATATGCTATAATAATAAAAAATAATACCTTTTGCCATCTTCGAAAGAGTCGGATATCAAGACGAATTTACCTTCCACCATGTTAAAATATCAAAATCGTCAGTATTATCTTCAAGGTCATCCTTTAGATACTTTTCTAGTTCTGTTTTATTACTATAGGAACGAACTCCACCACCTGGATATCGTTGAAATGCATCAAGAAAAGATTTATCACCAATTTGAAATTGTTCACGTCTATTTTCCGTTTTAAGGGGATTAGTTGAACCCGTTTCATACAAAACCTGATACTCTTTAACCAATAATTCCATTTCTCTTTTTACATCATCAACCAACATATCTATCATCTTCTTAAAATCTTCGTCTGTCATTTTCCCTTTTTCATCTTTATATTTGTCCCTTTCTTCCCTAATTAGCATACAACATCTCTCACAAGAAAATTGAATAATCTGAAGCTTCATGCGAGAATCTAATATAACAGCAAATTCAAACAACATATTTTTTGATCTTCATCTCCAAAGTATTTATCAAACTTATTTTTCATAAGTGCTATCATCTCCATAAAATCATAAAGTTGACCCGTTTGGTTTAACAATCTATCCAAGTTATCACCAATATCCATAATTTCATAAAAAAACTAATGTGCTATAACATAGGTTGAGCCTGAAATCTTTACAGTTTTTCGTTTAAAGATTCCCAAAAACTCAACCATTTTCGTTGCATATAACCAGTCGGCTCGGTCAGGGATCTCACCTAAATCATTCCGAAAATTGGTATGTTTCCGGTCATATAGTTCAAAAGCTTTTTCAAACTTAACGGCACTTTCTAGCATGTCATGTGTGCTATTCCATCTAGTGGAGACATCAAGAGATAACAAGGCTTGTGAATCTATCTTTTTATCACTAGCACATGTTTTGAACTTGTCGAGCCTACCGGCTGAATGTCTTATGTATTTAACTGCGTTTCGAATACGCTTAATAGTTTTATTGTGTGATTTCAAACCATCCTTAACAATTAAATTGATAATATGGGCTAAGCACCTAACATGAAGATAAATACCGTTACGTAACACATTTGGTAATCTACACTTTAATAGCCTAATTGCAACATCGTTTGCTGATGCATTATCCATGGTGATAGTCATTACATGTTCTATACCCCACTCATCCAAGCATTCCTCTATAGCCTTTGCAATAGCATCACCCGTATGACTTGAAATTGGCTTAAAATTGATGATTCTTTTGTGAAATTTCCAATTATCATCGATAAAATGTGAAGTTAATACCATGTAATTGATGGTTTGGTTTGAAGTCCATGTATCAGTGGTAAGACAAACTCTTACTTTAGTTTTAGTGAAAAAGTCTTTTAGTTTCTTCTTTTCCGCCAAGTAATACTCACTAATGTCTCGAGCAATCGTCCAACGTGAGGGAATATTAAAATTCGGACAAACCGCCTCCATAAATTCCCTAAATCCCTCATGTTCAACAAAAGAAAATGGAAGTTCGCCCTCAATTATCATCTTAACTAAAGCTTTTCGACCTTTAAACGGATCGAACTTCCATGTTTTCAAAGTACCACTACTACCACCCTCACCGTCATCTTTTTTTTTCATAAATAATATATTTTGATCTACAAGATTAGCAGAATTTGTCTTATATCTCTTTATATGTCGACTCATTGTAGATGTTCCATCACTTGCACAAATATTTAAATTACAATATTTGCATCGTCCTTTTCTTTTACCCTCCACATAGATCTTCTCGAAATGGTCCCAAACATGAGAACGAGTAGTCGACTTTCTTTTCTTTTTATTCACTTGTTGATTACGGGCTTCTTTTTCATTAATGGTTGTTCTTCGTCACTTGATAGAATCTCATCATGTTTTTGTGAATCCATCTACAATAAACATATGTAAGAAAATAGTATCATGCACGAAATATTCTCGACCATTATTAAACAAACATAGACGAACACATACAAACATAAACGAAAATTAACATAAGTAATAGAATAACATACAAAGAACAAGTAATAATAAAAAAGTTAACAGTTTACATAAACAATTAATATTAACTAACAATACTAACAATAGAGAGGTGTGTTGCATCAAGTTAACAAATAATAGATCGAACGACATGAATGTATAAATGTTAACATGAAAAAAATTGTGTAGGCTAACCTTGATTGAATCACACTAATAGATCACCAAGAGTAAAATTATCTTAATTCTTGAATGACACCACTTGCTTCTTGATTTGATTTATTAATTATACATGCATGATATAATAGTTAGGATTATATAGTGTTATAAACTTGGATTTGCATCTGCCGTCATGAAAGGTCAAAGGGTTTTTAGTTTTTCTAGGTTATAATTATGCATGCATGATATAATAATTAGGATTATATAATCTCAATCGCGTTTTATTATATTTATTAAATCGGTCTTTTTGGGTAATACGAGCTTTTATCGGGCCTGAACCGGCCCGGACCAAGGACCGAAATAACTAAAAATTTAGGACCGCGGACCGGACCATATGTATGTATAATGGTTTGGGCCGGTCCGGTCTTTGGTTATTTGGTCCGGTTTTTCTGGTCGGCCTGTATTATGCTCACTCCTACTCTTAACGCTCATTCAATAATTATCCAATTATGAGATTTATGAGAAGTTATGATGTTATGCTGGAAACGCTCCCACCTATAACACCCTTATAATGTACACGGGAGTGTGTAGAGCGTTTTAAGGTGCTATAATCACCTTAATGCCCCATTACGTTTGGTCTTAGTCATTACTTATGACACTATCATAAGACTAATACTTTTAATTAATGTTTTCAAACTGGACTGGACAGCGAACTGAAGGCCTTACTGGTCCGTTGGTCGAACCGGATTTAAGAACCGATGATGTCATAATCATGTATATATGATACTATATATATAGTTATATATATATAATTCAATATAAATATTTTATATGTGTATTTATAGTTATATATAAAACTCAACATAATCTTATATCCAATACTCCAATATAGCGTTCATCTCACCCATTAAACCCATTAAAATTAAAAAAAAAATCCAAAATTTGGTTCCAACCCTTGAACGGTTCCCAGCCCGACCACCGATCCATGATGAACCGGCCGGTCAAACCAGTAGAAAACGAACTAATGCTACTTGGATCGGTCCTTCCGATTCTCGATCGGACCGGCCGAACTGATCCGAGCTTCCAAACCATGCTTCGAATAAATTGAAAAGTTACAAATTTACTACACATACCAGTAGGTTTCAAGTGATTATAAATAGTTCATCAAACTCGAGTAAAATAATATTACAATACGGTTATTATTACATCAAAACTTACAAAATCTTCTAAGATATTATCAAGTAACATTTGGACAAGACATTAAAACGACCTTAGCCAACTTTGAGAAGACATTTGATGATTTAAACTTTGAAAGAATATACAACAAACAAAACTCCAAATAACCAAAGAAAGCATCATCAAATGGGGTATTGACACGTATGCAAGGCCATGTTTTGACCCATAACATGTAAGATCTGTGGTCACTGGCGCCAAATCACGTGACTCCGGTCGGGTTTTCCAGAACCCGAAACAGTAATTTATGGGTCTTTTTAACTATTCAACATTTGATTAATGTGTTGGAGAATGTGCGGTCAAAACCGGTGTTGACCAACATGGTATATGATTGGCGGTTTTTTCTCTTCTCGTACATGTTTTCAACATCTTATTCTACAGTTAATATCCTAGGATAACCTACACCAAGGTTGTGTTAAACTTACCGCTGCTAAACAATTAATAAGTGTGTATCACTAGTAACCGGATGCCCCTGCTGGTCTAATAGTACGAAGGTAATTGTTAGAGTTTGATTCAAGAGGGTTTTGTTATAGTAATGAGTTTTTCTTTAATGATGTTTTTTATGAGTCATGCATGGAGTGTTAAAATCAGTGGTAGATTCAGAATTTTTTTAAGAGGTTTATTTTTTTAACTATTTCAATTGCATATGACTGAATATAAAAAAATACGGGTCGGTTCGACGATTCGGGGTCGGATAAGGTGTATCACATAATAAAAGTACGATATAATAACGAAAAAACATAGTCAATAGAAAGTTAAAAATGCATAACATAAATAAGATAGTTTTTACGAATAAAAAAACTGACCTAAAGTTGTTCCCTACGAGGCTTCATCTTTTGAAAACGTTGCATTACATTCTCGACCGAACTTGTTGTAAAAACTCATTTTCAATGTAACAAATGCAAGAATCGTTCATATATCCATCACCCATCCTATTACGTAATTCCGTCTTTACATGCTTCGTTGAAGAAAAACATCCTTCAACACTGGCCGTTGCAACCGGTAAAACTAGTGACAACTTCAATAAACGATAGACCAACTGATAATCAATGTGTTTTCTTGTTTCCACCATCCTTTTGGCAAGATCACTTATTCCATTCAGGTTGTAAAACCGACTATCGTTTTTCACATTAGCAATGTAGTGGCCGAGTTCATGAATAAGGTTGTCTTTTTCATCAAAAGTAAAATCACGCGGATACATCTCGGCTAACTTTAGCAAATTTAACTTATTAAAGGAACTAAAGTTATCACATGGGCTTAAAGAACTCATACACGTAAGCAAGTTAGTGGTTACCTCATTAAATTGGTTTCCAAGCTCTTGAATTTGCATATCGAGAACCGTGTTGAAATTACTCATCACATAATGCTGACGATTGGTAATGTTGGTCTTTCTTCTTCTATTTCTCGGGTCAATATACTCATCTTCCATCTTAATCATCTCAATATCATATTTGTCACAAAAGGACATGGCATCTTCCAAAAGTGAGTCAAAACCTTCAAGTCGATACCTTTGTAATTCTTCTTTGGTTGATCTAACTAGTTCAACTGCATTCATAATATCTTGATTCTTTCTTTAAAGAGTGTCACATAATGAGTTAGTAGCCCTCAAGATATGTTTCATCAAATGTAAATAAAATACAAACTTAAATCTTTTCATGTATATTTGAAGTCCATTTGCTTGACTTTTGTGAGCATCATTGAATGCCGAAGTTTCTATATATTCAAGCACATCAATAACACAAGGATATAAAGCAAGCAAACGAAGAAGTGTTTTTCCTTGAGAACTCCAACGTGTATCTCCGGCTCTTGCAAGTGCTATTTCTTGATTCTTTCCACGCCCGGTTTCAACTTCCGAATTCAATCGCAAACTATCTCTTTGACTTTCTCTTAGCAAATCTATTCGTTTACAACATGCACCAACAACATTTGTCAAATCTAATACTTCTTTAAAAAACTTACAAATTTCAAGATGTTTGTTTGCAAGGGCTACAACAACAACTTGAAGTTGGTGAGCAAAACAATGAACATAATATGTCGAAGAATTTTCTTTCAAAATCAAAGCTTTCAAACCATTAAACTCACCAGACATATTGCTTGCATCGTCATATCCTTGGCCTCTAATCCTACCCAAACTCAAATTGTAATGAGCAAATAATTCATCAATTGCAGATTTAAGAGATAAAGCGGTTGTTTCCTTAACATGAACAAGACCAATAAATCGCTCCTTCACAGATCCGGATTTATCAACATACCTCAAAACCACAACCATTTGTTCCTTGTTAGAAATATCCCTCGATTCATCAACTAATATAGAAAAGACATCATCACCAAGTTCTTCAAAAATCTTCTTTAACACTTCTTCTGCAAGACAACTACAAATTTCTTTTTGTATTAATGGAGCAATCATTTGGTTATTCCCCGACGCACTACCTAATATGACTTTACCAATTTCTTCGTTTAGCTTGGCGATCAATTTTAAAAACTCTATGAAATGTCCTCTATATAAGGATCCTTCAGACTTATCATGACCCCAAAAAGATAACCCACCATTCAACAATCCCTGAGCAAGCATAATCGAAGTACTTAATTGAATTCTATATTCTTTTCTTTCTTTTTCAGTTTTTTTGTCATAGACCACACGTATAGATTGATCATCTTTAAGTAAGGCTTCCCCATCATGTACGGTTTTATTGTGAAAACTATTACTTCCTTCACCAACATGTTCATTTAGTTTTTCTTCTTTCTTGTGCCAACACCGTACCCCGTCACTTACAAATGCCTCTTTTTGCTTACTATCATGAAACAAGTAGCAATATAAGCAATACGCTTTATCCGTTTTTACACTATATTCCAACCAATTTCCATGCGATCCGGTGTACCATTTCGGATTAAATCGTCTTAACTTATCCCCACTACCTACTTGGGTTTGTGGAAAATCTTCTTTTTTCCCTTGTGGTTGACATGGACCTCTAAGCAAATATCTTCGTCTAATTTCATCTTTTTGACTAGGATGATAAGATGATATTGGTTCCCTTTCGGAAGGATCCCATGGAAGATTATCCAAATCTATTTTCAATGGTTTACTACTTGAAGATGATGATTTAACATTTGAATTTGATGGTTGTCTTTTGAAGAAACTTTTAATTCCAGTCTGTATCCTACCTAAATATTAAATTAAAGTTTCAAAGGATTACAAATAGTCAACAAATATAATCTTGAATAAATAGAAAATAAGATAATCTTGAATAAACAATTAAAAGTTCATTGATCATTACATTAACTTGAAGCTATGGACAGTTGATTAGAATGTCAAGGTTAAGAAACATGTTTCACAATCTTGTTATTAAGTAAATTAAAGCATAAAAACTTAAAAACTTAAACAAACATTAATCTAAACTCAAAAAAACATGCTCATTTAGTTAAAGCATGGTTCAATTCAACATCAAACACAAAGGATTAACCAAGAAATTATAACAAATCACATATTTATACATGTTAAAATAACCGTCTCTTACAAAAAAATTAAGGAAAAAAGGGATAAAATCTTTAATTTGACATACCTAGTGGCTGGAACTCGTCACTCGTGGTGGTGGTGGCGGTCTGAGGTGATGGTAGAAGGCTAGGGTGGTGGTGGTGGTCGGAGGTGGTGCAAGAGGCTACTGGAACAGTGGTCACTGGTCGGTGGAACCTTACAGTGGTCAGTGGCAGAAGCCTGCGAACCTTACAGCTCCTTTGTTAAGTCTTAAAGCTCCTTTTTAAAAAAATCGCTGAAAATAAGAAAAACAAAACGAAGAGAATCGAACTCGGGACCTTTGGTAGTAGAAACAGGTGTCTAACCATCACACCAGCATACACTTTTGGTTTAAGGTTCCTACTTCAAAATATTAAGGGGTTCCTTCTATTTTTTTATATTTTTAACACTATAAATTTGAAACCGAACGGGTTCCCGGGAACCCCTTAATTACTAGTAGATCCGCCCCTGGTTAAAATCAGTATGAACGGTTGAAATTCTGTTTCGAAATGGTTCAATAGGGTATTGGGGGTAGTTTTAAACGTCGTTTAAAAACTAGTAAAAGTTAAGATTTTGTTAAAAATGTTTTAAAATAAATATATACTAGTCATATCATTTCTTTATTTCTCTCTTTTCTTTAAACTAAGGGCGGACACATAAATTCCACCAATCACAAGTTGTCATGTCAAACCATACCATATTATATCATATCATAACATTTGAATGGGGCACTCAAATCAAATTTTTTTTAATTTTTTCCTTAAAGAAACAAGAATTTCATAAATTTTAAAGGTTAGATCCTAAAAATAAAAACAACTTAAAAATAAAAATAACATAAAAACATTCAAAATAAAAAAAAGAACTAAAAAATTTAAAATAACATAAAAATTAAAACAACCAAAGCTTACTCCTTATTTTCATCCCAATGCGTGTTATTTGCTCGGGTCGTAGATTTACCTTCCAAATTTAGCTTTTGATGGGGGTTTTCTCCGACTCGAATGTCTTCATCCTCACTTTCATACACTTGTAGATCATTATATACTCCGTCATCTTCATCATCATCATCTTGTTGGCATCTTCTTCTTCTTCTTGATAGGTGGGTTTTGAAACGCATTCGGGATGTTTTAGTAATGTGCCAATGGCGTACATTCGTTGAGTACAAAATGACTCGGTCCTACATTAATTAGCATGTTTTGATGACTATGTTGGTAGTATATGAGGGCAGGATTTGATACGTGGGCATTGTAGGAGACAAGGTTTGAAAATGGTTGGGACGTTTCATACAAGTTGTGAAACCAATCGATTGTATGCAGCGGGTTAAACGGTGGGGTTGAAGGGACTGATCCACTCAGACATGCACGCATCTTCGGTCTAAATTTTTTGTCGGTCTTGGCTAAAGATTTGGTGCTTTTTTTGTTGCCTTCCATTGTATATAAAACTAAAGAAATGAGTAAAAAAGATTATTTTGAGTCTGTTGTAAAATTGTGTGATATTTTGTTTATATTATAATGGAAAAATTATTTTTATTTTTTAAGAAAAGGTAAAGAGCCATTAGGGTGGTAGGCCCCACACCCAATCGGTCTTTCTTTTTCGACAACAGTCGATTCTTCTTCACAAGCCACGGCGAAAACGTGCCGCAAAAACATGCCATGCAGCGCCAATTTTTGGTGGAGATGGTGTGCCATGATGCGTCAAGGCACGCCGTGAGACATGTTGTTGTCTCACCACGCTAAAGAAGAAATTCTTTTAGTTAGTTGGAAGGTCTTTTCCCTGCTAAATCGACCACACATTATCTTTGCTTTACTTAACAAGAGGTAAATTATCATAAGGGGTGCGGCTAGCAAGCCCCTATAACATCATGTGTTAGGGTGAATAGTATGTATCTTTTGTAACTCATGTTGAGCAACTCTTACTCCTCAATATTGACGTTGTATGCTTGTATTAGATTTTTTTTTAAAATTTTCTCACTAACATCCTAAAAAACATGGTACACACGTACTTCCATCTTTAAATTATTTTTTAATCAATTAATTCATTTACATTATTTTTTAATCAATTAATTTAAAAGAATAATAAAACTACATTACAAGACTATAGTTATAAAATTTAATTGAAATATAAAACATTCCATTAATTAAAGAAGGACTAAATTAAAAACAAAATCAAGACCAATTAAAAACATACTAAGTTACAACATTAAGTTATAATAAAAAAAAATAAAGGATACTACTAGTGGTGTTGATCGACTGATCGTCTATATTCGATATATGTGTTTGGAATATGTTTTGCGAGATTTGAAGGAGCGGTGATGTGCGTGTCTTGGCAACAAACTTCTCTAAGATTATCATCATTTACTTTTTCATCGGTAGGAGGATCAATCACATGTTCTGGATATATCACTGCATTGTTTTCTGAATATTTTATCATCATATATTGGCTTCTTTGCAAAATAATACTCGATGAGTTGTTTATGTGCAGCTTCATGATCTCTAGATACCCTAACTCTTAAGCTTACGGCATCCTAAAAATCTTTCCTTAACGACACTTAAATAGTTCCGAGTTTAACCTAAGCATGAATAAATAATTATATTTTTCTAATTCATAACAATTTTATTTGGGTTTAACCTAAGCCTGAATAATAATTATATTTTTCTAACTCAATAATTTTATCTGGATTTAACCTAAGCATGCATAATTGATAATTTTATTTATTTTAAACAAAGTGGAAGTTTTGTTTTGTAACAAATTCAATGAGTAAAAGTTTTAACTTATTTGATCAAATGCTATGACTCACTATTGTTTTCGTTAGACGTTCGGGATCGCGATAACAGCAAGACAAAAGGTAATTAAACCACTTTTAATTATGTCTATCATGCAACAAAAAGCATTATCATAACAGAATTTCATACTAGTTATTTTATCATAGAGATTTATCTACCTTCAAAACTAATTTAATCTAACGGTGATTCATAGGCGATTCAAAAGTTTTAACATATGAGTGGTGTACAAAAAAAGTGTCTATTTACTGTTAATTTGTTATAGAATTTGTATCCCCAAGTACGTAAAGTCCTAATAAACTATCGTTGTGTAAAGTTTCCAATGCAAACTAATTGTAATTCATTAAGATAATGCTTAACTTTTAAAGAACCAACATGTGATCGTGACATATTGGAAACCGTAGATATCTAAAGAGTCTGGTTAATGGAACACCCTACATTAATCCATTATAATCAACACCCCAGATTTCTATACGGGTTGTATAGCATCATACGCATCGTGTAGGTGGGTCGTATATCTTTATATGAGGCGTAAACCCCTCTGACAGCCCCCTGAATTTTTCCTCGTAATCAGTGTTGAAATTTGCTATACGAATCGTATAGTTTTATATGTGTCGTATAAAGGGTTGTATAGTGCTATATGGGGCGTATGGTCATCTGACAGCCCCCTGAATTTTTTTCATTTTCAGTGTCATCGACCATATATGCCCCGTATGGTACTATACGAGACGTATAGGAGGGTGTCGATTTATAATGTGGGGTTTCCGTATATTAATACACTATCTAAAACATATAAACAATAATGTCCATATTTGCGAGCTGCTAAAAGTCGATATAAGACTATAAGAGCATGTTCGTTATTATATTTAAAAATCAATAATATTCATGTGTCAAAAATCTTGTTTTTTCATGATAATGTACTAGGGTGTCGTTATTTTACAAAGTGTATTTTTGTTACAAAGTGTGTGAAGACATAATAAGGCTAAAAAACTCACATAAAAATTATATCTCACAATCTAAATTGAATTTCAAAAAAGTATTTTGGAGTCTTTGTTCCTCTCGTCGTCCTCTTTCAGAAAAAAATTAAAATAAAATAATTTTTTTTTCATTGTGTCTTTTATAATACAATGACGTCGTTGTGTCTTTCATAATGACACAATGACGTTTGACGTCATTGTGTCTTTTATAAATGACACAATAAAAACACGTTAATTTTTTTTTTATTTTTCGTTTTTTTTTTCTTAGTGAGGACGGCTAGGGGAACAAAAACTCGGAATTACTTTTTTGAAATTCGATTTAGATTGTGAGATATAATTTTTTTTGACTTTTTTGACTTATTGTGTCTTCTCACATTTTGTAACAAAAATACACTTTGTATTTGAACCTCTTTCTAATGTACTATATTATTTTAATACACTAGTTATTTTTGAGTTTTTTTCCCAAAAGGGTATAGTTGGTAATTTTATTTACCAAAATGGTGTAGTTGGTAAAATATTTACCAAAATAGTGTAGTTTTGATTTTTTTTTGTTTCTCGCTCCTATTATTATTGGCTACTTATTAAATGTTATTTAATACTTATAGGATAATACCTTTAAATTTTAAAAATAATTTTTTTTAAATTAATTTTTTTATGGTCTTCCTGAAATTCTTTTTGAGTTTTCTAAAACTCTAAGAACCTTTTCTAAAATGTTAGATTAGAGTATTAATTTAGAAATGTTAGATTATGTGCAAAGTATAATATCTATAAGAACGTTTTTAAATTGTTACACGAATGAAAAAAAGTTCTGGAAAAAGAGTATAATAGAAACGATAAAAAGCAAACGAAACTTAAATAAAATTATATTACATCTCCAGTTAAAATGTTGCATGAAATAAAATATATTTTTATATTAATACAATAATCTAACATTTGGATTATTTTCTTATAGTTTTAGAAAAAAAACTTAAAAAAATTTCTGGAAAATTATAAAAAAAAGTTCAAATTAAATAAAAAACAGTTTTTAAAATTTAAAGATATTATCCTATAAGTATAAAATAACATTTAAATAAGTAGCCAATAATATAAAAGTGAGAAACAAATTTTTTTTTAAACTACACTATTTTAGTAAATATTTTACCAACTACACCATTTTAATAAATAAGTTTTTAAAGTACACCATTTTGGGAAAAAACTCGTTATTTTTATGTCATGTACCTGAAATTGCTATAAAAGTTATTTACAATAACTGCACCAAAAGTTACCAAACTTAACAAAATATTATTATGAGTACTACTAGAGTTAGTCATCAATTTACATTCTCCTGCATCTCGTATATAGTGATAATGTTGTAAATGTGTTACTTCTAATTAATTGAGGGTTTTTAGTATTATGGAGGATATATGTTTAGATTTATTTAATATGTTTAAAGTATGTGTGAGTTAGTTGATTTAACAAAAAACTTATTTGCATTTTTTAGTAACTCGAATATATTATAACTAGATTTAGTAACTCGTGTATTACACGAGTTGAATAAATAAAATATTAATATAATAAAAATTAATAATTATAAAATAATATTTAAATATATAATATGACTAACATTACATATGAGAAATAACCATAAATAATAAAACACGATATCAACTTTTTAAAATTTTGTTTTTTAATTTTTTTTTCAAAAAAAAATATTTTGTTATAAAACAAACCGTATAAAAATGTCATTTTTAAAAAATTTCTTATTATAACTCCTAAATTTGATTACTTTTGATTTTAAAAAAATGGCTTTTTTAAAAATACCAATTTTAAAATATTTTGTATCTTTAAAAAAGTTTTATACTTGAGGTAAGTATGGCAGAGGAACCGGTAAGGCTTGCATAGTCTACCCTTCTTGATTTCTCCGTGTTTATAGTCACCATTCTAGCCCATCAGATTGAATACCTTTGGATGTATTCATGGTCAAATACATCCGGATGACCTTGTTCATCCTCTCCCAGTTCTAGGGCACTGCGGATTATTCCTTCGTTTACCCAAAGGGGTAAGTTCCCAATAGTCGTAGTGATCATGGTTCCTTCATCTCCTTCGACTATTGCAGCTGCATTCCAGAAATCTATCATGTGTGATAGATAGATGACTGAGTCAGCAGTCAGCACGTAAAAGAGTCGTGTTCTTCTCAGGTATCTTATAATGTCTCTGCATTCATCCTCCACATCTGGATTCAGAAATGCACAGACATTGTGGTCTTTTACAAACCGATTAGCCATGATAACAGTGGTGTTAGCCTAGTGTTTGATGTAGACGATGAAGAAGAGGGTTTTGGATGAAGGGCTTTTTAGGTTAGAGTGTTTTGAAAATGAATAGAAAGGCCAACGGTCAAAGTGCCTTTTTATACTTTTTCAGACACCCAATTACAATTTTTTACCCCTCCGAGGTTATTAACTATGCCTAATAAATAATTAATAGCAGTTAATGATCACATAATTAAGAAAAGTATAATATCCACGGTAATCATAGTTTTCTGTTTCTTCCGTACTTTATCTACGAAAGTGGACCCATTCTGTCTTCTGCAGAAACAAAGTGGACCCATTCTGTCTTCCGCAGAAACATCTGCGGATGAACAGATTTCACAGTATCTACGGAAGATAGCTCATGTCTTCCGTAGTACACCTGCGGTTCCGAAGGGAATTAATTGATTAGTTATACTAATCAGATTAAGGGAATTAATTGATCAGTTATACTCAGATTCACGAGGTACTACTCCCCCTAAATTTGTGATTAATCATCTACGGATAACTTGTGATGCAGAAATACCTTGCTCTGATACCACCTGTGAATCCAAGGATCGTTCAAGAATTATCAGAATTGATTTGAACAAGTATTGATCGCGGAATTATCAATAGTTGATGTTTAATCTATTAATAATACTAAAATCAACCAATAAATAAAATAAAAATAATCAAACCGAGAGAACTCAATAATGTTGATCGTAATGCTTTCTTGTTGCTATTGATGTTGCTGATCTTGAATACAATAATTCAGATAATGATTACTGATGATTCTAATGATTCTCAACTGTTGTTATGTATCTTCTATGTTGTTGATCTCGTATATATATAGAGAGATCTAATTCTGTTCTATTGCTAGCTATTTTGTTGCTATAATTAAGCTAATTAAACTTATCCAAATTCACGCCATGTTTATCGGCTTAGGAATTTGAGATTTACAACGAATCTAATATGAATAAAGTTTGTTGATGTGACGTGAAATATCCACTTGAATAATATGTCTTACATCGTCATTAATGTTGTTGTTGTTCTGCCATGTTGACTTGTTGACTTGATGTTGACTTCTGAGTTAATTGGTCTTTCGCAGGAATTATTCTTCCACAGGTAACTAGTCTTCCGCAGCAACTGTTGTACTGTACTTGTTCTTGTGCTTCCGCAGGAGTTCTTGTCTTCCGCAGCAATCCCTCCAGCAGCTTCACTTGTTCTTTTCTTGTTCAGCTGAAGTTGTTCTTCCACATGAAATCCACGGATGTACATTCTTCAGTTATGTTCCTGAGAACATCTACGGAAGAACACTTTATGCATCCGCAGTTGTTCCAACACTTGGTCAATTTTCCAAATTGACACAGTTTAATGTTTCCTGCATATTCACACATACATTTTGAAATATCTCATATCACAGATTAATATATATTATGAAGTGCAAATTAAATGTTATTTAATTCATAAACATAATGATAATCAAATATATTCATATTATATCATCAAAGGCAATAATTACAATTATGATTACAAGAGTGATCTTATCATTTAAACCTATACATGAGTTCTTTCCCTAACAGTACTCCCCCTTAGGTTTAGTGTCACACCCCAACCTTAACGGCGGAAACGTCGAGATGTGAGGGTTAAGATTGTTCACAGCCACATAACACTACCATAAATTGTAAATATAAAATTCATAAGTTGAAATAAACATTACAACCAAATGTCTCAACAAAAGAAAAAAAATAAATAAATAAACAAAGTTCAACTTTCAAGTTTCAAGATATTTTATTTATTTTTCCTAGGTCCAAATCCTAGGTGTAAGCATGCTTCAAAAGATAATCATCAACCTTGTGCATTTCCTGAAACATGTTAAAAATAAAGGGTCAACTTTAAAAGTTGGTGAGTTTCCATGGGTTAAGCATACATATATATACATAAAAGTTTACAAGTAGCAATTAATGTCAATGGTTACGAATAAAGCAAGTTTATAGATAACATATAGCTACAATCAAACCTTGACCAAGAATATCATTTACAAGTTTAACGATTAGCTAAGTGTACTTGGTTCCCATGATGAACAAGCATACGTCATCAGGAGCCGGCAATAACCTCGGCTTTAGCACCAAATAGGCTTGTCAGGCCCATAGATCTATGACGTCGCCAGGCTAGCAATAGTTAATGATTATCAACATATAATGTTCATCATATAAGGCTCACAATATAACAAATAACCATGACAAAAGTAAAGATGAATTGTATGTGCGTTTACAAGTATCAAGATGTTTACAAGTGCAAGTTTATAAAGTTAACATGTTTCACCCCAAAAGGTGTGAAATAAAGTAAAAGAGGGGCATGGAAAAACTCACATGATATATATATATATATATATATAAATAGGATGATAACAAGAAATAAACGGTGCTCCAACGATTTCTTTTTCAAGTTACCTAACGTATATATTTCAAGGTCAAGATTAAAGGTAATATTAACAATTAAACGTGAACTAGGGTTTCAATAGGAATTTGGGGTTTAAGGTTAGCTAATGAAATTAAATATATTTTAATCCAATGAAAAGAAATATACCATTTAGGTAATTTAATATGGAGAAAAGAAATTAAATCTTTTATAATAATTTATAAAGTTTAAATATATGATGTAAATAGATTTTTTTTATAATTATTTAAAATAACATGATTAAACAATAATTTAACGTATTGGCCAATAATAATTTATTAATTTAAACTATTACTTAAAATCCATTTTATAAGAAATAATCCAAAAATAACCTTTGTTAAAATGTTTTATTAAAATAATATTTAATTATTTAAATTTAAAAATTTACAGAAAATAATTTGGTGTCCTTAAAAATATTTAAAGTTTACAAGAATAATTTTTATAATTATTAAAATTTTCCAAATTTATTTAAAGGCTGAAAAGCCCTAAAAAAATGTTTGAGGGTGCCCGGGTTCGAACCCGGGACCTCAAGAATGATATAGGAGTGATTTACCATTAGGCTAGGACGCCTATGCATGACAGAAAGTGAGTTTTAATTCTTAAATCACAAATTCAAAAAACCCCCAAACCATATGAACCCTAGATTCGATTTCAACCTAATTGAACATGAAATCGAATATGATTCCTGTAATAAATATAGGGTTTTTGATCCTCAAGAAAAACCGAGTATGTGTGTGTGTTTAATTACCCGAAAGATGTTAGAAATCGATGCTACAAGTCGAAGAACAGTCGCAACCAAGGCTGGGTAGTGTTCGTGATGCAAACGTTGATATTATCCAAATTCGTTGCACAGGAAGCTTCCAAGGATCCCGATGATCGAAAGCCCTCTATTAATTTTGATTGTAAACGGGCAGACTATGGTGAACGACTTGGTTGTAGGTCGACGATGAAGATGATGACAGAATTCGTTGCAAGTGTGTGTTTCAACTGAAATTGAAGTTGGTATAAGTTCCGGAATGGTTATCCAATCGTTAGAGTTCAATTGATTGATTAATCATCAGTTTTTTGTTGTCGATCGGTTTTGAAGATTGATGGTTTCGGTTACGAGTTCAAAACGTCCATTTTAATTCAAATTAAGACGTATCAAGTGTTCAAACCGGTTTCAGAAACGATTAGCATTGATTAGAACTTCAATTTCGAGGGTTACGGTGGTTTGGGGAGTCGCCGGCCTTCGGCCGGAGGGTGGCCGGAGAGCGGCCTGATTTACGGGGAGAGAGAAAGAGGTGGGGGGTTGGGTTTTGAAATTTTACGATTTAATCCCTGTAGTTTTGATTTTATCATTTTATGCAGGAACTTTATATTTAAAGTTCCTAAATTGACAATAATGCCCCCTGAACTTAATTAAACTTTAAGTTTTAATTATTTTATAACTTATTAATTATTTAACTTTTATAACTTATTATTTCTATTATTATTATTATTTTTATTTTATTTTGACTATTATTATTATGTTTATTATATTAAAAACAAATTATTAACTCTTAAATTAATGAATTAATGCACAATAAAAGAAACATTCATAAACAACCCATATAGTTTCTTAAATGACATAAATGGTCCTTACAAGAATATAACAAGGTTAACTATTAATTAACGAAAACGCCGAAAGGTTACATTTAGACTCTAGTAATCATTGGTTTAATACTTTAAGCTCATTCACTCTTGCCAAAATCTTTGATTTGAAGTAGTCTGCAGCAGCTTGTTGATCTTCATACTTGCATTTAATCTGCCTTCTGCTCATCCTCTTTAATGTCTTGAATTTCATACCCAGGACATCCTCTTCAGTGGTGAGTGTTGCAACAACACTATTGTTTGACACCACCTCCAATTCGTCCTGATCTGAAATCCTCAACTCTGTTATTGGTTTTATTTCAGTCCCAATAAGCTGACCAACTTCATACTTTCTCCTCTTATGGGCCTTGGCATGCAATTTGTCTATGACTTGGATAAGATGTACATATAAGCACAAGTCAATCTGAGATTGTTGATCTTGCAGCCTTGGAAAATATTTGTCGTACAGATAGGAGGTATAGCTTGGGTGCAGCAATTTTATTTCTATTGGGTCAAAAATCCTTATACTGGCTGCTTTCTGTTGAGGATCATTCCTCAGCAGAACCAGTTCCTTATTCTTTTCTACATATCCCCAATCAGTAATGGGGAATGTAAACTGATTGCCTTTTATTGTTTTGACTGATGCATAAGCTTTGTCTTCAACTCCAACTCTCTTCAAAAATTCTTCATCAACCAATAGAGATTTGGGCTGAGACTTTCTGAGTTTTCTCTTCATATGCTCTGCATCAACCAGTCTTGCTTCCCTGAGAACATCTCCCTTGAACTTGTGACTCAGTTTGGTCATAAGTCCGCAGAAGTCTCTTCCCCTTGGACTTATAGGGTAATTGGTGATGGGAATGTTTTGTAGTGTATGAAGGTCTACATCTGGCAGGGCAATAAAGATTCTACTCTGGGAAAGTATTTCACCATGCCAGATGCCCTTTTAATCAGTGCACAGTCCCACTCACCATCATATTTCCAACCTATTATTTGATGATCCTCTGCTTCTTCAGGCCTTGTGATGAGATCAAAGAATTGTATTAATGTATATTTTTGCTCAGTGATCTCTCTCAAAGCAGTTCCCAGAGGCCAGATCTTGTGTGGGATTAAATCCTTTGGCTCTCTGATCATTTTCTCCTTTCACTTATGCATATCTTTGGCTTTGACCATGGTGGGTTTAGCAGGAGTTTGAATTGGTTGTTGTTGATAGGCAGGGTTGGGAGCTCCGGATCTGAATTTTACACCAGTGTCTAGCTCTACTTTCATAACATGATCCATCATAGCTTTGAGCTCACCAACTGTTCTTCCCTTTAGCTCATAGGGCAGATAATTGTGGCTTTGCAGCCAGCATGTCATATTATACTTAGTGAGCTTGCTTGTTTCACAGTGGCCCAATTCCTTCCTGATCTTCTCTATAGCTTTGTACTTGGAGAATGTTTCATAAGTGCAGACTGGAAGCATCAGTCTTGCAGCATCGAATTCTTTTAGTGCTTGAACCATCTCTCCCATGTTCATCTTCTCTACCAAGTCATATGGAAATCCATGATTGATCAACTGCATGAACATGGATGATTGTGGTCTTTCCTCTACTATGTCATCAGTAGTCAATAGCTTTTCTTGTTTGACTTCTTCAGACTCTTCCTTTATCAGCTCTTCCCATTCAAAGACACTTTCTTCTACTTGTTGCTTTAATGGGGTTTGATGCTCTGGAGAATCTGGTTTAGTTCTTTTTGTTGATTCTCCATATGCATCAGCTGTCTTCCCTAAGTATTTCCTCTTTCTGATGTAAGTGATCATTGCTGAATCACTTTTGTTCTGTTCAGATTCAGTCAATTTCTTCTTAAACCTTTCAATCTCAATCTCTTTCTCTTTCAGTTGAGCTGCTTGTTCATCTACCAAATCATTCAGAGCATCCACCACTTCATTATTCATCACAACATCTTCCCTCAGACTCTTCAATCTACTCTCCAGCTTCTTTATTAATTCATCTTTCTCCTTCACCTCCTTCTTTAACCTTCTTATCTTTTCTAGCTTTTTGTTCCCTTTCAAGACAAGGTTGTTGTATTCTACCACTAAATAGCTTTTGCTTACATTGATTTCTTCTTCATTCAGGTCATTCTCATTATAAGCAATGACATCAATATAAGCACTCTCTTCTTGCTCAACTTCCTCTTCTTTATCTTTCTCTTCTACATCAATACAGACTTATTCTGTATCTCCATCATTAATAGCTTCATCAACATCCTTATCAAGGTGGAGTTCTTCTATTGGTGTTAGGCTGTCAATGGGTTTAGTAGGAGTGGGTGAGATGGTTGGTTCAGTTCGTGGTAGAGGAGATATGGGCTTTGTGGCACCAGTATCAATTGATGTTATGGAGATTGGTGAGTGTGGGAGTGAAGGTTGAGTCCCATCCTGACCAACTACTTCAGTAGAAGCAGTGTTGATTGATGTTGGTGATTGGCCAGGAGAGATGGGTTCAGTATTCTCACTTGAAGATGTCAAGTGAATGGGTGTTGGTGGTGGATATGATTCTTGGTGGGGTGATTTGGGTGAAGTATGTTGTGGTGTTTGAGGCTAGGAGTGTGTGGCAGATGGGGCTGATGAGCTTTCAGTTTGTGGTTCCTCAACCCACAGCAGCTCCTGAGGAATGTCCTCATTCTCATCTAGTCCATGAGCAAACATCTCCACACCTCCTCCTTCATACTGCCCTTTCAGTTTATTGAGAAGGGATTTGCTCAAATGGCTCTGTACACCTATATCACATTCTCTCTCCACTTCGGGGATTTGTTCATTGATTATCAATTGGAGGAACCGAGGGAACATGAACATCTTGTTCTCCTTTTGCACTTGCATATGATCGCAAAGGCAGTTCATGATGTATTTGGCATAATTATAGGTTCTTCCTTCAAAGATTCCTATGATCCCAAATGAGATGTGGCGTGAGAATCTATCTAACCCAGACTTCCGGTTGGACATGCACTTGAGGTAAGTATGGCAGAGGAACCGGTAAGGCTTGCATAGTCTACCCTTCTTGATTTCACCGTATTCATAGTCACCGTCGTAGCCCATCAGATTGAATACCTTTGGATGTATTCATGGTCAAATACATCCGGATGACCTTGTTCATCCTCTCCCAGTTCTAGGGCACTGCGGATTATTCCTTCGTTTACCTAAAGGGGTAAGTTCCTAATGGTCACAGTGATCATGGTTCCTTCATCTCCTTCGACTATTGCAGCTGTATTCCAGAAATCTATCATGTGGGATAGATAGATGACTGAGTCAGCAGTCAGCACGTAAAAGAGTCGTGTTCTTCTCAGGTATCTTATAATGTCTCTGCATTCATCCTCCACATCTGGATTCAGAAATGCACAGACATTATGGTCTTTTACAAACCGATTAGCCATGATGACAGTGGTGTTAGCCTAGTGTTTGATATAGACGATGAAGAAGAGGGTTTTGGATGAAGGGGTTTTTAGGTTAGAGTGTTTTGAAAATGAATAGAAAGGCCAACGGTCGAAGTACCTTTTTATACTTTTTCAGACACCCAATTACAATTTTTTACCCCTCCGAGGTTATTAACTATGCCTAATAAATAAATAATTGCAGTTAATGATCACATAATTAAGCAAAGTATAATATCCATGGAAATCATAGTTTTCTGTTTCTTCCGTACTTTATCTACGAAAGTCGACCCATTCTGTCTTCCGCAGAAACAAAGTGGACCCATTCTGTCTTCTGCAGAAATATCTGCGGATGAACAGATTTCACAGTATCTACGGAAGATAGCTCATGTCTTCCGTAGTACACCTGCGGTTCCGAAGGGGATTAATTGATTAGTTATACTACTCAGATTAAGGGAATTAATTGATCAGTTATACTCAGATTCACGAGGTACTACTCCCCCTAAATTTGTGATTAATCATCTACGGATAACTTGTGATGCAGAAATACCTTGCTTTGATACCACCTGTGAATCCAAGGATCGTTCAGGAATTATCAGAATTGATTTGAACAAGTATTGATTGCGGAATTATCAATAGTTGATGTTTAATCTATTAATAATACTAAAATCAACCAATAAATAAAATAAAAATAATCAAACCAAGAAAACTCAATAATGTTGATCGTAATGCTTTCTTGTTGCTATTGATGTTGCTGATCTTGAATACAATGATTCAGATAATGATTATTAATGATTCTAATGATTCTCAACTGTTGTTATGTATCTTCTATGTTGTTGATCTCGTATATATATAGAGAGATCTAATTCTGTTCTATTGCTAGCTATTTTGTTGCTATAATTAAGCTAATTAAACTTATCCAAATTCTCGCCATGATTATCGGCTTAGGAATTTGAGATTTACAACGAATCTAATATGAATAAAGTTTGTTGATGTGACGTGGAATATCCGCTTGAATAATATGTCTTCCATCGTCATTAATGTTGTTGTTGTTCTACCATGTTGACTTGTTGACTTGATGTTGACTTCTGAGTTAATTGGTCTTCCGCAGGAATTTACTCTTCCACAGGTAACTAGTCTTCCGCAGCAACTGTTGTATTGTACTTGTTCTTGTGCTTCCGCAGGAGTTCTTGTCTTCCGCAGCAATCCCTCCAGCAGCTTCACTTGTTCTTTTCTTGTTCAGCTGAAGTTGTTCTTCCGCATGAGATCCACGGATGTACATTCTTCAGTTATGTTCCTGAGAACATCTACGGAAGAACACTTTATGCATCCGCAGTTGTTCCAACACTTGGTCAATTTTCCAAATTGACACAGTTTAATGTTTCCTGCATATTCACACATACATTCTGAAATATCTCATATCACAGATTAATATATATTATGAAGTGCAAATTAAATGTTATTTAATTCATAAACACAATAATAATCAAATATATTCATATTATATCATCAAAGGCAATAATTACAATTATGATTACAAGAGTGATCTTATCATCTAAACCTATACATGAGTTCTATTCCTAACAGTTTATAAGCGAGAACCCTTCTTAGATATCACTTCATTTACTATAAGGAAGAAGTGGGGAGCCAATAGGGTCTCCTTACGCACGCTCGATTATAATTGTGAACATTGCATTTCACACACTCGCATCACTACGAAACACCTTTGAATATTAAAGGTTTCGGAAGAAATACTTGAACATCAGCTTGGCTTCGGAAGTAAACTTGATTTGACTTTAATATCTCACAGGTAAGTTGATGTTGATATGTAATGGACCGGTTAGTGCTGCTCAATTGTTATATATGACAGTTACTACTAAGCAACTCGATTATAATTGACTAATTGAGTAGTTGAAACGTGAAGGCCATAGTTTCAAACAGACATACAAACAAATTAATTGGTTATAAAGATGTTTAGTACAATTTAGTTCATTTGTTTTTATTTGTTTCTCCTCAAATTTGAGTATAAAGCTAAGATGTTATCTTTTTAGTTAAAAACGCATCACTGATACTCTCATACACAATAAAACAAAAATAACAATTTCTAGCAATGAAAGAGTTCATTATTTTCATTGATCATATATTCTAAAACTAAGTAAGGTTAAGGATTTTTACTCATGCTTCAATATCGATATGTCACTTTTAAAAAGTTTAGGTAATGTATTTATTATCTTTGCCTTATGAATATACTAATTAAACTAACTGTTACTATAATTTTGTCGATTGTGACAGTATGTATCATGCACATGCAATCACGTGAAACCATGCCTTATTTATGTGAGATTTATCGATATTAAAGAAAACAAAAAATGAATTTAAAAATACAAAAAAGGGAACATGGATTTATTAAGAACAATGAGACATTCGGACACTGGTCGGTGAATGAGAAAAAACACCCAGATTTGAGGTCGATTTTCAATTGTTTCCCGCTATTTATTTCATAAATATCTAATATTTTGCATTATTTAATCTGTTATATTTTAAAATATAAACACACACGTATAAGCAGATTAAATTCTAATAATACAAATTATGACTTGTTGGCTAATGATAATCCTCCAACTGATTAACCGTAATTTTAAATTTCATTTTTATCGTTAAGAATGATGTCACTCACATAATCATTATAATCACGAATTTACATTTTTAACTTTGATTGCAAGGAAGATAAAGTTTCTTCATTTCACGCATAATGATTGCTATGTATAAATTCTAATGAAAATCAAATATAAATTTATGGTAATTATATAAGTGAGATAGTCATCACAACGAAAACAAAAGATAGAAATGCAATTAGTCAAATTATTAGTATGGATTACTATTAAAATCAATAAGTCATAATTATGGTTTGTCCATGAAACAAAACTATTTGAAAATATTAAGGTGATAGGGCCGGTCCCGAAAATTCTCAAGAGTCTTTGGGCTCGGGACGAGAATAAAAAATGAACTCCTATAATACGACATATAAAAAAAATTCTTAACCGGATAATTTGTATATAAAAAAATTATAATACAGCAATAATTGTTATAACAATAAATAAAACGAAAGTATTGTAGCAAAATGATTTAATTTACTTAATTAAGTGAATCGGAAGGCCTTACTAGCATTTTTGGTATTATTATATTAAATTAGGTTTAGATTAGGTAAATGTTATTGGGTTAAATTAATTAAAATGTTAATGAGCTCTTAGGTAAAGTTTAATTGGTTAAAATAATCACATATTTTCGTATTATTTGTTAATGGATTTATTAATAGTTTATACGCATATTTTTTTTAAAATATACCTATTTTATATAATATATAAGATGTTTATATAATATATAAAATTTTAGAAAAATTTCGAAGCCCTGAGAAGATCGAGCCCTGGCGGTCGCCCACCCGGCCCCCAGGACGGCCGCTTGTAAGGCGATCCATCTACATATATTTCATTTTATTAGTAGGCTTTCGAGAATTTTAAATTTCGTTGTTAAATCTTTTAAAAAATTGAACTTTACTAGCTACTTAGATAGAAACATGTTTGAACTTTTAAAGCCACACAAATCCTTTAATTTAAAGAGTTAAGATCATTTTTCCAAAAGTACTGTTTTGAACTTAATTTTACAACATTAGTTGCAAAATTATAAAACTAGAAAACAAAAGATTATGATAGCGACTGAAACTGACAAATTATATAAACCACACAAGAATTTAGAGATCACCTAACCGTTTATTTAACGACCTCTAAGAAGCTCGTGTACCTTGGGGTCTAAAGTGACACTTGAACATTGTAAAAGGACCAAAGATGTAAAACTATAGTGCATAAAAATAATAAGAAATATCGACCACAGTGGGAGTCGAACCCACGACCTTTTGATCCGAAGTCAAACGCGCTAATCCACTGCGCTATGCGGTCAACTTGTGAAATAAAACCGATGTTATATTTAATATATGGACTTCAATTTTAGTATCATTTTAATAACCAAGCCTTGTACGTTGTTTTTTCTGCTTAACATCTTTAATCAAACATATCGACCGACTTAACAACCGCTTAACATATTTAAAATATGATATGTACATACCCGTCAACTCGTTTGACACCTTTAGATAAATGGTTATAAAAAACGTTTTTGGATTAGACAAATAAATATACAAGTCGTGTTTGGGTTAAACAATTCACATTATATGTTACATTATTTCAAACGTTATTAACAGTTTCTTTTTCTTAATTTATTGATCGACCATTTCAGTCTAAACGTGCTTTATCAAACCACGGGTTCATATAAATAACCTTCAACATTAGTAAGCTGATCGATGAAGATATATCTGTCGATATCAGAGATTGAGAACCTGATTACACCATTTACAAGTACTTAAAAATTGAACGCAAAATGTTTGATGAAATGCTTGAGAGACGAACAGCTTCCGGGACATAAGAAAGATTGTCATTTGGTTGACGTGGTGCTGAACTGGGGCTGATATCTGGTGCCTCTGATTCAACAGGCAAATTGAAGTTCATATCAGCAAGACAATCATTGATGGGGAACACACCAACTCCCACTTGTTTGATTTGTTTAATCCTCAAAACCACTTTACAATTGTGCACATAAATGGAAAACATGTTTAGCATTTTGTGGGTTTTTGGTGTGTTTTGAAGAAACTCATTGTTTTGTAAGTTTTTAAGCTTTTAATATGAAAATGGTCTTGTTTTCTAATTGAAAACAACCATTAGGCCCCGTTTGTTTCACATAATTCTCAGGAATTGGAAAATTTTCCATCCAAAATCTTGTTTGGTTGGTAATTTTGGATGGTAAACGGATAGAATTGAAATTGTGAATTTTTCCCACATTTATTGGAATTCACATTTCTTACACTTCGTTATGGAATGTTTAACATTCCCATGAAATGTTCAAAATTAACACTCCAGTTCTACTCAAAATTGACCAACTAAACATGTTATCAATTTTATCAAGATTCCATTTCATTTCCAATTTCAATTCCAATTTCTTTGCAAAACATTCTGCGAACCAAACGGCCCCTTAGTGTTTTAAATTTGATATGAGCGTGTGGATATTACAAAACATACACCCAAACACAAACTTCGTATGTTTAACGTTTAAGTTTAGTCTAAATTGCTTCCGGTTAGTCTTGCACCGAACTTATGAACACATTCAGCTAAAAGGGTCAACATGTGCAAGTTGATCAATATAATCTGCTTATTTTATATATGTGTATATATTTTCAAAATATTATTTATGTCATTACGTTAACTCGGTAATTATGTTAAAATAAAAAAGTTAGAAAATGAAATCTACCCCGGCTTTCATAGTTAAGTTATACTTATCATTTTATCCTGTGAATATGATGTTTATTATAATTATGTGTCTGTAACAAATACTGCAATTTTATTTGAAAACCTATTATTAAATAAGTATTTCTCATAGAGTTATGAATATTTTATCTCAAAAAAGTGAAGTTAAGGGGAAACATGTGCATGAGACAAAAGGGACCGTGGTAACCGCAAAGACATGCGCATATGTGGCTGCACCCAATATTTGACCCCCCATTTGGTCACCGTCTATGGGCTCCAAATCCCACACTTCCTAAATATATTATGTATTATGACCCCCTCATTAGCCCTTTGAAACCATAGACTATAGTATTTTAATACACTATTTTAATACATGTAGGCTACTTCTTATCATATTTAAATCTTAACAGTCTTTTTTTACTACTGAGCTATTAAAAAAGGTGTCATAAACGATGGTAACTATGAATGAGATGGATTGCATGCTAAATTTTGGTTACATCTAAATACAATGTTCGTTAACATTTATAGGTTTTTAAACAGTTTGTAACTCAAGATGAAAAATAGATGTATTTGTTCTTTTAAAATCAATTTTGGTCGCTAAGTCTTGCAAAATTACCAATATAGCATTTTAAGCTCCAACATTTTAGTTGTGAGCCACACTATCCTTCAAGATTTGAAATCTCAATCGTAATGTCTATTTAAGCTTGGTTTTCCTCGCATCAAACCCTTCAAGTCTTATGAAATAGATCTTGATCACCAAAACCTAATTTTTTCACTTTCAACCCTAAAAACCAAAATATTTGACAATTTATCTTTTAATGAAATGAATGAAAACTGACATGTCACAAAGGATTATTTGTCATTAGAATTATGCGTTCCAAACAAAAAGTAGGATGTCATGTCTAAATGTGTTATATCAAAACATCCTTTGAGATGGAGCTAGTAGAGCAAGACTTATTAATGAGAAATTTCATATCTCTCTTTTAGAGTTATAAAATATCATATTTTTCTAAAATATTTTTTTTAAAATATATAATTTTACAAGTTTAATATAAGATATATAAAATAGTTTGTATTCAATAATCTCAATTGATTTATATGAGTTGATTTTCTATTTACATTAATTTGATAGAGGGTGTGTACTTACAAGATAAGTTATGTAGTTTGATAGTTTTACTTATAAACTCATGTGACATTTAAGGGGGGACCTGCTAAATTAACTTCATTTCTTTTATCTTTAATTGTGGTCATTAATTTATACAACACGGGTTTTGTATGTCTAAGTGATGTACATTTTTTCTCTGTTGTATTCATAGTCTTTTCATAGTTTTTTTTATAGATTAGCATTAATTAAGTGTTTATAGAAAAAATCATACTTAATTGTTTTGAACTTGTCAATTTAGGAATTAACACTTACTACAAAAATAAAAATGAGTACTAAAACTATATATTCATGACTATCATTTTATTACAATCTACTAATATGACAAAATAAATCTTTTTCTATCTTTTCCTTCTAATTTGTGTACCAAAAATGCTTAATTTGAGTTGTAAGAAAATAAATCATCATCCACCATCACTCATACTCTTTATACTTCACAAAATTCTTCTTACAAACTTAATATTTCTTAAACAGCTACATGTACAACTACCATACCTATTGCAAACTTAAAACTCTTTTGACATGTGCCTCTTTGAAATTAATATCTTGCTTTCTTATTTGACACATGAATGTTTGCAAAATGCAAAGGGTAGGTAGCCTCACAAATTGACATTTATGGTATTTGATGAGATCTTGTATGATAAGGTTATATTTAAATCAATAAGAGAAACATATACAAATTTGAGTAAAAACGTATTCGTTAAAGATAACCTTCATAGTAATTATATACTTATAACCAGACTAGTTTCTTAAAATTTGACATCAAAGGATTTTTAACTCCCATGTAACCTCAACGCTCATTCAAACGTTAATAAAACTTACTCAAAGAGTACTCTCCATGACCATAAAATCCCGTCATTTAAATATGTATTGTGAAATCTCATTATCAAAAAAGGGTATTTTTGTATGATTAACGATTTAATGAAAAAAAGTTTTGTAAACTTACTATATGTTCTCTTAGGAGGAAACAATTATTGAATCATCTAATAAGAGACAATTAACGATACCAAGGTCACCCGACGAATTATTTATATAGTTTGTATCTGCACCGATTACCGAACATATAAATTCAAGGCTCAGAACTGTTAAACACTTAAACCTTTTATAAACATAAAAAATGTAGAATTTTCAAACAACAAAAAGTAGTTTTAACAGAAAATAATAATCAATAAAGTAATTACTTTTGACAAACTGATGCACTGTCTCTCCACACGCTTTGGAGATTATTTACAGCAAATTTTCACATGGATTAAATTAATTTATTACTTAAATTAAACGCTTTAATTTTTGTATTAGCTTTAAATTATAATAAAAGTCTTTAAGAGTAAGAAGTTTTTCGTGTGCAATCTTTTTATCCTACTGAAAAGGTTTAACTTAATCTCACACTTCCAAAACCTAATGTTTAACGATATTTTTCTCGGTTGTTTGTTTGTTTAATATTCACAAAGGACATTCTATTAGTAAACTGTCTTCTTCCATTTACCTTTTTAAAAGTGGTTAATAAAATAAAATTATGTGGATTTTAGAAAAACGTTAATTAGGCCACAATGAGTGGCTTCGATGATTGTGTGGTGAATGCTTGGGAAAAATCAGGGCTGGTCAGGAGCACCGCACCTCCGGTTCATTTGTTCCCCGGCCCGTGAATATTCATCGGAATTCACCGATTGAATATTTCAAACCTTTGATCATTAAACGATCTTGTGACCGTTAAGGGTAAAATTCATTTTTAAACAATAAATTATGACTCAAACTAAATTTTTTACACATCATGCTACTCCAAATTACTCTTTAAAAATCCAATCTCTAAATTTTAGTTATGGATTCATCATCTCACCCGGGTAAAAAAGCAATGCAACAATTCCAAAAGCATCGTAAAGAAACCAAACCTCACAACCACCTTCTCAACAAATTCATTTGTTTGACACTCTGGCATAACCTGCAATTTCAACCGTTACCCTATTAAATCAATACACATCGTTTTATGCCTCAAGATTCACAATTTCTGATGTCACCATTGTATTTGTATTCAAACAATCTTCAAGAATATCAATGTGAAGCTTCCGCTTCTAGTGAAGAAATCCTTCGCTCGTCGAGCAAGGAAAAAAAAGGTATCGAATGAGGATGGGATTAAAGAAGAAGATGAGGAACTAATACATAGAAAGAGTATGACGAAAAGAAAAGGCGGGTAAACGAGAAAAAACTTCAACTAATTATAGTTAATAAAATTTGTTTTAATATTAATATTTAATAAGCTGATGCAAAAAAAAAAAAAAATAGAAAAAAACTGATGTAACACTGATATATTAAACATGAGAAAACGTAACGATTATCATCTATAGCCAGTAGCGTCGTTTAGCAAAACCACCATTTCCTCGCTATCATGCGCTTGTTTTTGCTAAAATACGCCTACTCAACCCTTTTTAAAGTACCCTGTAGGGATGCTTTAGGAGCCAGTTGTATTTGCGTTTTGCACGTTCATCTTCATCTTCCTCTTCATGTGTAAAACAAACCACAAGAAATTTACTTACCTTCGAATTGGGAAAACACAGCGAAATTAGTTGGAACAAAAGCGTGTTCTTGATTTAAATTTGGGGTTTTCTTCCATATATTCAAAAATCAAAATCCATATATCCTGCTTCAGAGACTTTCGATCTTGTTCTTCTTTTCAATTTGCGTTTTTAACCTTAAAGATTCAAGAAATCAGGTGTAACCCAGATCACACGCATCAAGAATCGCAATGGGTAAGTCGTTTTCCTCTTCGAAATCTTTTAATTTCTCTTATAATTTCTGGGTCCCCAATGTATGCGATCATATTGAGGTTCTTAATTTCTTATGAACTTATAAAGATTTGATTATGAATGCTGATTCCACCCTGTAAAACATTTTTTTGAAATTAAAAATTGAATTCTTGATCATCTTCTTTACGTTTATGTATGCAACATCTTTATCGCTCATGTCCTGTATGTACATCCTCAGAGACCACCAGTAGGAGCTACTCACGACACATGGAAGACGAATATCAGAAATTCATCCGTCGAATGAACCCACCACGAGTAGTAATCGACAACGAATCCTGCAAAAATGCAACCATCATTCAGGTATACACACTGCTCATCATCTTCTACATACTTTAAAAATGCCCACCAAGTGTTTGTGTTAATGCCTGAAAGAAAATGAATCAAGAAAAAAACATCAAAATCATGATTTGGGATGTTGTAAATCTTTTAATCGAGTGCATTATTTAATATTTTCATGTATCAAGCATTGATTGATTCATTGAAACAGGTGGATAGTGCTAACAAACATGGGATTCTTTTGGAAGTTGTTCAAGTGCTCACTGATCTGAACTTCATTGTTACAAAAGCTTACATCAGTTCTGATGGAGGGTGGTTCATGGATGGTAATAAATCATACTTCTGTTTAGTGGGTTGATTTTGTATTTGTACAATAATAATAATAATAATAATAATAATAATAATAATAATAATAATAATAATAATATATAATAATAATAATAATAATAATAATAATAATAAGTGATCTTGTATTCTTGATGTTCTTCAACAGTCTTTAATGTCACTGATCCAGAAGGGAACAAGATCACAGATGAAGAAATCTTGGATTACATTCAAAAGGTAAAGATTCTGTTTTTAGATTTTGATTCACAAATGATTTCATCCCAAATGGAAGATTTTTGTTATTATGCATCAAGTAGTTGTACAGTACAACCTGACATTTTGTGTTCATTTCAGGTTCTTGGCTCTGAAACCAGCTTCACCACATCCATAAAGTCTGTGGGAGTGACATCATCGATGGACCGAACCGTAATCGAATTAACTGGAACCGACAGGCCCGGGTTACTATCCGAGGTGTGTGCGGTTCTTACATACTTAAAGTGTAACGTGTTGGATGCTGAGGTATGGACCCATAACACGCGAGCCGCATTCATAGTCCAAGTGACCGATGATGAGTCGGGGTTAGCGGTTACTGATGCGGATAGGCTTTCGGTTATAAAGCAAATGCTCAGCAATGTGCTTGCAGGCAGTAACAAGGCTCGAGAAGCGAAGACCGTGGTCTCTCATGGTGCGGTCCACACTGAGAGACGGTTGCACCAGATGATGGTTGAGGATCGCGACTACGAAAGAAACAGCAGTGGCGATTTAGCTGAAACGCAAAGGCCTGATGTGAATGTGGTCAATTGGTATGATAAAGATTGCTCAGTGGTCACGATTCGATGCAAAGATAGACCGAAACTGCTGTTTGACACGATTTGCACCTTAACCGATTTGGAATACGTTGTTTTTCATGGACATGTAGACGCCGAAGGACCAAACGCCTATCAGGTTCGTGAACTTTTTGTAGGTTCGTTTTAACTTTTTCCGTTAGTTGGGTGTATAATATTCATATTTTATATTTACAGGAATACTGCATTCGACATATAGACGGTTCGCCTGTGAAATCAGAGGCCGAGAGGCAAAGAGTGATCCAGTGTATCGAAGCAGCCATTGAAAGAAGAGTATCCGAGGTAGGACAAAGGAAAAAAGTTGGAAAAAATATTTGTACGCGGTTAATATTTCTGGATCTGTCACTGGCCGAAACAGAGGACTAATGTATAGTTGTTTTTTTGTGTAGGGTTTGAAGTTAGAGCTATGCACAACGGACAGGATCGGGCTTTTATCCGATGTGACTCGTATCTTTCGTGAAAATAGCCTCCAGGTCACGAGGGCCGAGGTGGCAACTCGCGGTGGCAAAGCTGTAAATACATTCTATGTCCGTGATGCCTCGGGGTATCCGGTTGACTCCAAGATCATTGATTCCGTTAGGAAAGAAATCGGGCAAACGGTTCTTAAAGTGAAAGTAAACCCTCAAGATTCGAATCATAGCCTTCAAGAATCTCCCACTAGGTTTCTCTTTGGTGGTCTGTTCAAGTCGAAATCTTTTTGCAACTTTCGTCTTATTAGATCTTACTCTTGAGCGCGTAGGCTCATGAATCGTTACACGTTTGTTAGTGCCACCATCTAGAGATACAACACACAGAACGCATGTATATTCATCGTTAGTTTTCTTTTCTATGATCTAACATGACGTTGTATCATGGAAGCAGTGTTGAATCCTTTTAACTTTAGTTTGTAAATATTAAGATTTGATGTTTCTACTTAACGATTATCACGTTTTTTTTCACAATGGTGGATTGTTGTTTAATCATCTTTCTAGTTGTGGCTTGAATCAATCAATCAATAGTACATGTGTTTACATTGCAAGTTTGAATTGTATGGTCTTCCTTTCTGTCTTTTTCAAAGTCAAAATTGGTCAAAGACTATGCAAATGCTTGGAAGTTAATTTATGGTTAGATTTGAACCAGCAACATCATTGACCAACCTGATTGAGACATGCAAAGAGTGGTTGTACCGTACAACATATCAAACCTGTAACTCCTAGATTGGGGTGGTTTTAAATTAGGAATTGTTGAAAAGATTTGACCAGAAAATACAAGAATCTTTTGACAAGAAAAGTAGTTTGATTGAATATTCAAAGATGATATCAAATGTGCAGCCACTTTGAAAGAAAGTGATTCCAAACCTTTCATGGTTTCATATATGCTTTTCTTTAAAAATACAATTATTTAATATGTAGAAAAATATGTAACATATTATTTAATATATCAAAGTTCAAACACAACTTAACCCTTGTTCTAGACTTTCTTCGAAAATATGCAGCATACTATTTAATATATCAATGGTTTCATACATACTTTTTCTTATAAATACATACTTTTCTTTAAAAATACAATTATTTAATATGTAAAGAAAATTTGTTGCATGTTATTTAATATATCAATGCTTTTCTTTAAAAATAAAATGTTATGTATGGCTGAAAGGGTATAAAAGTAATAAGCATTCATTGCTGACTTTTAATTTTAAAAAGTTATATCATTATATTAATTATATTTAATTTAAATTGAGTATGGTGTTCAATATAGTTTTTTCATTGTAAAATACGATATTTTTTAAAAAAAAAAAAAACCTTGGTTCATTATGAGATGCCCATGCGTAACTTTGTAAGATAATTAAGCGTAATTATGTAATATAACTATGCTTAATTACATGTATAACGATGCGTAATTAAAAGTGTATTGTGTGTTGTATACACGTGCATTATCTATATATGTTTGCTAATATCATGTATAATAATGACGTACATTTATATTGACCTATATGCCCCTCACCAACGGACATGTGTTGTATTTTGGTCGATTCCTACATTTCGCACGCTAAAACCATTTTGGACAATAAACCACCCGTATAAATTTATTTAAGTTATCTACTTTATTCTTCTGCCTCTAAAATCAATAATATTGACAAGGAGTGTAATGTTTTAAATTTAAAACCAAAATAGTTAAGCTAATAAATTCTGTTAAATATAAATAATAGTTTATCAAATTTAGTTAATTTACATTTGATTATAAACAAATTAACTAAATAGGTTTACAAAATTTATTGTGGGCTAACAAATACGAAACAAAATGGATCGGGCCATAGCGTCATGTTTTTTCTCTGTATGAAGAATAGGCCCAAAGTGTATGAAGAATAATAATAATTGGTTGGGCTGACAAACGTGCCCTCTTGTTTTAAACGGGTCAAACACGACATGTTAATCTAAATGCATCATTTTCTTAAACACTAGTACGGGTATGTTTAATAATTGGTTACACTACACGTTTAACACGATTGAAGGTGACTAGATCAATGGCACGAATGACATGAGATGACATGTTTCACATAATTAAATATAATTAGCTTAATTATACAAATGACCCCACATGTATAACGCAGCTCACTAAACATGATAAAAAATAATAAGAAACAACTAACACGGTAAACTGAAACTTATCAAAAAAATATGAATCCATATTTGATGATAAATATAATATTTATAAAAGTGCAAACCGTACTATAAATGGGTATGTCGTGCCGGCCTATTAACCAATCTAACATGATAAGTTAAACGTGTTCATGCATGCAATAAACACGTTAAGCAAACTGAATGACACAATTTAATTGTGTCTCTAATGTGTCCATCCTTTTATCACCCAAACATGCTTACCCAAACACTCATTGGTTTAGCTTTGTGTCGAGTAATTTCGTGTCATAATTGTCAACCCTATAGAAAGTTACTAGTCATGTAAGGTGTTTGGTCCTGGTAAATTTAATATTTATAAAAGTGCAAACCGTACTATAAATAGGTGTGTCTTACCAGCCTATTAACCAATCTAGCACGATAAGTAAACATGTTCATGCATGCAATAAACACGTTAAGCGGATTGAATGATGCATTTTAATTGTGTCTCTAATGTGTTCATCCTTTTTATCACCCAAACACTCATTGGTTTAGCTTCATATTAAGTAATGTCGTTACATAATTGTTAACCCTATAGAAATTTACTAACCATGTAAGGGCGTTTGGTCTTGTTCGAATGACTTTTACTTACATCATTGGTCGAGTCACTATGTTAAACAACCATCCAAGTTTCAAGTCGTCGAGAAGATCATTAATCAAAACCAAACTGTGAACCAAACCGTATCAAACATTCTGCTCGATAGGTTTGAACGATTCATCAACAACTCTGTTCTCGTGTGCGTGAATCATTCCGGCTGAAATATTACTACATGCTAAATTCAGCAAGTATGTTGTGTATGTATGAATTGGATAGCGTTTGATTGTTTATTTCATTTAAGAACGATTCAATCACAAGGCACAAGTGGTCTAGTGGTAGAATAGTACCCTGCCACGGTACAGACCCATGTTCGATTCTCGGCTGGTGCACTTGCATTAATGCAGTGAGCATTCATATTTAATTTTATAGGCGCTTCTGAGCATTCATATTTAATTTTAAGTTTTTGTTTTTTACATTATAAGGAATGTTCATGCTAAGTAAATCTAATGAAACCTTACTAATAATGGATACAAAGAATTATATATGAATATAGGATATAACTAAAATTTAATTATTTTGTATTTGAAAACTTCACAACGAGTTAAGATGTCTAGAAAATGAAGCTATGGCGAATATGATATCAACACTTATTGTATGGTTTTTGAACCAAATGCGAAGTGCAACCTGATGCGAGTTATGACTTAGGGTGACAAACATGTGAAGAGCATATAGGAAGAAGCGTAGACAACTTTTATGGCTTTTACTCCTAATCTATGCACGCGGGGTGCAAGTTTTGGTTTGAATTATGTGAAAATATCAAATTTGTTTGTGCCTACGACCTCCAAAGACATATTCTAGACCGAAACTTTGGCTCGTCTAAGTAAGCACGAACACTTTTGTTTTTTTACTCATGCAAATCATTAGATCCCGAAATATTTTGTTTGAATACATTAAAGCGTGTAGTTTTATGCCGATTTTACTATTGTGTGATTGTAAGAAAACATTTTAGTTCATTTTTAGCAAATGGAATGAAGGGAGAAAAACAGACTGAAACTTAAAAAAATAACTCTTTGAAAACTTAGTTCATTCCAAGAAGATGAAACTCTTCTTTTGTTTCATACATACTACTAAACACCTACTATTATTTTCTTTAGTATTATGAAATATAAAACAATCAGAAATCGGCCATATGTGATATGTTATTCAAAACATGTGAGTTATTAAGCAGTACAACTACTATGTGAAACCAACATAAATAGTCGTTAATTTTTTCTTTGAAGAAAAAGTGCGTTTATCACATGATGTTAGTCAAATATGAGACTTCTTGTAGGTTGATTTCTGTTGCTTAATTTTTTATTATATGTATTGAGTAGTCATTATAATGGTATTATTTACTTTTTATTTGTTTAAGTAAACAATTTCTTTATTAAGAATGTCACTATTTAGAAAATTTTCATTAGTTCAAACTTACTTTTACTTTTCGTAGTACATGTCATATCTATTCATTAAGTTGTTTACTTTTGTGGATTTTGACTAGATTTTAGGGATATTGAATGGATTTCTACTACTTCAATTATTAATGATATGTTTACAACTTATGCTGGATGTAGGGTTGTAATTGCAGTGCGTTGATCGTGCGATAACTAATGCTCGAGCTTGACTTCTTTAGAATTTGAAATCTCGAGTTTGAGAATGGCTTCGTTCAAGCATACTATTTTAGAATGGAGTTCGGTTGTGATATGTTGCAAAAGTTCGGTCATATATGGTCTTCAACCATTTGTATTAAGTTTATCAAAATGACATAATTGGTCACTTAAGTTATGGGAGTTATTTGATAAAAATACCATAACTACAATTAGGATTAGTTCTTTTATAGATGTTCAGGATTGAAATACAGGGGACGCCGTTGAATTTTTTTCTCTAAGTTGGGAGGGAATCGACCTCTTTTTCTTAGTTTTCTTCAGATGACACATCAATGTCAAATCAATTTTGTATTTTATTTTATTTTCTCTAGTTTTTCTTAGATTTTTTCTATTTTGAAGGGTGCTATGTTAGTTCTTCTTGGTTTTCCCCAATGTATTTCACACTTTCTCATGCACAACTTAACCCGATGAGTATCGACGAATATTCTTTGATCCAGAGTTTTTTGGTCATTGGACCCAAGGGTGGTGTTCCCATCCGGGGAAACAAAACCACCAATAGCCACATCATATTCTCAGTGGTTTATTCACTTCATCTTCTCTAAGAAATTCCATTGATCACCAGACATCATAACAGGAACGAATATTAATCATATTGGTATTGTCATTTTCATCTAAGATTTCGATACCAACGAGTAAGTTCTATTAATTTATGTCTAATTTCATTTTTATGACTGAAGTTACATGTTTCGAATTTTGTCTTAATATTCATTTTCAAGATATAATCAACATGACATACTGGTTGGGGTTAGATCGGCTTAAAGTCGTTTGCATGAAGAGCCTAAATGATCTAAGCTCAACTCAAACTTGTTTATATCTCATCAACGTCATATGCTTACGAAAATAACTACAATAGATCAATTAATTGATAAGAAAGATAACACATAGCACACTAGATGCGACTTATGAGCCTATTCAACGATTCTGTGAGCGATGTTGACATGCCAATCAGCCCGTCTCTATCTAAGGATTAAGGAAGGGTGTTGTTGCATCAATATGGAGGGCGAGTGTACCAATGGACTAGCATTGTTGTGTACATTGATTGTCTATTAAGGATATGCGTGTGTCGCGTGTGACAGATGATTAAAGGCGAGGAAGGGTTGTGAGCTTGCTAGTGTTTACAACCAACAAAACATCAACAACTAAAGGTGAGTTTCCAAGCAAAGTTTAAGCGATTTGAACAACCTTAACTTAACCTTAACTCGAAGGTTTAATAAAGTTTTAAGAAGTTGAATACCAGGTCACCAATTCAATGGAATTATAAAAAAAGAAAATAGATTAGCCTCATCAAATCATTTATCAATACGAGAACATTATGATTAAAAACTTAAGCCGTAAAATGTTAGTTGAGAAAAAAAAAACCTAGATATAAAACAATAAAATTTAGTCTTAACCGAAATGAGCCAAAACTAGCCGAACCAATCCAACTCCTTTACAACCGAGTACTTTCAAACTATTTTTCCTGAGTTTTTTCAAACGAGTTTCGAGTTATTTAAAGAATCATATTAATAGAACGATGTTACCTTTTTATTATTGACTTTCTTTTACATTTTTTTACCGGTAGACACATATCCCGAGATCTCACATACACTCAAAGAGGATTTAAACACATATACTTGTTCATACGCTTTAAAAACACTAAAATCACACACTGCTCCACACAACATTTGAAACATCTTCGCAGTTTTAAAAGAGAGTATCAATATTCAATTTCATATCTTCACAGAGAGATCATCGGTCTCACAGTCGATACATATTACATACACATACAGAGAAACCCTAGAAGACAAAAGCTTTTGATCTACAACCATTGATGCGTGATTGAGTACAGATCCAACAGATGGATGAGTTCACCGTCGACGGTGGTACAGTAAGAACGATCGATACGACGGAGATGTTCAACAATGGCGATAACACCGCCGGAAATGTACGGACTCCGGTGGCCGAGACGACGACGTTTAATGCGTCGGGATCTTTCAAGGAAGGAGTGAGGGTTTCAGGTACTGGTAGTCGTAGGAGAGCTCCGGTGAGACCTAGCTTAGATGCTGATGAGTTTATGAATCTGATGCACGGGTCGGATCCGGTGAAGCTTGAGCTTAATCGGTTGGAGAATGAAGTTAGAGGTGAGTAATGCGGATTGATTTGATGGATTGATTGAGTGATGTTTGTAGTTTGGGAGTTTGATTGTTGTTGGTGGATTTGGTTGCAGATAAGGATCGAGAATTGGGGGAAGCGCAAGCGGAGATCAAGGCGCTTAGGTTGTCGGAACGATTGAGGGAGAAAGCGGTTGAAGAGGTTATACATTTTTGAATCTTGAACTTGTGTTTTGATGTGAATTATGATATTATATTTACTATGTTGGACATTTTGTGAAGTTTTTTTTAGTTAAGGACTTAAGGCACTTGAGGTTTTGAATTTGAATGCTGATTTGATATACTATAGAGAATTCTCTATCAAACACTTATAGCCTGCTAATATATCATTGTGATTTAGCTTGGATGATGGGAATGGACTGTTTGTTTATCTGTAATCCCTCTAACTTACTGTCCTGTGTAGAAGTATAGTTATAAGATGAGATTTGAATTCTTTTAAATGTAATTGATTCCTATATGATTTGAACTTTTGGATCCCTCATGTTTGTGATTGATTATAATCATGTGAAGCGTGTGGTTAAGCCATGTGCTTTGTAAGGGGACTGGAGCATGGTACCATGAGTTAGAAGATCTTGTTAATGCGATTAGATTTGGAACTGTTTTTTAAGATGCATGTGTTTTTTAATTAAATATTGTATCTCGAGCAGAAGTATGCAAAGTCATTATTGGTCATTCTCAACCTTTTTAATTGGATCTGATAGTTAGTCAGAAATAGAACATGCTCTTGTCATGTTTACTTGTCTAATTTTGTGTTGGTTTTCTAATTTAAATAAATGGTATATATTCATTATGGAAATTCCATAACTAGTTTCCTTATTTGAGTTCGTGACAACAGTAATATGACATTTGATAGATTCACACACATTGCTTATAAGCCACCTATCCTTTTTACAGTTCAATTTTTTCTCTATGGTGACTTTATCTTGTCATTATAAGTTTATAACTGATTATTTTACATGGTGTCGAGTCGTTTTCTTTACTGCCGATTTAAATTCTTTGAAAGAACTTAACTCCCTACAAGTTCTTTTTTTTGAGTTTATAATTTCAATATTAAGTGTGATGTTCTGTATCTGGTGCTGCTACTTTATTATTGATGTTATGTTTGGCTGTTTGCTTGCAAGAGTATCTTATAACTTAAGAATTTGTTACTGCTCTTCCCACCAAGCTCTGTAGACTGTAGCTCATATATTGCACCCGTTTTGTTTGATTTACAATTTTGTTGTATATTTGCTTACGTTTTTTTCTAATGCAAGTTTTCTTAAAGTCATATCTGTAGTTAGGATTAACTTTGACATGGTTTTCTTCTAATTTTTTGTGTTTACCATAGTTGACTGACGAATTATCAAAGGTAGACGAGAAGCTGAAATTGACGGAGTCTCTTCTAGAAAGCAAAGTATATTTCAAATGGCTTTTTTATCTCCAATGTTTCTACATTCATTTCATCATACCATCATATATGACAGCCTGACAGGATATGTTTTTGTGGTTGTGTAGAATCTTGAGATCAAGAAAATCATCGATGAGAAAAAAGCATCAATGGCAGCTCAATTTGCAGCAGAAGCCACTCTTAGAAGAGTTCATGCCGAACAAAAAGACGATGATATGCCACCAATTGAAGCCATTCTTGCACCATTGGAGGCTGAGCTCAAGCTAGCTCGACAAGAGGTGTGAGTTCTTTCTTTTCACAAGATATTTGGTGGGGTTTGCTAATGGCTAGGGATGGCGAGATGGTTGGGTTGGGGACAAGTCAAAATGAATCTTTTTGGTATGGGCTGAAGGAGGTTAGGGTGGAATGGTGGATTGACCAGAAACACTTTGTCCTTTTAAAAAAATATGTATTGTGTTAATATGGTTACAGAAAATATATTGTTTGGATAATAGTTAACTTTTTGTAAAATACCTTAGGAAGTTACATGTATTACAAATATACTTTCGGTGGTGTTTGGCCCATTTGACTCATTTGACCAATGTTTCTTTTTTAGCTAATATTTTTGTTTTTACTAATTTGATCAGTTAGATAAACATAAACCTGAGTCGCCCTGTTTATAAGTAAATGGGTTGAAATTGCCATTGCTATAATGCGTGATGCTGATAATTATCAAAAAATTAGGCATTTCATGCTGCATTTTTGGCTTTCAGATTTCAAAGCTACAGGATGACAACAAAGCATTAGATAGATTGACCAAGTCAAAGGAGGCTGCTTTAATTGATGCCGAGAGGACTGTTCAGGTTGCTTTGGCAAAGGCTTCTATGGTCGATGATCTCCAGAACAAGAACCAGGAGTTGATGAAACAGATAGAAATTTGCCAGGTACGGTATGGTGGTTTTAATTTGTCATGTTAATTTCTCTAAATATATGATCCATGTATTAAGTGGTATTTGTTTTATAGGAGGAAAATAAAATTATGGATAAAATGCATCGCCAAAAGGTTGCTGAGGTGGAAAAGCTTACACAAACTGTACGTGAACTTGAAGAAGCTGTTCTTGCTGGTGGTGCTGCTGCCAATGCAGTGAGGGATTACCAACGAAAAGTTCAAGAGATGAATGTAAAACAAATTACATTTCTATCTTTGTAGTTGAATGATGTTACATTTCCTTTTTTATTGATTGTTTTTTTTACCATAGGAGGAGAGAAAAACTCTTGACAGAGAGCTAGCTCGTGCTAAAGTTACTGCTAATAGAGTGGCAACTGTGGTAGCTAATGAATGGAAAGATGCTAGTGACAAATTGATGCCAGTAAAACAATGGCTTGAGGAAAGAAGGTTCTTGCAGGTATGATGGAACTATAGTTCTGGAACCTTCTATTCTTAAAGGTTTTTTTTCTCTATTTTTTGACTTGACAATCTCTAGGTTTAATTATTTTACTCTTTTGTTAACAGGGTGAGATGCAACAGCTGCGGGATAAGCTAGCTATAACTGAGCGTGCTGCAAGATCTGAAGCACAATTAAAGGTAGCTACGTCTTTATAAGTTTATAACCATTTCTTAGAGGTCGCAAAATGGGCGCGTTTGGTAACATATCAAACTAAAAAGGAACATTATTAATAGGGGTTGATATGCCCCTTGGGTTTGGTCCACAAACATATTTTTTTTCACTTTTATATTCTTGTAAATAAGTATTTGTCATTTATGATTAAGAAACAATACCTTTACAGCAAAAACTGAAATCTTCGAATAAAATGATTTTGGGGTTGTGTGCATTAGAAATATACTTTGAGCGATTTTCAACCTGTTGAACCAAGTGACCAACCTATCATCTTCTTATGATGTTTCTTCATTTGAGACATTTGACCAAATTGTTCCAATTAAATGGGTTAAAAACTTGAAATTGCTACCTCTAGCTTCCTTTAACACAATCTATACCAATTGATGACTAACAAGTTCAATTTATTTCTATATAATTTTAGGAAAAATATCAATTGCGACTTAGAGTGCTGGAAGATACTTTAAGGTCACCTAACCCCATCAATCGTATCAGCTCCTCTGATGGAAAAGGCATCAGCAATGGTCCTTCACGCCGCCAGTCTTTAGGTGGAGCAGACAACTTTGCCAAATTGCCCTCCAATGGGTTTTTACATAAAAGATCACCATCCTTTCAGATGAGATCTGCACTTTCTGCTAGTTCAAGCTCTATATTAAGACATGCAAAAGGTACATCAAAGTCATTTGATGGTGGTACAAGATCACTCGACAGAAGTAAACTTAATTCAAGTGGATCCAACAGTCCTACCTTTAACCTTGACCAATCCCATGAAAAAACCCAGATGGAAAAATCTGATGAAAAACCAAGTGAATTCCCAGGAACTGAAAGTGAAGATACTGTACCGGGTTTGTTGTATGATTTGCTACAAAAAGAAGTGATTTCTTTGAGGAAATCTGGTCATGAGAAGGACCAAAGCCTCAAAGACAAGGATGACGCCATTGAGGTCAATATCTTTTTTTTTTATCTATTCTTATTATTTGTTCATAAAGTCATTATTTTGTATTTTAGTTATTATTTTGGTTTCAGATGCTAGCAAAGAAAGTAGATACATTAACCAAGGCTATGGAGGTTGAGGCAAAAAAGATGAGAAGGGAGGTAGCTGTAATGGAGAAAGAGGTAGCTGCTATGCGTGTCCATAAAGAACAAGACAATAGGGCAAAACGGTTTGGGAGCTCCAAGGGTTCTATGAATAGCTCTCAAGTAAATCCAGCGAGGTACATAGACGGCTTATATACAAATATTTAATGGTACATATATTGATTATAAATGCACAAAGAAATTGGCGATTTAGGTTGTCTGCATGATATATAAGCTTCAAAACCAGTTTACAGCATAGTTTTTTCATTTAGATTTAGTATAATAGTGCCATTGCAAATTGATATACATGATCAACATGCTTCCCGATGATAAATTATTATTAGAATGGCCTTCTGATTTTGTTTCTACTTTTCTAGAGCTAAATCTGTTACGTGTATGAAATCAGGCAGTTCTAATTAGAGATCTCTATTTATGTACGTGCAGAAATGTGGCACGAGGTGGGTTAACAAGGAGCACCCAGTAACGTCACAAAAGATGTATGTAACAGGTCTTTTTCCTCAACCTTCTTATCATTTCACTCTTATCAAAGATGGATTTCAACTTGTGTTTATCATATACCAATGCCTGGTGTCTTCCGAGTACCGTGAAAATTTTAAAAGAAACTGGAGTTAAAGAAACAGCCATCTGGCGGGGGCTGAATATGGTATGCTGGCTTACTAATCAGTAGAAATCAGCAGATAAACAAGTGAATGTACCGTAAACTTGAGCTTACCTTCCAGCATTTGGTTGTGTGATTGTATAGGACTATAGGTAGCTTTGGTATGTGGGTTGAAACGTGTCAGGTTGACCCTACCTGGGATTTGCAGTTCACTATTTTGTTATCTGCAGTTGCAACTGCAGCTTCTGGTGATTTCAATCCAGGTTTGTTAATATTGTTGTAATCATATGAAGAAAGAGAAAGGAAAAAGAGTTCTAGTCGCAGTGCTTCTGTAATCATGGGTTGTATTCTTTATGTTTTTTTTGATGTAGCAGTTATATGACTCTTGTTTGTGTACTTTGAGGTGTTGCTATCACTTTCGTTTGATCAATGACCTTTTTGAGGTGGTTTTTCTTGGTAATTCGAACTTTGACTTGTTCGAAAGTGCTGGACACCAGGGAACTAGCTCGGTCTGGCCATCAAGACAGGACATTGGTCGGTGTCATGGGTCTTGGTCTTTATTGGTCATGTAAGTTGTAAGACCTTTTTTAAACAAAAGTTCCGTGAGGACGCTCATTTGATGTGAGGAAGAGAGGTGGTGGTCAGAGGATACTGGAGAGGAAGAGAGGGAGGGAGAGAAGCCAAAGCCTGGGAGGAAGGTCTACGGGGCGTCTGTTTGATGAAAGAAGACCCGAATTAAATCCTTTATTGTGCATTTGACGAAGTACGTACAGCAACCTCCTCTAAAGTGATTATTTTTGGTCCCCCACGCCTCTAGTGGGAAAACTTCATGACACAATCACTAAAAGTTACATGTTACCATTTTATTGTTGATGTCAATCGTTTGGTTAATAAAATGAAAATGACTTCCAAATGTTATCACCCTAAAGACCTAAACACGCAAGAAGGTATGGAAGTATTGAAATAGTAACAACCGTTGTAAATCTCTAGCCATGTCTTGATGCTATGGTTCTAAAGACATGATATTTTGAATTACCGTGATCTATAAGCAACAAGTACATAACGTTCCCTCCATGTATGAGTTTAAATTTAGTCATGAACTAGTAATAGTCAGTTATCTAAACTTTATGTTGGATCTGATTTGTAATGGTACCAAAGCTTGGAGAGTTGGAGCTAGATCGTACATGATAACCATTTTACCTATAAATCGTTCTGTGAATCAATAAGAACTGCATCAAGCCTGAGCAACCAATGATAAAAACATGATCACACCCAATTTGCATCTTCATTTTGAACATCTGAAAATGATCATTTTTGACAATGATGTGAAATCAGATACTTATGAAATCAGGAATGAACATTAGAAAAACTCGTATATGAGAGGCTAGTTCCTTCGCCTCACGCCTAGCATTTGGACCTACACTCATGTCTTTTAAAACCAAGATGGCCATTGTGAAATAGAAGGTAAGCTGATTTGACCTTCAAACTCAAAAGTTTTAAACAATATGCCCCACAAGATCACTCATTGTATATCATTCATGCATCAATGCAATGAAAGCATGATTTATATTTGGGAGATTATCATCTAAAGTGGAAAATAAACACTAACCATAAGAATTTATATTAAGTTAATAATCATCACTAAATATATCTATTAACTGCTAATGAATGAGGTAGATATAGATCTTACTTCAGGATCAACAGCTCCCGAGTGTTGATAGAATTTATTCAATAATAATCCTACCTAACAACAGATTTCCCAACTATCATCATAATACCTTCATGCTTCATTCCCAATATCACATCATGAAATAAACCTGTTTCAGGTAAACAAAACTCATCTTGAGCATTCAATAATTCTCGGTGACTTTTAAGGTCAGACCTATAGTTTTCAAGATTCAAATTTAATATTGATGCTATCACTTATCACAAATCAATCTTTATCAGTTGTTAATTATTGGTATTTTGAAATGTGGTCACTGGTTTTAATTCAAGATTTAATGCCATCAAATTTGAAGTCAACAATAAGTTTGTATGATCATAAAAGTCAAAAAGTCAAAATGTACCTATTTAGAGAAGACACTCATTAGATCATTTTGAGAGATGCGATGCGTGACCGGGCTATTTGGCTCCTGTTTTATTCTCTTCTCACCAGTATTATCCCCATAAATCAAGTTGTTTGTCGGTAATTCGGCTTCATACACTGCAAACCGACTTGGAATTGAACTTTTTTTACCAACAAAACCAAGATTCCTCAACGGTCCCTGATCGAGCACATATCCGGATTCACCAAAAGAAATTTGATTCTCGCCCATTTCTTTAACGGGAAGATTAGAAACGGAACTTTGACCACCAATCCAGTTCTCGACATCTACTGGAATACCTGTCATTTTCATCTCTCTTTCGGATCTTTGAACAACACCATAGTTAATTACAGAACTTCTATTAAAGCTTGTTGTCTGATTTACTGAAACGCCACTGTTTACCGGTTGAAAAGTAGCAGAGGATTGAGCCGGGACCACAAGACGAGAGGGCTGAACAGTAATTGATTGTTTCTGCATCTGTTGACTTTGACTTTGACTTTGTAACATACCAAATAACATGTGATGCCCGTTTTGACCACCCAGTTGACTGTAATTTCCAACCATGTTGTTAGAATGCCATGCTCCTAATCCCGAATGAACATCCTCAACATTGGGTTGTGAAATTTGTTTTGAAATATTTGACAGGAGAGTTTGACCATAAGACATGCCAGTGCATTTAGATGGTTGCAATAGCGGTGGATGGTCAATTACTGGCAAGCAGGCCTTGGCGGTTGGTTGTCCTAAAAGCTCTGCATGAAGTGCCGCCAGTGTTTGAGGTGGAATTTGGCCGGGGGCTGCCAATGCTTGAATCTCATATCTCCCATATGAAGCTAGTTTTGGACTTTGTTCCATAGGCCCGCAAAATGCATTAGGACCCCCTCCTTGTTGCGCCACACCGCTTAATCTCTTCAGGTATAATCTGAATTTCTGCATTGTCAAACACATGCTATAATAATAATACCTAAAATTATATTCCAATTGTTCTTATATATTCAGGCAGCGAGTCAAAACACACCTGCAAATGACTTGCAACATTTTCTCGGGTCAAACCTGGAACATTCATCAATTCAAGAATTCTCTTCGGTACCGCCTCTGAAAAAGAACAAAGTAACAGACAGACACAAGAATATTAATGCAAGAATATAAGTTTCATTAATTTACAACTAAAAGGAAAGTAATGCAATTGTGATAACGAATGTAAAACCGAAGTATTAGAATATAAAAAAAGGCATACTATCAATTCCAAGTTGGTTCACGGCATTAACAAACTGCTGATGCAGCTCCACAGACCACACAACACGCGCCTTTTTTGATCCACTTGGTTCGTCGGGTTCTAATTCACCATCATCTTCATCTTTAACATTTCTCTTTTTCTTATGAGATGTAGAAATCCCATCCCCTCCTTCATTAACAGAAGAAGCATAATCAGTATCATCACCACCTCGTTTATGGCGGTCCTTATCATCCACGCTTCCAGAATGCTCAAGTTCTTTATTTTCGTTCCATTTTTTTCTTATAACATGCTGCCATATATTCTTCAGCTGTTCTTCACGTATAGGCTTAATCAAGTAATCACAAGCCCCGTGCCTGATTCCCCTTAAGACAAGATTTGTCTTTCCATCTGCTGACATCACTGCAAATCGTAAAACCAAGTTTTGTTACTAGAAAACAATTGCAAAAAGATTATTTAAATAGAAGATTAAAAAGAGTTGAAATAAAAGAAAAGAGATGTACTTATAACAGGAAGATCCATTTCCAAGCCTACGAGTTCGAGGAGTTTAAAGCCATCCATATCAGGCATATGCACATCACTTAGTACCACATCGAAACAGCCTTTTCTCTCTCTTAGTAAATTTAAAGCTGCAGTTGCCTGGGAGCAAGTCGTAACTGCAAAATTCAAGCAAATTAGAGAAGTTTAGAGCTTAAGCCATGTGTATATATGTATATCTTTACATGTGCATGTGTATATCTATGCTATGCATGAGTATATGTGTGCTTGTGTGTGTATATGTATGTATGCATAATGCATTAATGGATATACGTGTACATATGTGCACATGTGTAAGTATATAATCTAAGAAAGAATATCAGAAGAGAAAACATAAAAATTGGCAAGGTTAAGTTGCTAGCAAAAATGAAGGGATCTTTAAGGGTAAACTTAAATTTTGAATAGTATCATCATTAACTACTAGAGGTGGCTATTGGCTAAAGAAGCGGGTCCGTCAAGTTGGTTAACAAGTCAAGGTACGTAAGAGCGCGATTGGTTGATCTGCAAACACTTTTTTTCCAAACTTTTGGCTTTTTATATATACCTGATCTGTTCAATACAACTGCAAAAACTATATTATTGCAACAACAATCTAATTTTTAATAAAGCGATTCGGGAAATTGTATGCTCTACAATACATTTAGGGAGACTTTTGACGCGTTCCCTTTTTACTAAAGTTACTCAATTTGAGCCATTTGACCTACAATATAACTGAAATTGACACAATTGCAGGTACATTTCACCACTAACAATAACTTTTGTGGGAATTCTCATGTTCTTCATCTAAATATAGCCGTTTTCACCCGACTTAGAGGTCATAAAACCTCATGGTTAATGAAGCATCACAACATCCAAACCAAAATAAACGCTGTCGAAATTACGAATTCAGAATACAAGTTACAAAAAAACCCTATTTTAACAGTTTCTTGGTTTCATCTCACCTCATTCCCTACTACTTTCTACAAATATATTACTAAAACCCTCATCACAAATCAACGACAACAATAACCTTCATATAGAGACCGGTGATATGATGAAATGAAACTGCAACATGTCAAATATCAAAGCATAAAATGCTCATTTTAAACACAATTGAAGCTAATCAAGTAGAATACTTCATCAATCATAGCAAGATTCTGTAATGAACACATTAACCACCACAAAAACACATAATCTCTAACAAAACAGAGGCAAATTACAATGAAAAGCAAACCACTAACCATGATACGAGCATCTCCTAAGCATTTGCTCCAAAATCTTCAAACAAATAACATCATCATCAACCACAAGAACTCTCAACCCCACAGGAAACTGATCAGAAACACCGGTTTCACCTCTACAACCCATCAAACCCGACCCGAACCCGCTCCCCGTCGTCATACTTAAACCCACCACCACCAACACCAATCAAAATCAGACCAACACCCACTTCATTTCCCCCTCTGCAAAACTCACAAGAACGATAACATCAAACAATTATTCGACTAAAACTGTAAAACCCTCGAAGCTTGGAGCAGATCTCGGGGTCTACTGAAGAAAAAATCGTTGCTTTTTTGGTGAAAACGAAGTAATGATTGAGAAATTGGTGTATTTATTAGGGGAAATTGGGAATTGAATTGTGGGTGCGAGCGTGTGATTGATGATGGGAATGAATTGAATGTGTTATTCAGTAGGAGAATAGTGAGAAGAACGAAGATTGGTGATGAAATTAAAGAAATGAGAGGATAATCATAAAGATTGATAATAGTTTTGGGGAAGAAAATCCATGAAAGTTTTGTCCTTATTGGCAAATACATATTAAATTGTCATGAAAATGACTTGGGAGTCGTACATACAACTTCCTAAAATCATAATTTTATTACATTACCGTGAGTTTTTTTTGAAATGACATTGTTTTTCGTCGTAACTTGTATTAAATCTCTCGTGTTGTCAGGGAGGGAGAGGGTAAAAGAATGTCAGTAGCATCAATGACATACCAGTGTCAGTGGCCATCAGCACTAAAAAACTCATATTTAAAACAAAATAAAAAATGAAAAACTAAAACCGAACGAAAAGTAGACGTAAAAGCGTTAAACCATACATACGAAACATAAAACATCTAAAATATTAAGTAAGTTGATCTAGGTCTAGCGCGTTGCAATGGGACCGTTAAACGGGGAATATAAACTATAAAACGTTTAACCACACACGCATGCTGCGGTGTGTTAAGTCGTAAATTTTAAAACAAACGTAAAATGATTTTTTTTTAAAATATTAAAGTAAGGGGACTAAAGTTAAATTGTAAATGATGTAAAACTATTGAGTTAAAATAAAAAAATCAAAGAAAAAAAATAGATACAACCTACTAAACATATAGTACAAACTATAATGCATAACGGTGATTAGAATAATTTAAAAGTTTGAATTGGTAAAGATGAATATGTCAACGTGATTGTAGCATTCACTTTTTATAATAAAAATGTGTTTTTGTTTGGGTATGTTTAGTTTGTACACATTCGTCTTGTTGTGCATGGGTATAAAAGTAAAATAAAGTAAGAAACGTGTTTGGATTCTTGATTTATCTTATTTATTCCTATAATAGCTTTGTTAATTGAAAGATGGCTTTGTTAATTAGGTAAACACTGATAACCAGAGGGCATGATGGAAAATAAATGTATGAATTTACATAATGACAGTAATAAATGTATGAATTTACATAATGACAGTAATAATACTAACCTGATGATACTAACAACTAACCACTAACCAGCCATTCAAGAAAAAAAAGATATCTAGAACCCTTTAAGATTTTCTTTCTTGAAAAATTTACAAGTCATGTCACTGTTAAGCTATTTGAGATCGTCTCATAAAAACTCAAGTCCAGGTTAGAGTGTAAGTTCATGCTTGTTTGATGAAGGAGTCTGAGAGTCTGAGACTGAGCCTTATATATTGAGCTTGACTAGGCCCATGATTTAAACAAGCTTTTATTTATATAAATGCAATAAATTTTATGTAATATAACTATTGCTTTATATATTTTATATTATATGTATATAAAGTATGCATGTAATAAAGTATTAATTAATTAATTAATTAATAATAAACAATTTGAGCACAATCGATCTCAAGTTTGAAATTTATTTACATAGTCGTGCTTGACCTTGGGCTGTATAACTTGACACAAGCCAATCTCAAAATTTGTCAAACTAAATGAGCTAGAGCTTGAGTTTAAGTAGGCTCGATCTCGGTTCGTTTTATTTGCAACTCTATTCATGAATTCCACTACCACCGGTAAACTTTTATTTGCAAGTTTTAACTAGAGAAAGTAATTGAATAGTTAAAGTGTCAATGAAATCTAGATCAACTGGTTTGTGAGAAGACACCCCAAGACTTTCTAAAGTGAATGTCATGAGTTTGAGTCTCACTTGGTGTAATATGCTTTAAATGGGACAGAGGTTTTAACACAATGGACTTTTATGTAGAGGGTTTTCACTGGAATGTTGGTGAGACTGGCCACCAGCGCTATTTGGGTTCGCGGACGTGGGTGACCTTTCGTCAATAGGTTTAACCGGATAACCGGACTTAAAGTTTTTATTGGCCGTTCATAAAAAATTGAATAGATAAAGTAATAAAGAATTCTAGTGGTAATTTCTCTATTTCCAAATAGCTCATGTCCCATACCTCGTTCATGTCTTGTATTAGCTTGTTTAAAAGTCTAGTTAAATTGGTTGAACTCCCTGGCTAGCATAAGTGTGTAAGGCGAAGTTAGCTTGCTTCTTGCTTGTATAAAAACTTAATGCTGATTTTGCTCATGAGTAAATTCGACTCAAGTAACTTGACGCGTATAACATTGTATATTGGGCAGAAGCTGTGAACACAGCATGCACTGTTCAAAACAGAACTTTGATTGTCAAAGAACATAATAAAACACCCTATGAACTACTGTTTAAAAGAAAACATTTTATAGGATATCTTAAAGCTTTTGGGTGTCACGTATCTGTATTAAACACAAAAGAACAGTTAGGAAAATTTGCTGAAAAAGCATATGATGGTTTCTTTGTTGGTTATTCATCAACATCTAAATCATATAGAGTATATATTCCACATGATAACATAGTGGAAGAAACTCCTAATGTATCCTTTGATGAATCCTTATTTCCACAGTCTGTGAAAGGATCATCTTGGCTGTTTGATATAGATGCATTAACTAACTTATTTAACTCTGGTTATCTTAATGTGACAGGTGCTGCAGATACATGTTACCCCTATGTTCCTCCAAATATGGGTGTACCATTGACAGCTGATCCACCTAGAATTGTTCCTCCAGAGTTCCAAAGTGACAATGATCCAGATGCATCAGCTCAAACAAGAAAAGATGGTTCGAATGATCTTACACCATGCACATCAGCAGAAGTACCATCTACTTCCGTAGATGTCTCTACTTCCACAGATGATGGTCTGAAATCCCCCAAGGACCAAATCACCTCAAACCACCTCACACCATTGCCACATACAGATATATCGTCTACAGAGAATACAGCTGATCATTTGCATGCTACGGAAGGTATGTCCACAACCCCGGAAGGCATACCTATTCCTGCGGAAACTCATTCAGCTGCACCAGAAAATGAGATGGACTATTTTGTTGACTCTCCATCACAACCGACCCCATTACCCACAACCAACATCATAAACCTGGACTCATCCATACAAGTTAATGATGTACCACAGTTAGAACACATAAGTATCACCCAATTGATAACATGATAGGTGACCTCAACAGCAGGACTACTAGAAAACAAGGGGGAGCATGAAACGTCTATTTGTTCTCCTGCTTTCTTTCACAAGTAGTTCCATCCAACATCATAGAAGCCTTGAAAGATAACAGCTGGATTGAAGCAATGCAAGAAGAACTTCAACAGTTCAAGAAACAGAAAGTGTGGAATCTAGTTGATCTCCCTGAAGACCAATATCCTATTGGCACAAGATGGTTATTCAAAAATAAGCTAGATGATAGGGGAATAATCATCAGAAACAAAGCAAGACTAATTGCACAAGGCTACACACAAGAGGAAGGCATAGACTATGATGAAGTCTTTACACCAGTTGCAAGGATTGAGGCAATTAGAGTGTTCTTAGCCTATGCTTCATATAAGAAGTTTACAGTTTACCAAATGGATGTAAAATGTGCCTTTTTATATGGAAAGATTGATGAAGAGGTGTATGTCTCTCAACCACTAGGCTTTGAAGATCCAGATTATCCTCACAGGGTGTACAAGCTTGACAAAGCCTTATATGGTCTCCATCAAGCACCAAGGAAATGGTATGAAACATTGTCCAAATTCCTACTGAAACATGGGTACAAAAGAGGTACAATTGACCAGACACTCTTCCTCAAACATGAACATCAGGATCTTTTAGTTGTACAAATATATGTTGATGACATCATATTTGGATCAACAAACAAGAGACTGTGTGAAGATTTTGAAGCCTTAATGCAATCTGAGTTTCAGATGAGTTCAATGGGAGAATTAACATTCTTTCTAGGATTACAAGTTCATCAGAAAACATATGGCATTTTTATCAATCAAGAAAAATATGTCCTTCAAACACTTAAGAAATACAACTTTGCAGAATCCTCCTCATGCAAAACACCAACATCTACTATAGACAAAATTGTGTCAGATCCAATAGGGAAGTCTATTGATCAAAGATTATATAGATCTATGATAGGATCATTGATGTACTTAACTGCTAGTAGACCTGACATAATGTTTGCTGTGTGTGTTTGTGCTAGGTATCAAGCAGATCCAAAGGAGTCTCACTTGAATACAGTAAAGAGAATCTTTAGATACCTCAAAGGGAAACCAGCACTTGGTCTCTGGTATCCCAAAGAAGGAGATTTCAAACTTTACTCATATTCAGACAGTGACTACGGAGGCTGCAACAACAACAGGAAATCAACAACTGGAGGATGTCAATTCTTAGGACCACGGCTTGTGTCTTGGCAGTGCAAAAAGCAGACAAATGTTTTAGTATCCACAGCTGAGGCTGAGTACATAGCTGCTTCAGCTGGGTGCTCTCAAGTTCTATGGTTGCAAAACCAATTACTTGACTATGGTTACAATTTTCTTCAAACTCCAATATACATAGATAACTCAACTGCTATGTTTATCACTGCTAATCCAGTTCAACATAGTAAAACTAAACACATTGAAATCAGATACCATTTTCTGAGAGATTGTTCAGAAAAGGGCCTAATCAAGTTGATCAAAGTGGACACAACAAATCAACTTGCTGATTTGTTTACTAAAGCCTTTGATTCAGTTAGATTTAATTTCTTAATTGAATCCTTAGGCATGCTCAATCTAGATTAGTTCATAACAACAACAACAACATTTGTCGATTACCTATAATCATATGAGAAAGGCAAACAGTTTTCTTAAATAACTACCTAAGGCAGTTGATATTCTAAGGATATGATAGTACACTATAACTTGACATCCACTCCTGCTCTTCAATCAACAACTACCTACTAATCAGATGTGTTTGATATGTGAATAGGTTTAGCTTGAGTGGAACTTAACAATGTCATGCACAACATAAAGTCAAGGTGACTAAGAGTGGACAAGTCATTGAGAGAAGCATTCAAGTAAGTCTAATCCGGATGTGATCAGGATAACACCCATGCACACTTACTATGTTGTAACACCTTATAACCTCTATCTTTACGCATCATGACCCTCTGTTTTGCGTAAGCAAAGACCTGGGTTAACGGGCACCTCTGTTTTACGTGAGTAAAGACCTGGTGACCGGATGCTAATCATCAAACGTTCCAAAAGGAACTGATCACAAAAATCAAATGTGATCAATTATTGTAGAGCATGCAAATCATCTCAGCATTAATAAGATTCAAAAGAAATCTTAAGATAGAGCTTATAATCTACGGAACATAGTTTCAGTGTGATAAAGTGATAACTTGACTAACTTCTGGAGGACTAACTTACATTTCAATGATGAGTTCATCTTTGTTACCTTTAATTCTTACCAAAACATGATAAACAACATGATACGTTAAAGTACACTCTTGACTAAATTTCTGCGAATCCACATGTTTGCAATCAGCACTAGATCAAGTAAATAATCTCACACAATATTCAGGAAAATGTCTAGATTATCGTATGATCCCTAGAATATGCTATGTTTGCCTGTAACAAGCTATGAACATCATTTATTTTCTCTATGATTATTAGTTGGATAAATTAATTGTTGTTCATGGTATTTTCTTAAATTTTTGATAAATACATAAGTCTATGATTAATCACAAATTTAGGGGGCGTAGTCAAAGTATGAAATTGAGATTCAAATGAGTTTAAATACTTTCAACTACAATGATATGAAAATGAAGAAAATTGGAACTTGAGCACTAACTTGGCTGCAAGGATATCTGAAACAGTCAATTACTTATGCACAATTGCTATGATGCAATGACATAAGGTCTAACAGTAAATGGATTAACCATGTGTTAACTTAACCATGTGTTAACTCATACAGAAAGATCAATAACCTGCGGAAGACAGAATGAATCATCATCCGTAGATGTTATACGGAAGAGACAGAAATCTTTGACTTCCGTAGATATTATACATTGTCTTGTATAATTAATAACCAAAGATCTGTTCCTCCGCAGATGTTCTGCGGAAGACAAAATGAGCTAACTTCCGTAGACGTTATACGGAAGAGAACATATCTTGACTTGCATGATTATTAATTGTGTAGTATATTAACTGTTTTGATAATTTATAATTAATACCCTAGAAGGGGTAAAAAGTGTAAATGGGTCCCACGTGATCTGGAAAAAGGCATAAAAAGGCACTTCGACCGTTGGCCTTTCTATTCACTTTAAAATTACCCTCAACCTAGAAATCTCTTGATCCAAAACCTATTTCACCTTCACCGAAATCGATCACTTTAAGCTAACAATCTTCACACTTCTCACTAAATCATCTCTGCCATCATGGCAAACAGATTCATAAAGGACCATAATGTCTGTGCTTTCTTAAATCCGGATGTAGAAGACGAGTGTAGAGTCATCATCCGCTACCTGAGGAGAACACGACTCTTCTATGCACTAACTGCTGACCCACTCATCTATCTATCGCATATGACAGACTTTTGGAGCTCCGCAAGAGTAGGAGATGAAGGTGAAGGATCTGTTATCACTGCCACTATTAGGAATCTACCACTGTGGATAGATGAAGGCATAATACGCAGTGCGTTGGAGTTGGGAGAAGAAGAAGAAGGTCATCCTGATGTATTCGATCATGAATACATTCAGAAGGTGTTTGCCCTGATGGGCTATGATGGTGACTACCACCATGGAGAAATCAAAAAGGTCAGGTTGTGCAAGCCCTATCATTTTTTATGCCACACTTATCTTAAGTGTATATCCAACCGGAAGTCTGGGTTGGATAGATTTTCAAGGCATATTTCATCTGGGATTATTGGGATATTCGAGGGTAGGAAGTACAACTACTCCAAGTACATACTCAACTGCCTGTGTGACCACATAAGAGAGCAGAAAGAGAACAAAATGTTCATGTTTCCAAGATTCCTTTAGCTGATCATCAATGACCAACTGCCAACAATTGAACGAGATGGTGATGTTTGTGTGCAAACTCGCCTAGGAAGATCTCTCCTCAATAAGCTAAAAGGGTAGTATGAAGGAGGAGGAGTGGATTTATTTGCACATGTGGTGGATGAAACTGAGAACATCCCACAAGAACTCCTATGGATTGAAGAACCTTAACACCAAAACACTCCTGTTGAATCCCCTGCACACTCTCAACAGTAATCACCAGCTGCTGAACCAGCTACTGCTCATCACCAAGAACCACAGCCACAATCAACATCAATAACTCACTTGATCTCCTCTTTTAATGAACAGACACAACTAATCTCCCTTGACCCATCACAAACAACTATCAATACTGCTTCAACTGAAGTAGTTGATGAGGAGGTGACTCAGCCAACACCCACACATCCAAGCCAAATTGAACCAATTGCCTCACCAACACCTACTAAACCAATCACCTCACCAATACCTTTAGAACCATCCACTTCTCCCACACCTACTGAATCCTTAGAAAGCCCATCCTCAACTGAAAAATTCCATCTAGAAGAGGATGAAGAAATCCTAGAAGGTACTACTGAGGAGATGTGTATGGAGGCTGAGGAAGAGAAGGGTGAGGAGGTGCTTCAAGGAGAGTTTGTTGAGATTGAAGCTTATCATGAGGATGACCTGAAGGATGAGGAGATAGATGTAAGTAAGAGCTATTTATTAGCAAAATATAACAACCTCATCCTGAAGGGAAACAAGAAGCTGGAAAAGCTGAAAAGATTGAAGAAGGAGCTGAAAGAGAAAGACAAGCTAATAGCCGAGAAAGATACAACAATCATTCAACTAGAAGGTAGACTGAAAAGGCTGATAGAAGATATTGTGATTGACAACGAGGTGATTGATGCCCTGAATGATTTGGTAGATGAACAAGCAACTCAACAGAAAGAGAAAAAGATTGAGATTGTGAATTTGAAAAGGAAGTTGACTGATGCTGAACAAAATAAAGGTGGATCAGCATTGATCACCTACAGCAGGAAGAGAAAATACTTAGGGAAGACAGCTGATGCAGCTGGAGAATCATCAAAGAGATCTAAACCAGATTCTCTAGAGCATCAAACCCCATTGATGCAAAGTGTAGAAGAAAGTGAGCCTGAATGGGAAGAGCTGACCAAAGAAGAGTCTGAAGAAGCCAAACAAGGAGAGCTACTGACGACTGATGACATAGTAGAGGAAAGACCAGAGTCATCCATTTTTATGCAGTTGATCAATCATAGATTCCCATATGACTTGGTAGAAAAGATGAACATGGGAGAGATGGTCCAAACATTGAAAGAATTTGATGCTGTCAGAATGATCATCCTTGTGTGCAATTATGACACATTCTCCAAGTTCAAGGCCATGGAGAAAATCAAGAAGGATTTAGGTCACTGTGATACAAGACAGCTCACAAAGTATAACATGATCTGTTGGCTGCAAAATCACAATCATGAACAGCATGAATTAAAAGGACGAACAACAAGAGATTTAAGGGCAATGATGGAATACGTGATGAAGGTAGAGCTAGACACTGGTGTAAAATTCAGATCCGGGGCCCCCAATCCTGCATATCAACAATGTCAGCACAAACCTCTGCAGAGCACACTGTAGTTAAAGCAAAAGATATGCATGAGGGAAAAGAGAAACTGATCAGAGAGCCAAGGGATTTAGTTCCACACAAGATATGGCCTCTAGGCACTATTGTGAGAAAGATCACTGAGCAGAAAGCTACATTGATTTAGTTCTTTGATCTAATCATAACGCCAGAAGAAGCAGAAGACCATCACGTAATAGCATGGAAATATGATGGAGAATGGGACTGTGCAATGATAAAGAGTGCATCTGGCTTGGTGCAATACTTTACAAGGGTGGAATCCTTACTGACACTGCCAAATGCAGACCTAAATGTCCTACAAAACATTCCTATCATCAACTATCCCATAAGTCCAAGAGGAAGATACTTCTCCGGACTTGTGACTAAACTGAGTCACAAATTCAAGGGAGATGTTCTGAGGGAAGCAAGAATGGTAGATGCTGAGCATAACCGAAGGAAAGTTAGAAGGTCTCAGTCCAAGTCTCAGTTGGTTGATGATGAATTGTTAATGAGAATTAGAGCTGTAGACAGAGCTACTGCATCAATAAAGATAATAGAAGGCAATCAATTTACATTCCCTATCATAGACTGGGGATATAAAGAACTAGTTTTGTTGAGGATTGATCCTCAAAGAAAAGCTGCAAGCATAAGACTTTTTGACCCGGTTGAAATAAAGTTGCTGCATCCAAGCTATACCTCTTACTTACATGAAAAACATTTTCCAAGGCTGCAAGATCAAATTGCTCAAAATGACTTATGCTTATATGTCCATCTTATTCAAGTCATTGACAAACTGCATGCCAATACTCACAAGAGGAGGAAGTATGAAGCTGGGCAGCTGATTGGGTCAGAGATAAAACCCATAACAGAATTAAGAATTTCTGACCAGGACGAATTGGAAGTGGTATCCAATAACAGTGTTGTTGCAACACTGACCACTGAAGAGGACATCCTGGGGCTGAAATATAAAACACTGAAAAGAATGGGTAGAAGGCAGATCAGTTTTAAATATGAAGATCAAAAGACTACCATAGAATACTTTAAAATGAAGATTTTGTCAAGAGTTCAAGAAATGGAAGACCTAAACCAATGATTACTAGAGTCTAAACCTAAAGGGGAGTATTGTTAGGTCTAGAACTCATGTATAGGTTTAGATGATCAATCAACTCTTGTAATCACACTTTGTATTTATTGTTTGAATGATATGATATGAATGATTTTGATTACATTTGTGTTTATGAATTGAACAATATAATGTTACATTTACATCTCATTATATATGTTATAAATATATGATATAATGTATTTCATAATGTATGTATGAATGTGTGCAGTGAACATCAAACTGTGTCAATTTGGAAAATTGACCAAGTGTTAGAACAACTGCGGATGAATAAAGTGTTCTTCCGTAGATGTTCTCAGGAATACTACTGAAGTGAACATCCGTAGATCTCCTGCGGAAGAACAATTTAGCTGAACAAGTCTAAGAAAAGCTACTGAAGGAGAAATTGTCATGGAAGAACAAGTTCAAGAACTCCTACGGAAGCATAATCACAGAAGAACAAGCAATGAAGATCAAGTGTTGCTGCGGAAGACTAAGTTCCTGCGGAAGAAGAAATTCCTGCGGAAGAAGAAATTCATATAGAAGACTGTTTAACACTTGTATGATTTCACATCATCAAGTATTCAACTGACAGAAAGTCAACAAGTCAACGTGGCAGAACAACAACATTAATGGCGATAGAAGACATATATTTCAAGCGAATATTCCACGTTACATCAACAACATTATATATATTTATTTCATTGTAAATCTCGAACTCCTATGCCGATAAATATGGCGAAGATTCAGATAACTATAGTTAGCTGAATTATAGCAACAAGTTAGCGAAAGATTAGCAATGGATTAGAAACAGAATAGAGTAAGATATCTATATAACATGAGATCAAGATCAGATATAGATAGACGATCAACATACGATAAAGCAACATAAGCAACATTTACATCAAAACATCAATAGCAACAAGAAAGCATTACGATCATCATTCGTTAACACTCGTGGTTTGATTATTCTTATATTCTGTTTGTTCTATTGTTTGATTGATTGATTTCTAGTTTGTTAATCTCTTAAACAGCAAGGTTGATAATTTCGCGATCAATACTTGTTCAAATCAAACCTGATAATTCCTGAACGATCCTTGGATTCACAATAAGAACTCATGTTTCTTGCTTAGTTCAAAACTTCATGTCAAACTAGCTCTACTTGTATTATTACTAGCTAGAGGCTGAGTTGGTGACTTGACTTGAACTCGCTCTTTGATCTCTAAGAATTATTTAAGTACATTTTTCGTGAGATAAAAGCATATGAAATGACACATTAAAATCATACATGAATGATGAATGATATATTAATTGTTGCATAACCTGCATGCACATACATAATCTTCCTTGCCGTATGAAAATATTACCAATGATCATCATATAGTTATTTAGATTCAACAACATGCTTTTAGATCACGAGTTTAATTTTCATGTTGATTTATTATATAGACGTATCAAGTTGTATCAAAGATGTACAGCATCATGTTTTTCATTCCATGAGTGTATCCTTAATCAGTTTTAGGAAAAAAGAAAACTAGCGGCGTCAATAGTGTCACGTTGAAGGTTGAATATTTGTTCCCAAACATTATCCATAATTCCATATATGCATTTTTGTCAAAATGAACCCTAACACAAACACAATTAAAATCTTGTAATCTAAACGTCAAGGGCCAAGTATACTTGGGGCCTAGGGGGCAGTGGCGGATCTAAAAGACACGTTCAGTGGTAACATAAAATTTTCATTACCGTGTATTTATATAAATAAAAAAACACGATAATAAGGGAAGTTGAACAAATACCTAATAGATCCCAAAACTTTTATTTTCGGTTTTTTATAGCTTGAAAAAGAAACATTTATATCCCTAATTTTTTTAACAAATAACACAAAAATATTAGAAGTTTGAACATCATAAACCCTAAATCCCCAATTTCATAGTATAATAGAGGAAAATTTGTTACTTTGAGTGAATTAGTGATGAAGGTGAGTGGTTCGGTGGCCCGTGAAAAAGGTGGGCGGTGGTGCAGCCTTGCAAGTGGGCGATGCACTGGCGGCAGTCGTCAGGTGAGGTGATGCTTGCTGTTGCTGAATTGCTAGGTGCTGCTACTCGATCTTCCATTCTTTTTTTGATTTCTATGTTTTATATTTTTATTCTAGACTTATTATTGTATTGGTAATAGGTAATAAGTATTTTGGGTTTTTATGTTACTGGGTAATGAAGTAATAGATCACTAATGGATCAATAGCATAATGGGTATTTATTATCTGGTTCAAGCCCAAATTTTATAGAATGTATTGTTTTTTTATAAATTATTAGATTTTTTATAAAATTTTAAACTTTCTATAAAGTGTTAAGTTTATAGAAAATTTAGGGGTAACGTAATTTTATTTCAGGAGTAATGTAAAGCCACAACTTTTTTTTACATAAAACCATAAAATTTTATTTATTTTTGTTTTTTTTCACTACTCGTAATAAGTTGTATGTCTGCCCCTGCTAGGGGGGCCCTGGCCCCCTCCTGTTTTCTCGCTTAGAAGTGGAAATTTATGTTTTTATGTGTATTTAGTGAAAAATTTTATACGTATTCTAGCCCCTCTGATTTGGGTCTCGAGACTTTTGTTCCCCCCTCCCCCTCTGCTAAACGTGACCCTATTAATCCATTTATCTAAACAAGTTAAATTGATTAGCGGTTGTTACCAAGTTGTAAGCATGTAAAACAAGTTGGTTGTTATAAATGAGTTAAACAAGTTGTAAACATGTTAAGGATAGACATTTTTAATGAAGCAGGTGAAAGAGCTCAACTCAAATACGACCACTTCATTAATCAGTTTGTCAGGTTAGATATTACAATCTAAATTCTAAAACATGATTATTTTCATGTTGTTGAAAATTCACATCCAAGAAACAAATCAAATGGCTAGTCTGGTTTAGTAACTAGAAAACTAATATTCTATCATCACATATCAAATGTTGTAAAATAAAACCCAATTTATAGGCAACTAGTGGTTACAAAATTATATTATTTCAACATCAATCCAAATTTTTATAGAAAACGATTTATGTTGTCTGCGCAATAAAAAAACAATAAGAAAGCTTATCTTATTCTTTTTAGCTTGTTTGACCGGTCTGAAAATAATAGAAAATTTTTAGAATGACTCAGGAACAATTTTTGTCAAACAATCTTGAGAAAGATGATGACTTTAGTCGAAGCAAAGACTCGAGTAATTTCACAATGTAGTCGGCTTGCATATATGATCAGTTGATCTGGCAAACTGGTCCTAAGGGACCGACCTTGGGCTCAGACCGACTGCAACTATAAGCCCTTGCGTGTGATCTGATCATATATGCAGGGATTGACCACAGGTTCAGACCGACTGCAACTGCAAGCACATGTGTGTAATTTGATCATCTATGCAAACTGGTCCGAGGGATTGACCTTGGGTCCAGATTGACTGCGACTGCAGGGGTGCAGTACATGCGAAGCCTTCATGTCATGCATGTGGGTGGTGACCATCTGTTCATAAGCAGCAGAACTGAAATGCCAAAACTTGAATATAAACTGATGATCATTCTTAACATGTCTTTAACCCGAATTCACAACAGAACTCTCAAACTAAAGCCTTAACCGAGCCAATTCTATTATCAAAATTGTGATACAGTTCATTTAATCATGCATGTTTACCAATAATCATAACATACATCATTCATAAGAATGTGGGTCGTCTTTCAACAGCTACATTCAAAATCTTCTTCAGCTCTCATTGGTTCTTTCATTTAACTTACCTGAAACTGTACAGAAATAAACTACGGGTCAAATGATATATCCGCATGTGAAAATAAAAAACAAAAACTAAAAGCTTATATTGGTTAGCAGGGTATGGATGGTATCCTTGAAGACTAAATACGCAACATAAAGCTACGTTTTACCTAGTCCCATTGGTTAGCAGGGTATTGATGGTATCCCGTAAGTTTTCCGGTAACAAATTCTTATTGTTATAAAATAACTGTAAGCACCAGCAGGGTATCTTTTAATATCTTTTGAAACTTGCAAAGCCATAACTTATTTTCAGGTAACACCTTAAACATGTTCCAAGGACCATAGAACACCCATTGAAATGATTCCAAGGACCATATGAAACTACTTATACAAAATTGCAGCACATGCAATACAATATTAAAATGATTATTTGATCCTAAATTAGTAAATTATATAAAACTGATTGCTTGACTCCTAAATAAAAAACTTCATAAAAAGTAAAATGACCAAAGTAACCCTGCTCATCATTCCTTTGGTCCTTTTTAACTTTATTTCATCTTGAAGAACAAAAACAAGAATGAAAAATCAGTCAAAATCAGAAATGAAACCGGAATAAATATACATACTTTGGTTACAGCAACATCTCTGCAATCTGAACAGCATTAAGAGCAGCCCCCTTGCGTATTTGGTCTCCACAAACAAAGATATCCAATCTGTATCAAAAAGAACACAAATTATGTGTCAAACACACATAATAAGATGAAACGCTGAGCTATTTGTTAAAGAACTACAGACCCATGGTTTCCATCTAGAGACTCGTCTTGACGGATCCTGCCAACAGCAACATCATCCTTGTTTGAAACTTCCAAAGGAGTAGGGAACCGATTGCTTGCCCGATCATCAATAACAATTACACCAGGGGCTTTCTTCAATATCTCCCTTGCTTCATTCTACATAAAAACGCAAGAGTAGATTAACATTATAATCACAACCATAAACACAATAAAAAGTTAGCAGTAATGATTAACAACACAAGGATACCTCATCAAGCGGGGTCGCAAATTGTAGGTTCACGCTCTCGGCATGAGCCCGCATAACTGGAACCCGTATACATGTGGCAGTCACTTTGATATCCTTGTCATTCTGAGTGTACAAAATGAGTTAAAATTACATCCTGTTAGCATCTTTCAGCATAAAAAAGAAACACTTACCCAGATTTTCCTCGTCTCTTTCACTAATTTCATTTCTTCCTCATTATATCCGTTTGAGAGAATTGGTGCATTATGTGAGAACAGATTAAAAGCATACTGCATTAAAAGTACAAAATTTAAGTCAGTGACCGGTTAAATTCATGAAAAATCACCAAGATAAACATTGTTCACCCTTTTTTTAAGAATCCTGAACATATTTTGAGATTCAGTCAAATGTAGGTTAATATAACACATTTATTAAACAAGTTAACCCAAACAAGACTTGTTAACCCATTTAAGTATAAGGGCTTTTAAAAAAGTTTCTATTTGAAATTTTAAGATATTATTTAAAAAAAAATGTTAACATTTAAACTTTGATACTTTGTTTTTAATTTTTCCTCCCACTATTATTAGATTTCTCTCTAGTACTTTTCACAACTTTTTCATTTCCAGCAAATGAATATTAAGTGGGTCGTCTAGAAAAACAAAACGAACACAACTTCACGGTGTTCGGGTTATGGTCAGTCTTTGACATGAATAAAAAAATTAGTCACGTTTGGGTTCACCTATTCAGTCCATCAACCTGCCTAACCGAAATCTTTCAACCCACCAACCCGACGCAACCGACACCCCTATACTAAAAATGAGCACACATGATAACAAGACTTAAATTTCACTGGATATTGCGGCAAAACAAAAACAGACCATAGGACCAAACGATCATTTTTTCACAAGATTGGGCATGAAAAGGGCGAAAGCTTGATTATGTACCTTTTCACCAGAACATGTACTTTTTTCACCCGATAAAACAGTGAAAAAGTACAAAATCTGACAAACTCTCAGCCCTTACACTCCCAATCCCACGATAAAACGATCTACCTATACACATGCCCTCGTTTCATCAGCTGTCAAAGTCTATCTTTAGGTTATTTCCTTAAGTCATAACAGTTTAACTGTTTAAGTATATGTTTAACAAGAAGAAAACCTGCTGTTTGAAGATATTACAAGTGGGTCGTTTCCCTTCAAGCACCTACATTTAAAGATCAAGAAATAAACTTCAACATACTTATCATCAACAACAAATCCAAAAACCAATTTGATCAAAATAATATTCAAAACCTCACGAGTCTGCAGCTCAAGTTCTTCCATTGCTGCAGCACCAGCACCACTAGCAGCCTGATACGTACTAACCACCATACGCAACACCTGCAACATTCAACAACCACACATAAACCACCACACCCATCACCCAAAACCTTCAATTCAACCAAAATTATTACAATCGATTCAACAAAAAGCGAAATTGATCACCCAAAACCTTCAATTCGATCAAAATCAATACAATCTATCCAATAAAAAGCGGAAATGATCACCCAACCCCTTCAATTCAATCAAAATCACTACAATCTACCCAACAAAAACCAAAATTGATCACCTTTGCACGACGATGAAGAGGGGTAGCAGCCATCAAGCAGATAATCGTCGAACAATTAGGGTTCGCAATCAACGCCCCTTTCTTCATCCCCAATTTGACATGCGACATCGCATCACCATTAACCTCCGGTATCACCAACGGAACCCCATCATCCATACGAAACGCAGAGCTATTATCAACAACAATCGTCCCACAATCCACCGCAATGGGCCCAAACTCCTTACTAATCGACCCACCAGCACTAAACAGAGCAATTCAACATCCTTAAAGCTATCTCCGGTGAGTTCTTCAACAACGTATTCGTTGTCTTCAAAGGTGTACTTTTTTCCGGCGGAGCGTTTGCTGGCGAGCATTTTGATCGATCGATAGGGGAACGAGCGGTCGGAGAGGACGGAGAGGAACTCTTGGCCGACGGCGCCGGTGACGCCGACGACGGCGATTGATGGGGCGTCTTTTTGGAGGGACATGCGGACGGTGAAGGGGGTGGTGGGTTTGGGGCGGCGGAGGGGGGCGGTGGCGCCGCCGAGGTGGTTGCAGCGAGCGGTGGCGCCGGTGAGGTGGTGGCGGTGAGCGGTGGCCGGAGATTGCATGGTGGTGGAGGAGATGATCGGAGTATGATGTTAGAGGCGGCTGAAAGGTGATAGGGTTAAAAGGCTGCGGTCCAAAAGTATGAGAAGTGACACTTTGAGTACAAGAGTATGTTGTATGTATGTTTTGGTCCTTCGCTTTTTGAGTTTATGACATTTGGATTTTTATTTGTCATCGATCAAGGGTTTTTGACACTAAAAGCTCGTTTGGTTCATACAATTCTTAAAAACTAGAATTGGAATTTGAAATTTTTTATTAAAATTCACGTTTGGTTGGTTAACAGATGAATTAAAATTGGAAATTTTTTTCACATTGTTTCTATTTATCCATGGAATGTTTAGCAATTTAATGAAAATGTTTAAAATTAACATTTTAATTATACTCAAAATTGACCAACCAAATAAGGTATCAATTTTAATAAGATTCCAATTCTATTTTCAATTTCAGTTATTTTGCAAACTACGAACCAAACGGCCCTAAAAGGGTATAATTTTAGTCTAAGAAAAGATTATCCATGTAAACAAAGGCTTCTAAATATGTTGATGTTGTTGGTGTAACCTTTGTAAGGGCCTTTGAAGCTTGGAACAGATGATATGGGATGAAAATATTGTACGGTTTGAAGCTTGGTGACGTAATTTTTTTATATTAAGTAGTGTGAACGTAAAAATCCCTTTATTCTTGAGAAAATCAAAGGAGCTAATTTTGATAATAATGAAATTTAATTGTAAACGCATTCTTTGTTGATTTATTTATTGTTGGTTAGTGGTGTTAATGTGTTATAAGTTTAAATTAAACCTTATAAAGGGACTTTACGTAGATGTGTTCCTCATATTTGAGGGGTTGGTCTTGTAAGTTGAGTGATTAAAATTTGGAAGTGTTATGAGTTATTTAAGAATTAGTTTTATGTGACGAAACAAGGCTTACTTTCTTTACTTACATTTAATGTTTAGAAAATTGTACCGAATTGAACGTTTTAACCACTTTAACCTAAAATCGTCAATGGCACCGATCCGGTTATCATGTATTTGGTCGGATTCAATCGAGCCGGATAGTTTTTCTAGAACCGGGTGAGTCGGGATCAAACCGGACTGTATAAACCAGAGTTGAGACAGAAAAATCAAAATGAAATGAGATCCTTAAAAATTTTATTATGGAACAAACGTTGAAAAATCAACTTTTTTCCGCAATGCACGAAAAATACATAGCACCACGCACAACCATCACACATCAATGCCAACTTTCTAGCTTTCATGGATCCTTTTTATAGTTGTTGAACACTCTTCGGCTTTCTTGTGTTTGGCCCATGTGATATAGAAACATTAAAATATCAGACGGACAAAATTATAAATGAAGTTGTATATGAATTAACAATTATACCAAATACAACAATTATTTTCTTAAGTGGTTTTAAATGGAATTGAAATTACCAAATTGTATCAAATGTTTTATAAGATATAATAAAAAAAATATCACAGAATAAAAACCAAGTATCAAAAGTGTTTCAATTACATCATCCATGCATATTTTGTTTAAATTGAATCACTAAACTATTAAATCTAATCATCATCAAAAAAATTTGTATCAAAAAAGAAATAGAGGAGAAACGTGGGGTCAGAATTTCTAATATATGTAATTATATTAAAAAACCAAAAAAACATGATAATTATGTTATAAAAAAATTATTTAAAATTCACGTCACCACTCTACGTCAACATTAAAAATAAAAGAAAAAAAAGTATTTTCTAATTGAAACAAAAAAAACATGCTAAAAACATGTTAAAACGCTTAATTTAAATAAAATATGAAAGCTGAATGATTTAATTGTATCATTTTTTAAACTTGAGTGACTTAATTAAAATATTTTTAAAATTGATTACTGTTTTGTAAAATTACCCTATAATAAATAATATAGATATAGAGACAAAAAGAGACGTATAACTGTTATTCTTTATTTGTTGGATTTATTTGAGATATCACATATAAAAAACTATAGACTGAAAAACGATGTGTAAGAGCTTAGAGTAAGAAATTTATCATAACATAAGCATAACCATGTATAAACACGAATTATTCATTACTTGTTCCTTATATTAAAATTAATGTAGATATAAGCTTTAACGATTTTTCCTAAGGATATAGATAACATACTCATACGTACAATGATGTTTGAAAAATATTACAATTTAATCACTAACACTTTTTACTTTACAAATCTATCATCAATCTTCTATTGTGCAAAAAATGTTAAGATGTATGGTGAAGAATACAACATCATTTGGGGGATGTAAGCCATGATGCAACAAGAAGCAGTGGCATCATTAAGGGAAGTAAGGTACTATTCTTGGCCAATTCATCAATCTTTTACATTGAATGAGCGTCGACTTTAATCTAGGGAAGAGCATTTGGTACCTAGTACCGGTACCGGTACCTAACTAGTACCGAAAATATGTATAAGGTACCGGTACTTGATTTTCTATATTTCAAGATCAGTACTGACCGATACCGGTACCAGTACTTTACCCAAAAGTCCCGTATAGTCCCGCTAGTACCCGAACACGAATAGATTATTTTGGAATTTGTATTTTGTTTTGTAATACTTTTCACCACATCAACTAGTATTCTGTTTTGACTTTTGAAGGTAATTATTATTAATTTTTTAATTCATTTTTCTTACATCACTACAATGTTAAGAGATATACTATTTATAATTTTAATAGAAAAGAATGGTGGACTAGTGTGTGGGCTGAGTTAGCAGAAAAATAGGAAAATAAAAAAACTATTATTTTATGTGGATACTTTTTTTATTTTTATTTTTGCTTAGTTATTATAAACTTTTAGAGGTATCGGGTACCAAACATGTGGTAACGGGTATAAAGACAGGTACTGAGTACCGTAACCAAACATGCACCATGTAGTAAGCCTAAAAAATAATGTTGTGGAGGTAACGGGTACTTTCGGTAACGATACTGGTTCGGTACTGGTACGGCACTGAGCTTATCCCTACTTTAATCTATCTAAAAGATGTCCGCACGCTACTTGAAGTAGACTAGAAGATCAAGCTTCTCTCTAATTTTAGATCAAAATGTTTTATGGACGCTTACAAAGGGTACACCTTATACATAAATAATACAGGATGATGAGGGATAAAACATATTTCCATGGTGATATGTTTAGTCATTGTTTGATTTTCATAATTTCTTATTGAAAACAGTTAACGCGGTCCCATGTATGTTATTATCCAAAAATATGGATACAAAGTTGTGACTAATGTTAATTTCTTTAATGAAAACACTTCCAAAACTAAGAAACATGAATCTAAACCTATGATCAAACAACCATCTCCCTACAAATTGGACAAAAATTCGCGTGGCGTAACCACTCGTCGATGCATTCTAAATGATACCAATGCCCACATTCGAGTGTGTGACACATCTCACCCTCCTCAAACTCTTTCTGACAAATGACACAAATCTCTTCCACCTCCTTCTCCTTCTCATCATCCTTTCCACAAATCTTGACCAAATTTTCTTGAATTTTTTTATCTGAGACGCCATTTGTACAACCACACACATACTGCATTACAAGCCTCGCGATCATCATAACCCCTTCGGGATCCCATTCATCACCAAACAATTGTGACCCATACAAGAGTCTAGCAGTGGCTACTGATTTGTGATCAGTGGTGAACTCCATACATATGGTTCTATAAGCATGCCAGTCATCAAGCAACATTGAGTGGACACATTCTTCATATTCTTGGATCTTTATGGATGACTCGGTTGCAGATCGGGTGATGACCAATACTCGATCGACATGAAACGTATAATCATCGAGTTGCGCGTTCACGTTGATTAGAAGCCGTGAAGCTGGGACTATAACACCGTATGAAGACATAGACGAGACTTGAACTTTTTGAATTAGAAACTGATCAAACTTGAATTGAAAGTATGACTTGAGTGATGTATTTATAGGGGGTGTTTGTACTTATTGTTTTGATCACTTGTGCCGCAAGTGATTAATCTTTTTGAGTCTTTTCGAACTACAAATGTTGTAAATTCGGATAAGTTTTATTTTTGATTACTTATACGGCTTTTAAGTTGTTTCCATATATATACGAATGTGATATATTTGGATACCTTTGATTCCATTGATTCTCATCTTAAATTTAGATGTTATCTTTTATAACGGATGAAAAAGTATTAAAAATTCAAGATATGTGATCATTTAAAATCTTCAAAGATATTATTTGTTCGATACGATGGTATCTAATCTTGTAACCGCTAGTTTTATTGTAACTCCAACACACTTTCTTTTATATGTGATGTTATCTTATAGAGATTTATATCATATTTTAGTAATCCCGTGTATTACACGTATTGAATAAATAAAATATTAAATAGAATATAAATTTAATAATTACAAAACAATATTCTAAGATAAGATACGATTGAAATTACGTATTAGTAATAATTATAAGTAATAAACAATGATATTAACTTTCTAAACTTTTGTTTTTAAATTTTTTAAATTTTTTCAAAAAAAATAAATTAAGCATGTTTGATAGTAGGTAGAAAATAATATTATACGTAGCACGTTGTGACGTTACCTGGATCAAACTTTAAAACAACAAAAGTGCTCAAAACAAAAAAAAAACCAATTAATAAATATATAATTTAAAAAGAAAAAGAGTCAACCACTCCAAGTATTTCCAACATTTGATAAAACTTCTGCGAAGAAACATAAAATATTTTTCCATTGAACATCGATCTTGATATTTAAAGTATAGTATAATATAGAAATAAGAGGGAGTAATATTTTTTTTATGTATGATTTTTTCCTTAAAAACTTTAATTGTTAACCAGATATCACTTTTAAAAAAATTTAGATGGTAAGAAAATGTGTAAAAAATCAGAGCTGGGAGATTATCATAATATGAGCTAAGATTGACGAATCAGGGTGTGAACAAAATAGCTTTAAGAGTACTTTTAGAAAATTAATATTAAAACGAAAATCTGGTGTTTTTACTTTATGATGGTTAGGAGCAACATATGGAGTTGGCGGTCGAAATGGGGGTGGTGGGGTCGATACTTGTGGCAAGGCGAGGAGGGGTGGTAGCGGTTAAAGAGGCAGCAGAGGTGGCGGAGGTGAGGTTGTCTCAATGATGAGTAGTAGGTGGTGGCAACAAATATTAATGGTTGTGTGTGGTGTCAAACTCTTTAAGTTCGTTTTAAGTTAGCAAATTTTAAGAAAATAGCTCGTTTTTATCCATTATACAATATACTAAAAATGACGTAAACAAAATATAACAAACACGCCCGATAAAATCTTATTATAGTAGAATCGGATAGGGTGATCGATGACGACAATTATTTCCTCAAACCAAAAGGTTAGATATAATCCAAGTAAAAGAAAATGTAACCCCTATAGTTACACTGACACGTTAAATAATATAAGTTTATCTAAATAAATTATCTATAATTTTTTCCCCACATATTTACTGTATTTTTAGAAAAAATTTACTTAGAATAATACCATTATTCATGAGTTCAACCATGATTCATGTATAAACTATAATCATGAGCTAGAATGTCTTCCACTCAAGAGTAGTATTTACTATTTACTTTATGTCTCTCCGGCTCTCTAAATCGACTTACCATCATATATCTAAAGAATATTGCAATTTAATCACTCTTAACACTTTTTACATTGCAAATCTATCATACATCTTCTATTGCGTGAACATGTTATAGATATAGACATTAACAAAATTGACTTTATGTATCTAGAATTTTGCAGTGCAAAACCAGGCATACAAAGGGTACCTACCACCTATGACCAAACAACCATCTCCCTACAAATTGGACAAAAATTCGCGTGGCGTAACCACTCGTCGATACATTCTTTATGATACCAATGCCTGCATTCGAGTGTTTCACACATCTCACCCGCTTCAAACTCCTTTTGACAAACACACAAACATCTTCTTCCTCCTACTCGTTATCCTTTCCACGAATCTCAACCGAATGCTCTTGAATCTTTTCATCCGATACGCCATTTGAACAACCACACACATACTGCATTACAAGCCTCACGATTATCATAACCCTTTCAACATCCCGCTCATTGCCAAACAATTGTGATCCATCCAAGAGTCTAGCCGATGCTACCGATTTGTGATCAGTGGTGAACTCCATACATATGGAACTAAACTGCTAGCCGATTGATAGTATTTGGATATGAGATCAAAACAGTTTATAAAGATATTTTGTTGTGTATAAAAAAGTAATTTCAATCTCATAGTAATCAAGTTTATTAAGTGTTTTAATAAAATCATTTAAAAGTTTTTTTTTAACCTCAAAAGGCACTTAAATTTTTTCTTATGTGTTTCAAACACTAAATGGAAACTAGAAATCATATATTTTTCATTTAGATCACTTAATTTAAAAACGCTTTAACACTTATTAAAAATTTATTAGAGTGAAACATTTAGTGAGTTGAGTGACTTAAAAAAGAAAAAAAGAAAAAAGAAAAAAAAAAGGACTTTGAGTAATTCAACCGAACTCAAACGCCACTTGTTTCATCTCCAATTAATTCCTTCTTAATCACCCTATCGATGTCAGATTCATCGCAGTTCTATACCCCAGGATGCAAATGATGATGGCTCAAATGTGAGTGACTCTCGGCTTCATCTGGTACATTTTATTAAGAAATATTACATGGTATGATCAGCGATGTAGAGTAGAATTCATGTTGGTTTTTATCTGTTTAACAAACTTGTATGGAGTTGGGTTGATAGGAATGAAATGGGGTTAAGAGAAATGGGTTAATGTGGTGATGGAGATAGTGCATATGTAGTGTTTGATGAAATGCCCGAACATGAATTATTTGGATTGCCAGTATGGTTATTGTAGTTTCAAAGTCTCAGAATTCAGATATGTTATTATTCAAACGTGAATGTTTGGTTTGATCTTACATGTAAATCTATATTGGTATATGAACGAGTTTAATACATTTTGTTTGGGCATGCTTGTCTCAGGGTGCTATTGATCAAAGTAAGACCTTATACCGTCATTTGGTATAGTTACATTTTACAAAAATTTTATGCCTTCTGATAAACTTTAGAGATACTTGTATTTAAAACCCCGAAACACAAGGTCAAGCATGGGTTGTTTTTTAGGATGCTTCATCTGCCACCAACGCTCTCAATCAGGTGAAGGGTTTTCCATTTTACTACAAACCCATGGTGTGTTATGTTGAATTCAATTTTGTATTCAGTTTCTTCTTTTCTTATTATAACATAGTAGTTTAGGTATGACTTTAACTTGAAACAATTAGCATATTACATACATTATTTCTTTACGATTAAAGGGGTGTTTGAGATGGGTAATTAGACTGCTTATTAGCTTGTTGTAAGCTGTTCAGATGGTGTTTATGATTGCTAATCAAAGGATGTTTTTTTGATTATTTTTGAGTTAAATGAACTGCTCCGAATTACATGTTTTCTACTCGCTGGTGTTGTTTTAGTTTTTAGTAATCCAATATGCCTTCGTTTCGATTTAATTTATTTAAAACTGAATTATATCTCAGTAACTTTATTTAGTATGTATGAATCTGATGTCTTGTTTTTTTTCTTTTTATGTCATAGAGATTATGGATTAGGTCTCAGGAAATTTGGTGGAAATGAACAATCAATTACTAAAACTTGATAGATCCATCATACAATTTTTGGTGGGATTATGAGACTTGAACCATGTTCTATCTCAAGTATCCTAAACGGGCTCCTAATCATGGACTGGTATGTTAGTTATCTTATGCCTTTCTTTTATTTTATCTATGCAGCTCATATGAATGTAATGCTGAAACCTTAAGTAGCAAAATGTTTTGAGTCTTTAAATGAGCTAAAATGAATTGTTTTTGGGAATTGTAGTTTTAGCACAAAGTTACATTAACAGGGTAAGAGAATTACTTTAAAATATTTAATTGAAAAAGAAATGCCTCAAATGGATTGAGCTGGCGAAAAAATCATCAGAAAGTGTATAAAACTAAAGCCAACATTATATTAGAAAAAGTTAAGATTCTTGTTCTAATAATATAGTGACCTAATTCATATTGACACGTTGACAAATGACTATCTTTTATGTTCTTTTTATTCAAACTGAATTCTTTAATTACTTGTTGAACCTCTTTTAAGCATTTATTCTCTACTTGAAGGACTGCATTTTGAGGTCGGATTTCATCAGCAAAACTATCGATGCAGCCATGAAGCCATTTCTCAGTTGATTGAGTTTGTGGCGATCAAACCTCCATTAAACATGCTGATTACTAACTACCCGAGAATTAGAGGCTACTGGTAAGACCTCCATATGATTAGTTTTTTCTTAATAATTTTTAAACTCAGGAGATGTGAACTTGCAAGATTATTCATTATTGGATAATTTCATATATCACCCCCTAACTTAGAGTAATATCATAATATCATATTTACTCAACAAATCATAATGTAAAATATACGAATTTTCATTTTTTTTACATAAATACTTTGGGGTTTAGGTTATAACTTATGTTTTTAATGAAACAAGTAAATATGAAACCTTAAGTGTACTGAATGGGTGTATTTGATATTAATTTTTTTTTGTTAGATGAATATGATATTTAGGTATTTATGAAATTGCCCTATTTATTCATTATTCCATCGACCAATTTATTTAACTTCTTATTCTTTAGACTTCTTCAATTCTAGTGATGGACAAATCATTTCCTTTCTTTTGTGAGTTCATTTCTTCCTTAGGTAAGTAAAGGCACAAGACGCACTTAAGGGGCAAATAGTGAGCATGTCTCCTGGATGCAAGCACGACCTCGAGATAAGCAAGGCACTCGTCTCTAAAATTTCATGCAGAGGAACTGTGTTAGTTTCCCAAAAACTAATTTTAGTGCATATGAGGCTTAAACAAGAAACTCGTCATTTGGAGCTTTAACTTCTTTGATTTTCAGTTTTTGAGCATTGTTGGTGGCCTTAAAATGCTTTCATCTTTAATGGGTTTACTTTAACATTGAAACTTTTGATTGATAACTATTTTCTTGAATCCAAGATGATAGATGACAATAATTATTTAATGTTAAATTTTTTATGGGAATTTGGCTTATTGATGCAGGTTCCAATTAAAAAAGAGAAGCAGCCACAGAAAGAAGCTACAGTTAAAGAATCAGAGTATGGAAGATTAAAATATTCACAATCTTCACCCTCAACAACACCCATTACATTCAATAAGGTCAAAACGGGGTTCCTGCTTTCAGTTTGGTTCCTACAAGGTTTTCAAGATCGAGAAACATCGATAGGATACCTGTGGATACAATGTAGGTTGTTTTTCATAACCTAATTGGTTTAGTTTTATATACATTGTTATCATTTTAATTGTTTGACCGCAACTTCTAATTTGTTGGTGAATTGCTATAATGTTGGATGTTTCCACTGATATTTGTCATTGAATTATGCTCTTTTTTATGTTACATCCTAAATTTCATGTACTTCATATGTTTCATTTTTGTTTTTTATGGATACTAATTTCAGACTTTTTTAGTCTCTACTCCTTTGAATTTTATTTGTTATTAGTTTAATATAGTAATTATGAGGTCTTGTTGGGTGTTTTATTCTTGTATCTAGGTTCCTTTTGAATAAACTATAAGTTTCCTTATTGTTTTTATGTAAGCATTTGTATACAACAACATGATAACATCTTTGCTCACATGTTGATTCTCTTTTTTCCTTCAGATTTCATTACACAACATAGAGGTTCTTTAAAACAACTTATTCACTTGTTAATAGGCCTCACCTATATAATTCATCTCCTGTAATGCAGAAATTGTTTGTTACACCAACTCCTAAATAATGATCCTTCCAAATACGTATGCCCCTGTGGTGCCTCATCAAAGAAAAGTTCATCAGCATGCTTCATTTTTAATATCTTTTGACCTATAAAAATGATGTGTTTTTAAACACCATAGTTAACATTAGTTAGAGATATTGTCTTATAGTTGTTTTATGATTTTAATAACTTTTGACAACTTGCTAATGCAATGTTTCGTCATTTTTCATGAAGTTAAGGTTATTGCGTCAATTAAGTTGCTTATGTGTTGTATGTGTTACATTGTAACCACTAGCATTTGTCTTCATGTTTATTATTCTATTGTATTAGTTCAAGAATATGACAGTTTTATATTTAGCTTGTTTTATCTCACTTGTTACACTATGTGTGAGGTACTCGATCAATGCCTTCATCTCTCGACTTCGTACACATACATAGTGATACAGTCAAATTGATACCAACGGAATCATATTAACTTTAGTAAGAGTGTATGATTGTAAATACTATACCCACTGGTAATGTGCTTGCCATCACACACACAACACAAACCCCAACAACAACTACAAGGTGACAAAACAGCAACACCAGCCGCAACTCGTGGGTATTACCACTAGTAACAATCAAATACCTGAGTTCATTTTAACAACTCTAACATTAGTTTTCATATTCTAACCTGACCTTAGTTTGATAATTCAAATGTATGAGTTTATATTTATAGGACAAATGTTAAACAATATATTGAAATAAAAGAAATCGAGAGTAAACTATAATGAATATTTTTTAAAGGTGTCTATAATTGACCCGCTCTGGTAAACATATACATAACTATCTAAAATAACTACAATTCCTACTGATAGAATAAAAAGATACTACTCTAATACAATTCATTTTAGACTACTCATCACAGGCTTAGTTTGTATTTTCTCCGTTAAATGAACTCCTGTTTTCTAAAAAAACAAAACTTATTTAAGACGAAGTGAAACCCGAGCAAAATGACACATACAATTATAAGAATAGATTTACTATGTGATATTATGTCTACCAGATCGCGATCATGATTGAGGTGGTTTTTTTAAACCTGAAATTCGTGACTTTAATGAAACACTTACATAACTAAGAAACAACCTAAACTTATGTCCAAAAAACGGTCTCCCTACAAGTTGGACAAAAGTTCGCGTGACGCAACCACTCGTCGATGCATTCTTTATGATACCAATGCCCGCATTCGAGTGTTTCACACATCTCACCATCCTCAAACTCTTCCTGACAAATTACACAAATCTCTTCTTCCTCCACCTCGTTATCCTCGCAAATCTCAGCCGAATGTTCTTGAATCTTTTCACCCGATACGCCATTTTTAAAACCATACACATACTGCATTACAAACCTCGCGATCATCATAACCAATTCGGGATCGCGCTCATCACCAAACAATTGTGACCCATCCAAGATTCTAGCAGTGGATACCGATTTGTGATCAGTTGTGAATTCCATAAAGATGGTTCTATAAGCGTGCCAGTCATCGAGCAGCGTCGAGTGGATACATTCTTCATACTCTTGAATGTTTATACCTGCGTCGGTTGCAGACCGGGTGATAACCAATACTCGATCTACATGAATCGTATGATCATCGATTTGTGCGTTCATGTTGATTAGATGCCGGGACTCCGGGATTATAACACCGTATGAAGACATAGACGTGACTTGAACTTTTTGAACTAGAAATTGATCAAACTTGAATTGAAAGTATGATGTGAGTGATGTATTTATAGGGGAAGTGTGTGTACTTACTGTTTTGATCACTTGTGCTGCAAGTGATTAGTCTTTTTGAGTTTTTTTCGAACTACAAATGCTGTAAATTCGGATAAGATTTATTTTTGATTACTTATACGGCTTTTAAGTTGTTTCCATATATATACGAATGTGATAGATCTAGATACCTATGATTCTTTTGATTCTCATCTTATATTGAGATATTATCTTTTAAAACGAATGAAAAAGTATTTAAAATTCAAGATATATGATCATTTTAAATCTTTAAAGATATTATTGGTTCGATGGGTATAACTCCAACACGCTTTAATTTATCGGTGGATGTGATCATACATACAAATGTATTTTGATTTTTATAAACATACAACTGTCACATTCTTTAGTATAATATAGAATTGAATATACACAAAAAATGGCATATGTACTACTTTTCAATCAAATCTTGTAGCACGTTAAAGCATCGATAAGGGGATAAAAACAATGAAAACACAAACCGTAAGAGCATCACCAATAGTGAAAACAAAAAACACTAAAAAACATGCATAATCAGCAGCTAAATTAAAAACCTCTCAATCTTTAAAACTTGAAAAACCTCTTTAATAATGAAACCTAAAAACATCTAAAAACATTGTCACATCATCATTACTTTTAAAAATTGACATTGTAAAATAATAGATTAGTTAATTTAAAATTTTAAATAATAAATAGAATTATTTTTTTTATATACGTTATAATTTGTTTATAATTTTAAATCAATTAGTATTTAATAACTGAATATTTTATTAAGATAAATATATTGTTTATTTATTTATGTTTAATTGAAACCCAACCCGGTCCCACCCCTTAAAAAATGTGACACATGGCTTCTTTTTTCATGTCCATCTCCATGGATCCCCACAATAAGAGGTATTACTACAAACTAAATTTTTGTTTCAAAAACACATAAATATAAAACCATTGGAGATGCTCTAAGGGTGTTTAAAACTAACAAATGTTTTACTGGAGTAAAAGTTATTTTGGGGGCTGTTTGATTACCGTTAATTTAGTAAGATCTGACTGAGTCAGAAGCTGACCCAGTTAGAATTTCTGACTGAGTCTGTATCTGGGCTGTTTGATTTAGTATCTGACTAACTCTGCTGAATGATAAAAATAATCATATTGCCCCGAAATTCTGACGAGTTTACATTTAAATCAAGAAATGTTTTGTCAACCGTTGTTTGTTATTTCATGTATGCATGCTTCAAGAAATGTTTTGTCGATACATTCAAACTTTCAATTAACTATAGCTTTTTTTTCTGTCATGCCTATAAATCAAGAACTAATATCAAAACTTATTTTAAGAACTCATATAAAGTAATATTATATCTGATTACAAGAACAGAACCCTAAAACTCATATCAAAACTTATCATCAAATCTTGAACTATCAAAATATAAACAAACAACCACAAACTATCCTTAAATCTGAAGAACAGAACCCTAGAACTCATATCAAAACTTATCATCAAAACTTATCATATACAATTACTTAAATTTGAAGAACAGAACCCTAGGTCTACTTAGAGATGGGCATAAAAACCGGGTTCGGACCCGACCCGGAACCGGGTACGGGTACGACCCGGTATATGTATACCCGGTTTGGACCCGAAAAAAACCAGTAGGGTTGGAACCGGGTATGATTTTCTAGAATTTCTTAGAACCCGACCCGACCCGGAACCGGTTGAACCCGGGTTGGACCCGGTTTTGACCGTTTTTTTTTTTTTTAAAAGTAGCCGTTTTTTAACGGCTATATAGCCGTTGGGATCGATTTTTTGCCGTTTTTTGTCACTTTTAGGCTTATAAGTTAATATAAATAGGCGTGGGTTGATATGGTTTAGTACCCAAGTCTCAAACGCAAAAACATACGCAAAAAACGCAAAAAATACTCTCGTTTACTCTCGTTTTACACGTTCACTCTCTCGTTTTACACTTTCACTCTCTTCAATCTTGATATGGCTCACTCACAATCTTCCGTTGGTCAAGGTTCGTCCAACGCTCCAACCGTCGTTCGTGTTCTTGCACACAATCGTAACATGGATGTTTGGTGCAATTGGGATATGGTTGAGTTGAGTGACGGGTCTGTAAAGGCTCGTTGCAAGTTTTGTGGAGCTTTGCTTGCTAAAGATTCTAACACGACTTTAAACAAACACATTAGCAAGAAGTTTTGTAAGTCGTTGAAAAGTAATCCGGATTCGCAACAAACACAATTGGGTGGAGACGGTGGAATCTTTAATTACGATGTTAATACGGTTCGAGATCGAATGACGAAGTTCGTGATTCAAGAAGCTTTGCCTTTTAGTCACTTCGACAATCCTCGGTTGACCAACTTAATTCGAGAGACGCTTCAACCTCGTTACACTCACGTAAGTCGTACTACACTTAGACGTTATTGTTTAAAATTATGGAAACAAGCAAAAAATGATTTAATTGTATTATTTGAAAATTTAAATACCGGTGTAAACTTAACTAGTGACGTTTGGTCGGCTCCACACGGTTTACCCGAATCGTACCTTTGCGTCACCGCTCATTGGGTGGATCCCAATTCATGGCAATTGATGAAACGTACGATTGCATTTGATCTTTTTCCACATCCACACACCGGAGAATTTTTGTTTTACTTTTTAGATAATGTAATAAGTACTTTTAAATTACAAAATAAACTTTTTTCAATTGCATTTGATAACGCCTCTAACAACACAACCGCGGTTGAAAAATTAAAATTAAAATATCTTCCGATTGCAAACGGTGATTTTTTCCATACTCGTTGTGTTGCACATATTATTAATTTAGTAGTGTAAGACGGACTATCCGGGCAATATGTTAATAACTTTGTTACATCTTTTCGATTTATGTTACATGACGTTTTTAAAAAAAGTAGAAGAAGATATCAAGATTATAAACAACTTTGTAAGGATACGCACTCTAGATTTTTAGGTCCTAATTGGGATGTACCTACTCGGTGGAATTCGACTTGTCACATGTTTGAATGTGCTTTAAAAAAAAGGGCACTTTGAAAGCTTTTCATAATAGTCTTTCGGATAATGGTGAAGCCGACCCATTTCCGGATGCGGGTTGGGAGAATCTTCAACGTCTATCCGAGTTTCTTGAGGTTTTTAAAAACTCAACAACAAAATTATCGGGAGTTTATTATTCCACTAGTTATTCGGTTCTTCAAGAACTATATTTTATGTCTTTGAATTTTAAAAATTTTCAAAATAAAAATAATATGTTTAATCAAATGATAGAACCAATGAAAGAAAAGTTTAAAAATATTTTAAGGACTTACCACCCGTTTTTACGTGTGCCGCCGTTTTAAATCCGCTTCTAAATGTTGCGGGGGTTGAATGTTTGATAGATGAGATAAATGACAATTTGGATATGCATGATGAAAACCCTGATTTTTCAAACGAGGCAAAAGAAAATTTTAATCATAGTTTGAAAACAATTTATAATTTTTATTTAAATAGATATGGGCCTAACGTAAACATAACCATGCCAAGCGGATCAACCTCAAGTGCTAGTACCTCGGTTAAAGACCCTGTTTTGACTATGTTGAATGTTGTTCGGGATGTGACGGCTAAACGTCAAAGGGTAACACCCCAAAAAGTGAGCTCGGTAGATATAGTGGAACGGATTTTATTTCCACTATGACTACCGAAGATTATCGTGCATTCGATATTTTGGCTTGGTGGAAAGGAAAAGAATCTCAATTTCCGATTCTTTCTGCTATGGCCCGTGATTTACTAAGCGTCCAAGCTTCTACGGTAGCTTCAGAATCTGTTTTTCTCTTAGTGGCAGGGTAATATCATTACGAAGAACAAGACTAACTCCGGAAGCAGTGGAGATGTGCATTTGTTTAAAGGATCACTTAGACGCAACGGATCGTATACAAGACCAAACAAGCCTCGAAGACGAGATTACACTCGAAGCTAAAGTACATGATGAAGAGGTAGAAGACGGAATATCTTCTGGCATATCCGATGAAGAATTAGCATTTGATCAAGCATCTCGTAGTAGATAAAATTAGACGATATTGTTATTTTTAAGTTGTTTTAATATTATATGTCTTTCATGTTCTTTTTAAATTTCTTTGTCATTCAAATGTTTTATATAAAATGTATTTAATATTTGTATATTATAAGTGTAACTTTTTCTGCTCAAGATTTGTATATATTTATATATTAAGTTGTTAAATTTTTGTCATTCAAGTGAACCCGGTTAGGAAAAGAAAAATAAAAAGAAAAAAAAGAAAAGAAATATAAGAAAAAAAAACATACGACCCGGTGTTCGACACACACACAAGAAAAGAAAAAAAGAAAAAAAAAAAAAAAACCCGGTTGAACCCGGGTTTCATACCCGAACCGAACCCGACCCGACCCTACCCGGTATACCGGGTAGGGTTTGTATCTAGCTGAACCCGACCCGGGTTCGTACCCGGGTTCACCAATACCCGGGTACAAAAAACCCGGTTGGGCCCAAACCCGGTTTGTACCCGGGCCCGGGTACGGCCCAAACCCGAAACGTGCACCTCTAGGTCTACTCCACAGTCAATGATACATTGCATCTCAATATAACAATATGCAAATCCATTAAGCCCTGTTGTACCATGATCTCATTCATCAACCAATTTAAAGCAGACCCAATACTATACAAGAATATATGCCTACGAGTTCATGGTCTAATTCAAAACTACAAACCCTATAAACTTGCACCAATTGATAACAAAATCGAAAGACCCATAAAATATAAGCACACCCCAAAAGCTTGTAACCGATTAGACCCATAATATTCAATTACCGGTGACGAGAGGTGGGATCGAGAGGTGCAGCAGGCGGAAGGGGGGCAGCAGCGGAGGGTGGGAGTCGTGACGCCGGGCGGATCTAGGAGGGTGGGATCGAGAGGTGCAGCAGGCGGAAGGGGTGCAGCAGCGGAGGGTGGGAGTCGCGGCGCCGGTGAGGCGGATCTCGGAGGGTGGGATCGAGAGGTGCAACAGGCGGAAGGGGTGCAGCAGCGGAGGGTGGGATAGAGAGGTAGATGTGAGAAAAAGACCCGGTCAGTGATTTTTTTGTAGAGGACCGGGTCAGTGGCCGAGATTGATATAACAAACGGGCTGACCGGCTGACCGAGTCAGCCAGTCAGTGATCAGCCCGGGTCAGCCCTTTTCCAACACCCCCTTGGTGTAACTCCCCAAGCTAGCATTGCTAAGTATGCCTACTACTGCCATATTACTTAGCTTTAAAACCTAAGAACAACCTTAACAATCATCAAATATGATCCATGTTTAGACTCCATAATCAATATTAGTTTTCATATTTTAATCTGAGTTTAATTTGATAATTCAAATGTCTGAGTTGATTCTTAAGGACAAATGTTAAACAATGTATTGAAATAAAAGAAATAGAGAGTAAACTATAATAAGTATTTTATAGAGGGAGAAAGGTTCAAATAAAAAGGCTTCTAAAACTAAAAATTATAAGAAGTAATTTCAACCATCATTTTTTTAATCAATGGTTGAGATCAAAGGAAAAGTTTATTAGAGGGTTATTTTATAACTAACCACTTTTGTTGACTTTTTGTAAGTTCCCCCATTTTTTAAAACGTTCATAACTTTTATATACGAAATTATTTTTTTATGAAAATTACACCATAAAAACGAGCGTTTTTATCTTTAAAACGAGTACAATATTGTTATATAAAAAGATAAAAAAGTTGACATTTTAAGCTCATATTTCGTCATTGTGTTTTTAGTGCAGTTAATTGTGTCTTTTTATTAGTAATTGTGTTAATTTTGAATATTATTGTGTTTTTCTAAAATAATTAACTATAAAAAATATAATGATGGAATAACATTATTGTGTATCTCTAATATGTAAAATACAATAATAAATTAACAACTAATTAATCTAATACATTAAAAACAATAACAAAATAACACAATGTCTCATTGTGTCTTTTGATCGTCATTATGTTATCTTGAATAATATGAGTTTTGAACAATACATTGTTAAAATAACATCATTGTGTACTTCTAGTGGTAAAACACAATGAATAATAACAAGTTTATATCATCTATTAAAAACAATAACAAAAATAAACATTGTATTATCTTCAACACTATAAGTTTTGAAAACTAGATTGGTGAAAGTATATCATCGTGTCTTCTAATTATAAAACACAATGATAGATAACAAGTTTATAATCTATAAAAAAATAATAACAAAAATAAATGATCTAAACCGTAAAATACAATGATTAATACAAATAACAAATGATGTAAAATATATGACACAAAAAACTGTTATTTGACACAATGAACGTATAAGACACAATGAGCTGACGTATTTGATACAATGACCAAAATGCCCTTTTCTTTAAAACAATAGAACGACACGTGTCAAGCTCACAATCCTTCTTAAGCTTTTTAGATTAAACATCATTTTTAATATAACCATACCCTTTACAGAGATGTCTATAATTGACTATATCCAATAAACATCTACCTCACTATCTAAAAGAACTACAATTGCTACTAATAGAATAGAAAAATATAATTACTCTAATACAATCCATTTTAGTCTACTCATAGCAGTGTTAGTCTCTATTTTCTTCGTTAAATATACCTTGGTTTTTGACAAAATTGAAACTTTTTAGACAAATTGAAATCCGACCATGATAGTAGATGTTTGCAATAACAATATAAAATTACAACCTAGAAGGCTTAACTAGAAAAACTTGAACTCTCTTGCTTGGTTAACCTTTCTTTGGATGTGCAATGGGGCTTGATAAGCACTAATCACTATGTATGAGAGTTAGGTGTCTTTTAATTGTTGAGGGGTTGCTTATGAAAATTTGAAGTGTCCAACTTATATAAAGAGGATCAAAAGGCAACAAAGTATTATTTTTATACGACAAATAATAATAGTAACAACTATATAACCTTAAACTTACACGTCTAAATTCTCATAAGCGTTTAATCATCACCTAAGAAAAATATTGTGGGTTTTTTGGGTTCTATGATTTCCACAGTTCCCTCGAGCATCTTAGCCACCTTCCCCATCGACGGTCTCATTTCAGGCCGATCTTGGAGGCACCATATCGCGGTCTTTACCATTCGGGTGATCATGTCCTCGTGGAGTCGACTATCGTACGAGTTCTTTATCTGATTGTCCAAAATATCCTCGATATTCATTTCTTTGTACACCTTATCAAATGCCCATCGAGGGAAGTACCACTCTTCGCTATCCATTTTCGAACCCTGAATGTCAAAGTTACGCACCCCGGTAACGAGCTCTAACAAGACCATTCCAAAACTATAAACATCAGCTTTTGGTGTAATTTGATCACTTTTTACCCATTCGGGTGCCATGTATCCACGGGTTCCTCGCATCCTCGAGTAGCTAACCATATCCTCTTTCTTTCTTAGTTTTGATAGCCCGAAGTCTGATATCTTTGGGCAAAAATCAGCTCCGAGAAGTATGTTCTCGGGTTTGATGTCACAGTGAAGCACCCATTCTAGGCACTCTTCGTGCAAATATGCAATTGCCCTTGCTACACCTAAAGCAATACGATACCTAATCCCCCAATCGAGCATGGGCTTTCGCTCCAACAACTTGCCCCCTTCGGCATCTTCATGTTCTTCCGAGCAGTTGATTTTTCCCGAACGGAACAAGAACTTGTCTAATGATCCGTTTGGCACGTACTCATAAACGAGGATCCTCTGACCCTTCTCGGCACAAATCCCCACAAACGGACTAAATTGAGATGTGCATCCGAGCAATAATAGTGACCTCCGCCCAAAACTCATTATCCCCACCTGTAACGTTTTTCAAGCACTTAACCGCAACAACCCGATGATCACTCAAAACCCCTTTATACACATCACCAAACCCACCCTTCCCAACAACATTCTCGCTCGAGAAATCATTTGTAGCCGCTTTAACCTCCGCGTAGCTAAACCTCTTCGGCCCACCAGCAGGCAAAAACTCGAGCCCAAACGTCCGAGCCATGTCCCGATACTTCACATACTTCTTCAAAAACACCCAAAAGAACGCCACACCACTGATCAACTCAGCCGCGAACAAAGTCGATATAATCGCAATATTCCGCGTCGTCGAGTCGGAGTCGTCGGGGGGCAACGGAAGGCTAATCTGAACCGGACATGTCGTCTCGAGAATACTCGTCAAGCCCGTAAACGTCGTCTCGTCAGTCTCGGACTTATCAACCCGAAGAAAAAAAGCAGCTTCGGTCGCAGGAGACCAGTACCCATAGTATAACCGTCTCACGAGCATACAGTACCGCTGACCGTCGTATTTGTACCCAAACCCAAGACACTCCGGGTCATTCAAGCACGCAGATTCACACATCGAAAAGTTCGACGCCGGGATAGACCGCTGACTCCCCTGACCCGACCCGCCACTAAAGTTCACATAATCCAGTTGCAGAAACTTCCCACTATCAACAATCTCCACCTTCCTCCGGCAATCACCACCGTCGCCGGAGCCGGAGACTCGCCGGAACCCCGGCGGACAATCGCAAACAGTAGAATCGTAAGTATCACCATACATACATATCAAATTTGGGCCACAAGTGCCCTTGATTTGACACAACTCCGGCACCGCTTGCCACACAACGTTCCATTGATGAACAATCGGATCGAAGCTGTAATCCTCAGATTGCCATTGTCGTCGAGCTTCAATCGCCTCAACAATCGATCACCGTAGTCGGAGGTGATGAACGAATTTCCGTTTTCCAATTGAACCTTACCGTTGTCATCTAGGGTTAAAAACGCGTTACCGTTGGTATAATACGAAGCTTCTGGATCTAAATCGTAACTTCCGTTGAAGATCAGTTGTTTTCCGGTGAATCGGAATGTTCCGTCTTTCACAGAGAGAATCGTTCCGGTGATGTTCTGATTCGGAACGATTGTGTTCGTAGGTGTTGGAAGCTACTCCAGTTGCCGTACGACAGGTTTCCGTCGTCGGAGAGACGGAGGATCTGAGAACTGTTGCCGGAGGACGTCGGAGCTCCGGGAGGCTGGCTCCGGCGAGGCGGAGCTCGCCGGAGGCGGTGATTGAGAGGGAGGATGATCCGTTGACCGGCGAATCGGCGTTGACCGACCAGATTGTGGTGGTTTGGGTGATGTTGGCGTAGTAGACGGAGAAGATGAAGTGGTCGGTGGTGTTTGGTGGCCGGATGAAGCCGGCGGCGAAGACGGAGTTGTTTGATATGAGGCGTCGGTTTTCCGATGGACTCCATGGGAAATCGGAGGTTGATGATGAAGTTGTTTCGTTTCCGATTTGGGCGTTGGTTGTTTGAAAAGCTAAGTGAAGGAAGATGATGATGATGAGGGGCTGGTGGTGGACATGATGGTAGTGGTAGCGGCGGCGGCGGTGGTGGTGGTGGTGGTGGAGGTGGCGGTGGTGGTGGCGGTGGTGGTGGTGGTGGTGATTGGTGGTTGATTATTGAATTTTGATGTTATGGTGTACTGTGTGGTATTAATGGTGGTCTTCGTTGTTTGGAGCGTTGACGAAGATGGTTGACTTGGTGGTCGCTGGTCAACACGGCTGCTAGAAGTTCAGTTAATTGCTTATAACCCCCTGAGGTTTGAGAGTACTTGAAGTTAGTGTCTTGATAAGAAATTAAGAATTGAGGTTTAAGAGATCAAGGTCGACTCTAATCATGGAAATCTTGTTTTGTGGAATTATTGAGGGAGAAGATTGTTTATGAACTATGATTAGAGTTAACCTAGCATTATGATTTATGATCATCTCTTGTTAATAATATGTGGTTACAGGTTATAAACACAAATTTAATAAGTATAGTTGAGTACTATGTGGTGTTATATCGTTAAAAAATGATATTGTTAATGATGTTAGACTTTGATTGATTTCAAAGGCAATGTTACGATGACGGAAACAACTATTAGAACAACCTCGAGGATACGAGTCTGAAGAATTCGTTTTAGAACGTATGCATATGTGTGTTTGTGTACATGTGCTTGAATGTCTGGAACTAGTTTCAACGTGTTTGGCGCGTCATGTAAAAACAACTAAACAAGTTTTTTGGTGTGTGAGGCGTATGAGGAGAAAGGATTGGTACCTGGCGCACCAAATGTTTTGTTTCAAAGAAGACTTACACCATCCAGCTAGTGAACCAATGTTTTAGTGCCCTTTTATACACATTTAGGCAAGTTTATAGCAACCAAACCGGTTAGCACATTACTACATATATTGATAATTTGGGATGCCATTAAGAAATCTTTAAAAAACATTGATCATATATACAAACATATTTCTAAACTTTTCACATACATACAATAAGATACCCATCAAGAATTAACTTTGTACAATGTGTAGTTCTTAGTTTAAAGGTGAATCCTAGGTATATGTCACCACAAGTATTTCGAGTGTAAGGATAGAGATTTAAATTGTCCTCAAATATGGTTTTAATTTAAAATTTCTTTTTCTTTGCGTCGATAATTTTATGAGTATTTTGCCCATACATGATTGTGGTGTGTGCAAATTACAGATTCTTAAATGAAATCCATTTATTTTCTTATTATTGTATTGACAGAGTCCCATATCTCCTTACAATTTGTGATGGGCTATAATGCCCATGAGATTTTTTTAATATAGAAAACGAGTTTTCCTCAAAATCTTTGAAATAATATCTTTTTTCTCCAAAGGTATAAAATCTATTTTTCATAAAAATATTAATAATGATAATGTTTTCTGTATTTGAAGTATTTGAAGGTTTATTAACCTATTAATGTTTATCAAAATTTTTACAAAAAAATAAAAACTTATATTTTTAAAATTAAAATTAAAATCTATTTCCCATTTACCTGTACGTCTTTGTTTCGATAACTTATATAGTACGCAAAACTTCATTTTGAATAAAACTAATATAGAAGCATAGATAAAAATAAACATGTCGTAACGTTGTATTTGAAATATTATAAAACTTAAAATTTTAAAACTTGTAAGATGAAATATATGTGTGTGGTCAAAAAACAAATAAATAAATATAGGATGTGATGTGTATTAATACTTTATAGTTAACTTGAGTGCTTAAAAAGTAAAAAATGAAACTTCAATTTGAGAAAAAAACCTTAAATTAATAAAATTACACAAACGCCTTTGCATCGTGACTTGTAAAATATGAAACTTCAACTTGTACCATATGTATTAGGTGTTTACATTTTTATAAATTATATTATTATATGACATCCAATAGTTAAATCATAGCTAAGGGGAGATTCTATAGTATAAATGCAATTAATTAATAATAGGTGAGCAAACTACTCTTGACTCATGTGTCACTTGTGTAAAATATTTAAATTTGATTGTGTTTTCATTGAATATGACTGGTCAAGTTAAGATATTTTTAGATTCTTCTAACAAAATTTAATGATGATGTAAGTATCTTTAAGACGGATCATAAGACATCTCAAGCATTAGAACAACCCGGGATATCTAGAAATATTCAAAGTGCTTAAAGAGAAAATATTATGACGTACCACATGTATTTATAAAATATTTTAAAATTATACGAGAAACAATAAATGATTTACCTCAATACCATGTGTAGATACTTGGATACTAAATCAATACATTGCACTTGGTGATATGCTAAATGAGCTACAAACATTTTATTTACAGATATTACCCTAACTAATGTTGAAACTTTACATGAATTAAATAATTTAATGGTAGCAAGAGAAAACTTGCTTTTTCTTATAAGTCCTAATTCTAGGATTATTTAAAATGAATGGGCTTGACATATGGTGTTAGATTAGACTAAATATACTTGAATCAATATAATTTAATGGGTCTTTGGGTCTTCTGACCAATTAAATTATTTTTGTTTTAATTCTTAATTACGAAATTAACTGTTTTAACTGTAAAACGGTTTAACAGTCAATTAACAGATTCTTTAGTCTCCTCCTATTAATGACGTTTTTGATCAAATATTAAACACCAGAGAAAACACTTGCATATTCGTCAAATAAGGGAATATAGAAAGTTTCGACATAATCAAGAACATCATCTTGGTTGATTGTTGTATCCTCAAGACAGATCCGTACAACGGAAATTTCGGTCTTAGAACACTGCTCGCAAGCCTCAATCATCTAATTTCCGTGCTCAAAATCTTGTGTTTTCTTCAATTCAAGTAAGCTACTACTGTAATCTATTTGATTTATGTAATATCGAGTTTGTTATTATATATGTAGTTTGTTTATTTTGTTTGATTGTAACTTTTGCTATAACAAGTAATATATTGCTTTTGATAAATGTGTGATAAGAGAACAAAAGTTGTAAGTTGGCGCACGAATTAAGCTTGTATATTGTCACGGACTGTGAAGGCGAGTCTATGACAGTATTGTACATGATCGATAAAAACTATTTTTGTTTATTTTTTATAAAAATAAATTACTAAAATACAAATGAATAAGACTAGTCTTAAGAAAATAAAATATTATGATGGGAAGTCGAAGTGTGTAACAAATTAAAGAGTAAATTACACTTTTCGTCCTTTAGTTTTTTAACAAATTTCAGGTTTCGTCTTTAAACTAAGGAAATTACAGTAAACACCCTTTACGTTTAAAAACGCTTGCACTTTTCATCTTTTCCTCTAACGGACATTAAATTTGTCCGTTAAATTTAATCATGTGCCTTGCACATAAGGGTGATATGGTCATTTTACCCATTTAACAAAAAATAAATATAACACATACGTCTCTCTCTCTCTTTACCTCTTCTTCTTTTCTCTTACTCTCATCTTCTCCCTCCCTCCCTCCCCTAAACCCTAACTGAGATCCACCATCTCTCTTTGAAACTGTCGATCACTGCTCGCCACCACCCATCCTCTTCGGCAAGCTCACCTTTCTCGCCGCCACTAAAGAACCTAAGGCTGGATAACATCTTTGATTTCATAAACCTTAGATCTGATAAAGGGGATGGTGGTTTACGGTGATGGAGGTGATGATGGTGGTTGTCGGTCGGTAATAATGGTGGTTTATGATGATAAAGATGGTGTCTGGTGGTGTTGATGATGTAGATGGGTGATGGAGATGGTTAATGGTGATGAAGATGAGGGTGATGGAGGTGGGTTATGGTGATGAAGATGAGGGTGATGGAGGTGGGTTATGGTGATGAAGATGGTGTTTAGTGGCGTTGGTGATGTAGATGAGGTGATGGAGGTGATTTATGGTGTTGAAGATAGGGTGATGAAGGTGGTTAATGATAATGATGATGATGTCCGGTGGTATTAGTGATGTTTATGGGGTGATGAAGGTGGTTTATGGGGATGAAGATGGGGCGTGATGAGGTGGTTTATGGTGATGAAGATGGGGGTGATGAAGATGATGGTTTAGAATTTGTTTAAATTTAATTTTTAAATATAAAATGTCAAATTTTTCCTCACATGATAAGCACATGCACCTATTTAACGTCAAAATTACGTCCGTTACAGAAAATTATGAAACGTGCAAACTTTTTTAAACGTAAAGGATGTTTACTGTAATTTTCTTAATTTAAGAACGAAACTTAAAAATTGCTATAAAACTAAAGGACGAAAAATATAATTTACTCCCAATTAAATGAAGACCAGAAAGTGTCAAAAGTTTTGTCGAACATTCAAAATTTTCAATTTCAGGTTCCACAAGTACGTGATAACGTGAACGACTTAATCAGCTTAATTGAACACTGACCCACCATATTTTCTATATTTTTACGAAGACTTACATTAGAGTTTAGTAATATTAAAGAAAATTGTTATTAATATGATGATATAAATTACAAAATATGAATATGATTGATTGTAAACGATATAAAATATTAAGCGAAAATATAAAATATCGAACCTCAAACGAGTGAATTATTATGATGACGAAAAGATATACATAAAGATCATACAACTATACAAGCACAAAACAACTCAGAGACATTTTTTTAGTTGAAAGCCTCTGAGTCGTCCTCGGGCTGAGATGGCAGCCAATGGGAATGAAAGGCACCCATCAAAGGGGGGTGCTTTGGATGGAAGGATTTGAACATTACATAGATTATTATCATATTTACAAATTAATCTCCTATTTTCATAAAAGTTTGGTTTTATCACAAAAGTTTTAGAATGTACAACTATCTTTGATTAGTTTTTCTTGTTGACGTTTCAATATTATTCTTTTGAAAGCGGATTTCTATTTAAAATCGAGTACTTTATGGTACCGTGACTAATCAAAACGACTATGAGCAAAAAGCATCGTTGCTGGTATTTGTATTAACGAAATTGGTTTCAATATTCGCTATTATTGTTTTCAATGAGCCGAGACAATAACACGCAAACTTATGGCGCGTAGCACAGAGAAAACGAAAAAAATGAACGATGTCTAGCTGGGAAAAGAACTAGTCCTCAATTTGTTTGGATTATATATCATCAATTCATCAGAACTATAAGTGAGTTCGAATTTTCCCTATTAATACTATTTAGTGGCGTATGATCCACTCTTTTCAAGAAAATATATCATTCAACCGCTTACAAATGATTCTTTTTTCCTCCTAGCTCATACGTAAGAGAATGTACTTATTTGTGACATTTCTATAAACGCGTTATCCTTCAATAAATAATGTATCAACTAAATTTCGGTTAAAAAAAGCAAATAGCATTTGCTTATGGAATTGTTTCACTAAGATTCTTTTAATAGCTAATTGGATTATAGACGGGTCACAGGCCCACCCGATCATTACATTACTCAAGTACGGAAACTTAGAACACTAGGCTGATATATCCTTAAAGAGAATCTCGTATATCAGTCCGTCCTCATCAGTTCTGAACCTAAACCACCCTCAGGATAAAACTCACATTAGATAAGAAAACATTCTAGCCCAACCAGAAATACTTTTTTTTTTGTCACAAGTGGGACATGAACTAAAGACATTTCTCTGTTTTAATGAAGCATTGGGACATTTTATCTCAACAACTTGAACTAAGGATAATTGAAAATTGTTTCACTAAGCCCCGGTAAAACCGTAACCACGACCCTAGTGAGTTTGAAATGACTCTTGTTTCACAATGCAGTCAATTAGAAGAATGTGAATATTGGACAAAAGATAAGGGTACTACTATACATGATTGAATGTGAACATGACAAATTGTGTGAACGTGTGCAATATTCCATTAAACTTGTAAAATTTCAAGGAGGAAAATATTGATGGTTGAAGGTTTCAATTAACATTTTAAGTACACGTTTTTTATATTATTTTAAGGAGAAACAGGATAAATGGTGATGCTTTTTAAAAGATGATACTATTTATAGCTATGTAGCATTTAAATACATGTAAAAAGAATATGTTTTTATACATCTTAAAGTTCTTTGGTTCAATATGTTGGCAAAATAATCACTTACATTACATGTCAATAATCCTTCACCAGCTCATAACTTAGTAAGCATATTTAAATCCAAAGTTTTCGGAATCGGATCGGACAGTGAACCGGACGCTTTACTGGTTCGTTGACCGTTGGTATGAACAGGTCGGAGCGGATATGAGAAACGTATATAATTATAATTATTTTAATAAATATATGTAAAAAACTCAAAAATTTAAAAATATATGTAAAAAACTGATTCAACCGGTCCAATTCTCGTTCCGATCGGTCCACACCACTAGTTCAATAGCAAACCAATTTTAAGCACCAAACCGGACCGGATTGGGGTCCAACTTCCGGTCCGACCGGCGGTCCCGCTCGGTCTGGTTTCTAAAACAATGTTTAAATCACAATGTATAGTTTTATATGAATTAGGGTTTAATGAGTCATTCATGTGGGTTATTATTTTTTTTAACACAAAATTTTATTAAACACTAAAAATGCACTAGCAAGAAGTTAGAAGCATAAAATACAACACACCAACAATTCATCATCATACAACATAAAATCACCACTATATCAAGGATTCCACGATACTAGGTTGCATACACCATTGAGACCTGAGCATTTATATATGTGGGTTAGAGCATTCACAGCCCGTACCCCATTCTTATGTGAATGGATGTTCTATATTATAGAGGATAGTTGTTCGTGGTTATGAGTGAAGGAAAAATAAAATTTATGGGGGTTGTACCGTGACTCCTCATATTTGGAGAATCCCGGTACAAACCCTATAAATTTTTTAATAATTTTAAATATGGTTTTGAGTGGAAGAATAAGAAAAAATAATGATAAAAGTATGAAAAAATATTATTTAATTAAAAAATAAAAAAATAAATGTTTTTAATGTAATTATAAGATTGAAATGAAAAATAGATTGTGAATGCTGTAAGAGCCTGAATCAAAAGGTTTTGTGATGATTTGATAGGTTAGAAATCATTGAAGAACAAAGGTTAGAAAGAGTCATAGAAACTGAAGTTTTCAAGATTGATTATCATTAACCTAGTTATATGAGCTAAGACTCAAATTTACAAATTTTGGGTACAAATGAAAGGATATAAATATTTAGAGTTTAGACGTTTAAATCATACAAGTCTAATGGATTTAACAAATAGTGATATAACTAAAGTGATTTACAACTGTTTTAAACAACTTTGAGAACAAGATCCAACAAAAGGTTTTTGGCTCTTTATACTCCTATACATATATGGTGTACATACACGACAATGTACCACTCATAGAGAAAACAGAAATGTTGATTTCTAAAATAATGAACATATTTCAGTTAAAGTTAGAAAAAAGCAAGATATAAAAATATGATTATATTTTAAATTAAATTCGTGATTTAACTGAAGAATGTTGACAAATGTGAGTTTTATGAATATTTTTAATTATAAGGTTATAGTAAAAAGGATATTTAATTTAAAAAATATATGAAATATTGTAGGCTTGACACGTGTACTTCTATTATTTTAAAGATGATGACATTTTAATAATTGTGTCAAATATGTCAGTTCATTGAGACTTATAAGTTCATTATGTCAAATATCAGTTCATTGTGTCATATATTTTACATCATTTGTTATGTGTATTAATCATTGTGTTTTACGTTTTAGATTATTTTGTGTTACTTTTGTCATTGTTTTTATAAATTATAAACATGTTATCTATCATTGTGTTTTACAACAAGAAGACACAATGATATAATTTCACCGATGTATTTCAAACTCATAGTGTTTAAGATAACGCAATGTGTTGTTTTAGTCATTATTTTTTAATAGATTATATAAACTTATTATTAATTATTGTGTTTTACCACTAGAAGTACATAATGATGTTATTTTACTAATGTATTTTTCAAAACTCATATTATTCAAGATAACACAATGACGATCAAAAGACACAATTAGACATTGTGTTATTTTGTCATTGTTTTTAACGTATTAGATCAATTAATTTGTTAATTTATTATTGTATTTTTGCATATTAGAGATATACAACAATGTTATTTCGTTATTATATTTTTTAAAATTCATCATTTTAAAAAAACACAATAGTATTCAAATTAACACAACAACTAATAAAAAGACACAATGAACTACACTAAAGACACAATGATGATATATGAGCTTAAAGACGTAAATTTCTTTTGTAGAAAAAGTTGTAAGTTGTTATATAAAAGATTAAAAAAAATTATGTTATTAAGTTTATATCTCGTCATTGTGTCTTTTTGTTAGTTATTGTGTTTTTCTGAATACTATTGTGTTTTTCTAAAATGATGATTTTCAAAAAATATAATGATAAAATAACATTATTATGTATCTCTAATATGTAAAACACAATAATAAATTAACAATTAAATAATCTAATACATTAAAAACAATGATCAAATAACATAATGTATCATTGTGTTTTTTGATCGTCATTATGTTATTGAACACTATAAGTTTTGAAAAATACATGAGTGAAACAACATCATTATATACTTTTAATAGTAAAACACAATGATAGATAACAAGTTTACAAAATCTATTAAAAAATAAATAACAAAAATAATACATTGTGTTATCTTCAACACTATGAGTTTTAAAAAATACATTGATGAAAGTATGTCATTGTGTATTTTTAATTCTAAAACGTAATGGTAGATAACAAGTTTATAATTGACAAAATAACACAAAATAATTTAAAATGTAAAACACAAATGATCAATACACATAACAAATGATGTAAAATATATGACACAATGAACGTATAAGACACAATGAGCTGATTTATTTGATACAATAATCAAAATACCTCCTCTTTAAAACAATAAAAGGACACGTACTAAACCTACAATCCTTCTTAGTCTTTTTAGATTAAATATTATTTTTAGCATCACCATAGTCTTATGAGAAACTTTGTAAAGATATATATATTCCAAATCTTGCATTAATTTAATAGCATGATAGAGTTGTAATTTATATGATGGTAATAAAATCAAGACATGTCAATTTGTTTAATTATTTCTTCATAAACTCATAAGCTAATCTATCTATTATAATAAAAATAAAAAGTTTAGGTGGACACTTGGCACGATGCTATAACTTCTAATTCTAATTTTTCTGCTCATTTCTCTTATTAAACAATAATATTTTTTATAAAATAATATTATTTAATTTTTTAATTAAATATAATTTTTTAATAAATTCAGAAATAGGATTTTAATAAATGTAATTTCTATTGAAACAACTATGTTAAGATAAGAATTTTTTGTAAAATATCAAACTTTTAAAAAAAATTATGAAATATTTTAAAATCAGTGTTTTTAAATAATAATTTTTTATAAGCCAAAATAATTAAAATTTAGAGTTATAATGAGTTTTTTAGAAATGACACTTTTTTAAAATGGTTTGTTTTGGAACAAAATGCTTGAATTTTTTTTTTAAAAACAAAAAAATTATTTTATTACTTATAAGTAATTTCAATCGTATCCTGTATCAAAATATCATTTTATAATTAATAAATTTTCGTTACTAATTATTTAACATTCATTTAATCAAACCGTGTAATATACGGGATAATAACTTAATGTGGTCGCTATAAGTATGTATCACACATTATCGTTAAAGGATGTTTATAAGAATGTGCTCATAAGACATTATCCGTAAGAGACTTTTACCTTAATTAATTTTGTTGTATTGTTGCTTTTAAGTTTTCTCTTGCAAATGTAGCCGCGAGTTATTTATAAAATGGTGAATTTCATATATGTCTTTACAAAATTACAAAGTATCATATATATCCAATAAAAATTAAAAATATCATATATATCCTTGAAAACTTGTTAAAATATCAAATTTACATATTCCATTAAAAACAATTTGAAAAATGACATTTTACCCCCATTTTCACCAAAACTATAAAATTTCATATCTACCCATATTCAATTGATCATGATGAGAATACCTAATTAATTCAATTGATTGCTATAACTATGAGCCTTAAAATCTGTTACTGTAAAACCTTCGTCCAAATAATCACGGTAAAACGATAGTCCAAGTGATCATTACAAAACCTTCAGATTAGTTTACTCAAACTTTGAAATTGGTTATGAAAGAAAAAGAAGCTAAATATCCATGTGAAAGAACCCAACATTATTAACAAATTAATCACGTAAAATTTCAGTTAATTACTAAAACCTATGTTGCTATGGCTACTGGTTACCAGAACAAAAAGTTAAATATTCATCTGTGTGTATTGTAAATTTCAATTTACTATTGAACAGAACCACCATCTGTACTACAGTATCAATTTAATAACAAATCAAACTCCACATTATATTACATGTTAACAAATTAATTACGTAAATCGAAGTATACAACAAAAAGTCAAAGTTAAGAATGAAAACCGTTAAAAAAATCTGATGTGATTTTGAGGGGTAAGTAAAACATCCCCCGTTAAAAGATAAAGGAAGATTTTCAACTGTGAAAGTTCGAGTCTTTGAGAATTTAAACTAGTGCCGTCAAAGTAAAAATAAATAGAGAAAAAAAATTATTAGGTGGAAGCATCATATAAATGGTAGGGGTAAAATAGTAATAAAAAAAATCATTTAAATTGGATATATATGATATTTTTATTTTTGATTGGGTGTATATGATATTTTTCAAGTTTACAAGGATATATGTGAAATTATTCTTTTATAAAAAATTTAAATTTCTTATAGTAAGTAGGTAATCAATCACGTATATACCTTTTTGAGTGGGATATAACAAATAGAGTTGAACACATTTGTAACTACAAAAATCTAGAATTCATGCTCAATTCATAAGTACCATATATCTATAGCCAAACAAATTAGTTTTGTAAGTATCATTAAAGCAAATGGATTGTGATGATTTAGTGGTTTGCACCATGTCATGCTTCATAGGGTAACATTGCTTGTTAGTACTTTCGTAACTGCATTCACCACTAGAAAACTAGACATTTATAACAAATGTTTTATAATTCACTACTAGAAACTGGGTATTTACAACAGATGTTTTATAATGATCATAGAATCAATAAATTTCCCTATGTAAATATGTTTAATTTACAAATAAATATCATTCCTATAAAACTACACTTATGTTCAAAAAGACCTTTTGAGATTCTTGAAATCCATAGATTCAATACACTCAACTCTCCCTCTAACCAAATTCCACCCCTTCAACAACTCACCAACTCTCTCCTTAGTTTTTATAGAAGAACCAACTTGCAACAACAACACAAGTTTTTGAAAAGCCCCAACTTGAAGTGCTTCAATGGCTAAATTACCTTCATCTTCTCCAACACTCTTCTCATACTTACTCAATCTCCAAAGAATCGAAACCGAAAACTCAGTCGCGATATCAGACACGCGCAACAGCTTCTTCACGACCACGGGGACAGTTAGCGCGTTGTTATAAGCTCCCTCAAGCCCCTCATCGATGCTGCAAAGACCCTCGAGTACACCTAACGCCTTTTCACATACGCTTCTCGTGCAATCTACAAGCATTTCTATGAGTTTTTCGAGCAACCCCATTTCAAGAAGTCTTGTGATTGGGGTTTTCTTTTGGTTGAAAGAAGTTGATGGATTGACCAAGTGATAAATGGCTAACAATGATGCATTTGTTGTAGTAGCATCAATTGGTTCATTGATGAGTTTTGCTAACGCTTCGATACTTCCTTCAATCTCCACAAGTTTTTGTAGTTTCGAGTCATCGGATGACAGGAGTTCTTTAAGTATAAGAACTCCATTCCGTCGGCCGGATAAAGTTCCAAGCTTTATAATCTTTACAATGGCATGCAAAGATTGGTTTGACCAGAGACCACACTTGGTCTCCTGGTCAAACGGAAGAATCAGGGTTAAACCTGACAAAATTTCTTCCAACAGCGAGGCGTTTTCATGACTGTCAGTACAAGAAAATGCCTCAAAAGTATCAGATAACACTCGACCTGAACCGTGTGACACAATGCACCTCTTACCCCTCTCACTTTCCTTCACTAAATCTTTGATCATCACAACCAACTCCATGACACCTCTTGCATTCCCCTCCCCCCTCATCGCCACGATCCTCGCTAGCAACTCAGACACTTGAGACGAGCTAGCGGGGGCTCGAGGGGTCGGGATGCGATCAAACCCATACCGTTTGTTCTCCACGCACCAATCTTGAATCATCCTTCTGATCGTGTGGTTCGGCACCGGGTCAAAGCTGGTCAAACCGACACCGGTCACCGGACAAATGTGCTTCCCAACATCATATATCCATTTCTCCACACTCTCCCTATCATAGGTTATTCCGGTCGATAATATCACCGGATCTTTCATCAATTCAAGCGATATCGGGCACCGAAAAAGCTCCGGTATCGTCACCTGATGATCAATCTCCATATCCACCGGTTTCTTGATCTTGTTAGCGTTTCTTGATGCTCTTCGGTTCCTAATTGCAGAAAACATTGTTGGGTGTTGTTAATTTGCTATAAAGACTCAAATAATATTAAAAAGCTATGATTTTTCTCTGACTTTTGTGATGATATGAGTAGGGTTTTTGTTAATTTGTGTTGCAGATGAACGAATAATGAAGAACATGTATATTTATACAAGCAGAAATGCGAACGCGGGTTTCAAGGTTTGAAAAGTTGGTGTTTTAATCATAGAAGATGGTTTGAAATGATATATAAATAATAGATGAAGGTATAGTTATATGGTATAATTAATATTATGATATTGTTGAACAGAGATTTGGGAAAGTGGAAAATTGAATTTTGATTTTTGACCATTTGGAAAGCTTCAAAATTGAGGTTTGAAATGGTAAATTAGAATAATTGAAGAGGCCGGTCAACAGAGGAGTGGGTCTTTGAACTTTAAAGGGGTCGGTGTGTTAGTACAAGCTTTTTCAATTATTGCCTAAATTTTAATTTTATAAAACAATACAACATAACAAAAAAAAAAAGGGTGAAAAAAATAACGGTAAGTGAAGAGTTTATAGATTTACTGGATTAAGTTACCCGTGTATTACACGGAAGTATAAAGAGTTAATTATTAAATAACATAAAAATAAAAATAAAAACAAAATCAAGTGTCCTATATATTAAATAAGATATAACAACTTTTAATTAAAAGATCACAAATGAGCAAAAACATCCTTGTAAACTATATTTGTAGTAACATTAGTAGGTTTACACTCATTATCTAAAGCTAAAAGGTTCAATCCATCTTTACTCTTAACTTGTGACAAGATGACATAAAACAGATCATACGTAAAAATAGGCTCTTTTAAGTATAAACCGATACTTAACAAAGATTGACCTTAACTTTTGTTTATTGTCATAACGAAATATGCAGTCAAAGAAAACTGTCTTTTTCTAGACTTAAAAGAAATACTTTTGACAGGCCAAATCGTAACCTAGATATTGAGTGGATGTCAGGATATTAGTATGAATAAATTAAGATTTAAATAATATACATTGAAAAGTTATGTGTAATAATCAATTTTGAATTATTTTAACACTGTAATCAAATATAGAGATATCGTATTGAATTGGGTTAGATCGGGCTATAAATGTTCATAATATCTCTGATTAGTTGTTGATTATTATTTATTTAATACTAACTTTAGTAAACCCGTGTATTATACGGGTTAAAAAAATTAAATATTAAATATAATAAAAAATTATGAAGTATAAAATGATACTCTAAAATAAGATATGATTAAAATTACATATAAGTAATAACTATAAGTAATAAAATAACGATATCAATTTTTAAACTTTTTGTTTTTAAACTTTCTTTCCAAAAAAAGTTAACATTTTCTTCAAAATAAACCGTATTAAAAATGTTATTTTTTAAAAATTTTTATTATAATACCTAATTTTAATTATTTTTAGTTTATAAAAAAATTTACTTTCTAAAAATACCAATATTAAAATATTTTATATTTTAAAAAAAGTTAATGTTTTAGAAAAAAATTTTGATTGTATAAAATTGTTTTCTAAAGATAACATTAAGACATCTTTCTTAATTTATTAAAAAAATTGAATCTAAAAAAGAATTAAAATTATTTAATATTTTTTAATTTAGGCAATTATTTAAAATGAGAGAGAGGCGGGAAAAATAAACTTAGGGGGCCTAGAAATGTGTCAATTGTCCCCCTAAGTTACTCTTTTAGTATTATATATAAATAAATAAATAAATCGTTAGGGTGGAAGGGGCTGGCAACCCGTGAGGCAACGACATGCTTTTGCGCCGCCCCCTTTTCACGCAGCATGGCGTGCGTTTCCGGCACCCACTCATTGTGCCTTCCCTTCAACAAATCGACCCCTCGACGGCTAGTTTCACATGACATGGTGTGGCTTCCCTTATATCAAACTCTTCTTATATTGTGATTTTTGTTTTTAACGGTTAATCTCAGATCTTGGGATTTCTAAAAATTGAGTGCCTTGACTTCAAATTAATGACTAACTCGTTAACAAAAGCCTACACCATAAATTCCATAATACATTTTTAAATCAAAATAACATAAACAAGAAATTACTCGTGAAGGTAAAGTTTTAGCACAAAGTGAAGAAGTCTAGATCCTAAGGCTGGCAAACCGCTTATGGCCACTTGTCATAACATTTTTGTTCATATTTACGTGTCTTATAGTTGTAGACGAATAAAAAATTATGTTTATATCAAGTTCGTCTATTCTCTAATCTACTTACTTTCATCTATTTGTTCCATATACAATGACTGATCCAAGTAAAAGGTTTGGGGTTATGTGACATTCATATCAATAGAAGGTTAACTATATAACCTCTATCTTCAAATATATATTTAGCCGGTAAAACAATTTAATCTCCAGTTAAATAATTATGAGTTTAAATCTTACATAATGCATGTTGCAGTAGTTTAAAAAGTTTAATGCCTGTAGAGTATAAAAAATACGTGTTCATAGGAAAAAAAAAATAAAATAAATGGCCTTTAAATATGCATCTGTTTCATGCTAGTATATACCATTTGTTGTTTTATAAACATATCCATTTTAAACAAGTTTAAAGATTATAACATATTAAAATCATGTTAAGAGACTTTTTACATACAAATAGTAACGGGGCTTGAGAAAATCTGTAGGAGTAGGCAAAAGTCATGAGAAACAAATAAAAAAGGACGGACTCAGTATGTATAATTTTTTTGGCCGAAATACATATAAATTTCTATTACCGGGCGAAAAAAGCAGCGGTGGTCGGGCCCCCGAGCCCCAACAAAGCTTCGTCCTTGCATAAAAATTAAGAAAAAAATTGTGAATTGTATAATACTAACCCTGTTATTTATTAAGTTATGAAGGAAAACTTAATATATCTATTATCTTATATTGCGTTTTAGTTTATACAAACTTGAAAAGAGTTTTATATAAATTAGGTAGAAAATATAATGAATGAAATACAAAAGTGGTTATGATAGTGATAACCAATGGAGGTGGTGGCAAGTGGTGGTGTTGGTACAGGTCGTGGGGGTGGTGGCCAGTGGTTGGTCGCGGTGGGGGGCGGTTGGGTTTGGCGGCGGCGGAGGGTGGGCGGCGGCGGCGGCTGTGGGGCAACCGGGGGGTCGGTGGCGGGGGGGTGGCGGCGGGGGTGGCCGGTGGTGTCAGGCGGGTGGTGGGCAGCGGGGTTGTCCGGCGAGGGTGGTGATGGCGGTGACCGGTGGCGGTGACCGGTGGTGGGCGATGCTGGGTGGTGGCTGTAGGAAGTAACGCTAGTGGTGGTTATGGTGCTGGGGGTAGTTGGTCGTAATTGGTGGTGGTTTTCGGTGGTGGTGGTGGCTGGTGACGATGGATTTTGGTGGCCGGTGATACTTGTTGTGATAGGTGGGTGAGTGACGTTGATTCATTTCGTTATCTCCATCAACCAAACATGTTTTGTTTTTTTTTATTGTAACTCAATGATTTTTTCATTCTGTTCTGTTCTTAATTTCTGTGCCCAAACTAGTGTGTTGCTTGAAATATTAATTCAGTATAATTATTTGTGTGAAAATTATTGTATCATGAAAAGAAAGTTTACTTGATTCCTTAGTCATGACACCAATTTTGGGGGGTAAGCGGACGTGTAAACCGATGATGTGTTTCAAACTTTTAATTCTCCGCATTTTCCGCGTGACTTTTGTTTTCCTCTCTAGCTTCTCCCCACGCGCATGTAATACGCGTAACTTAAAAACTCCAATCTGCCTTTTTTTTCTTTAAAAAGTTAATTACACGTATAATTATCATGGTTTTACGAAAACAACAGGTTTAAATACTAATTTTTTTAGTAACAAATTTAAGTATTAGGTTTTAATTTTATAATGAGTTTGAGGTCTAAGACTTACAATTTGTTTGATTAATAAAAATTTGGTAAAATTAAAATCTGAATTTCTTTTTTAAAATGTTACTAGAATTTAAATTGAAATGGCCTCCGACCGCAGACTCCACCACCCTCCGCCTTCACCACCCCTTCACAATTGACAGTCGTTGCTGGACCATGTCCATCGCCGACAAATGACCGTCTCCCACGACACTTCGGCCGACCACCGACCGTTTGTCGATGATCGCGTCAGTTTTGGATGCGCTCGGCGAGGATTGTCGGTTGTCAACGACTGGCGTGATCGGCTGGTGGCACAGTGGTAGCAGCAAGGCACGGTTGTGTGTTGTTGGCGAGCACGGTCGTTATCCGCGATTGATTGTTGGTGGCGGGGCGACACACGGGAGGTGGTATGCAGTGGTAGTGATCGGTGGTCATAGGTGGTGACAGTTTGCAATGAATAATAAATCTTGATTCATTTATAAGTGTTTTGTCATTAAGTTACATTTATGCAAATACCGTCTCTCCAAAGTCCTACCACAATCACCACCACAGCCCCACCGATTTGTTTATTTCCACCACTAACCCAAATCACTCCTTTCCACTAAATCAGCCCTTCGTTCGGTTCAACTGATGTTGATTTGTCATCGGCATCAATCGTCTAAACACTCGCTCCTCGTTTGTTAACATTTAATTTGTTTGTGACCCGTAAAACCAGGTATCGATATTGATCTTTGAACGATACATAGAGTCCTTAAACACATTCTCAATTCGGTTTTTACCCGTGATGGAAGTTGAAATCAAAGCAAAAGCAAATTAATTTAGAACTATTATAAACAAATATTATCATGATTTTACAGCAATGTGCATTCCTAATGCTGCTCCAATTTGCAGATACGGTCCTTAATCTAAATTTTTTTTTTCTATTCTAGTCTAACAAAATTTTAGAGTGAGCAAATAACCTGATTAATCGAACCTTAACCAAATTAACCGACTTAACCAAAACCAAAATAATTAAATCAATTATTCAATCGACGATTTGCTTAACCAATAACCAATTTACCGAAAATTTGGGTTGGTAATGTGCGTCTTAACTGAATTAACCGAACCGAAAGAAGTAAATATGAAATAATTTGTAGAGTAATATTTTTTGGATATCAATAAAGAGTTTGATTTCTTTTATTTTGCATAATCTTTTATATTGATTTTTATACAATCACCAATCAGTTTTAGTAAAAACCAAACCGAGCCACATCATACACATCCTTACTTTTATTAAATTCAAACGTTAACAAATGGTATCTTCATCTTTTCATTTTTTAAGGAAACTAGTTTTTTCCCAAACAATAAACAAACTTTTACAAACAATTAAAAACAAAAGTAATTCATTCAATTAACGACTAATATTTTCACTGTTTAACTCCATCGTGCATTAATGATTAATATATGTAATAACATTTACCAAAAGTGAAGCCCACACTTGTCCCCAAAGGCCCAAACCAAACAGCAAAAACGCCTACCCTCTAATCAATGGGTCTTTATGCCATCCAAATATAAGAGCCCACAATTAATAATAATTAGCCCAAAAAAGATCCAGATTGTTACTTGTTAGTTGTGAGCTTCTAAAAATTATCATTCAAGGAATGAGGAATCCACCATGTAGACATAATGGGCCTCAGTTAAAATAACTACTGGGCAATACAAAAGGCGAGATAGGAACTGAAACCAAAAAACCACTCCACACAATGAATCTGGGCTTTACCAAAATAATTCAATGCAAGCCCAATAAATAGGATAAAAACCATAGCATCCTTACTAGCCCAAACAGTATGGTTCGGGTCCAGGTCAGGGTTCAAAATAAGCCTAAAGGGGAGGAACCGGGTACGGGTAGTATCAAGTGGTCTTGACCTGGTACTACCTGGAGCTAGAGGTGGGCATTGTACCCGGGTATGAACTCGACCCGAACCCGGGTACTGGTAGGACCCGAGAGGGGGTGTACCTGGTTAGGACCCGATAAAACCCGTAGGGTAGGAACCGGGTATAGCTTTTGGAAAATTTCCCGTACCTGACCCGATTGTACCAGAGGTACTACCCGGTTATTACCGTTTTTTTGGCTTTTTTAAAAAACTAGCCGTTTTTAACGGCTATATAGCTGTTACCTTTGTTTTTCTATCGTTTTTTTGTCATTTTTGCTTATAGGTTAGTATAAATAGGTGTGGGTTGATATGGTTGAGTACCTAAGTCCCAAACACAAAAACATACGCAAAAAACGCAAAAAATACTCTCGTTTTACACTTTCTCTCGTTTTATATTTTCACTCTCTTCAATCTTGATATGACTCACTCACGATCTTCCACTGGTCAGGTTCGTCCAACGCTCCAACCATCGTTCGTGTTATTGCACACAATCGTAATATGGATGTTTGGTGCAATTGGGATATGGTTGAGTTGAGTGACGGGTCTGTAAATGCTCGTTGCAAGTTTTGTGGAACTTTACTTGCTAAAGATTCAAACACGACTTTAAGCAAACAAATTAACAAGAAATTTTGTAAGTCGTTGAAAAGTAATCCAGATTCGTAACAAACGTAATTGGGTGGAGAAGGTGGAATCTTTAATTAAATGTTAATACGGTTCGAGATCGAATGACAAAGTTCGTGATTCAAGAAGCTTTGCCTTTTAGTCACTTCAACAATCCTCTGTTGACCAACTTGATTCGAGAGACGCTTCAACCAGTTACACCCACGTAAGTCGTACTACACTTAGACGTTATTGTTTAAAATTATGAAAACAAGCAAAAAATGATTTAATTGTATTTTTTGAAAATTTAAATACCGGGGTAAACTTAACTAGTGACGTTTGGTTGGCTTCACATGGTTTCCGAATCATACATTTGCGTCACAGCTCATTGGGTAGATCCCAATTCATGGAAAATGATGAAACGTACGATTGCATTTGAACTTTTTCCGTATCCACACACCGGAGAATTTTTGTATTAATTTTTGGATAATGTAATAACTACTTTTAATTTACAAAATAAATTTTTTTCAATTGTATTTGATAACGTCTCCAACAACACAACCGCGGTTGAAAAATTAAAATTAAAATATCTTCCGATTGCCAACGGTGATTTTTTCCATACTTGTTGTGTTGCACATATTATAAATTTAGTAGTGCAAGACGGGCTATCCGTGCAATTGTTGATAAATTTGTAAAATCTTTTCGATTTATGTTACAGGATGTTTTTAAAAAAGTATAAAAAAAAATATCAAGATTATAAAAACTTGTAAGGATATGGAATCTATATTTTTAGGGCCTAATTGGGATGTACCTAATAGGTGGAATTCAACTTGTCATATGTTTGATTGTGATTTAAAACAAAAAGGCACTTTAAAACATAATGGCGAAGCCGACCCATTTCCAGATGCGGGTTGGAAAAATATTCAACGTTTATCCGAATTTCTTGACGTGTTTAAAAACTCAACTACAAAATTATCAGGAGTTTATTATCCCACTAGTTATTTAGTGCTTCAAAAGTTATAAATCATGACTTTGAATTTTAAAAATTTTCAAAATAAAAATATTATGTTTAGATAAAGATAGAACCAATGAAATACAAGTTTAAAAAAATATTTTGTGGAGTTACCACCCATTTTTACTTGTGCCGCCGCTTTAAATCCGTTTTTAAATGTTGCGGGGGTTGAATGTTTGATAGACGAGATAAATGACAAATTGGTATGCATGACGAAACCTCAAATTTTCAACTGCGATAAAAGAAAATTTTAATAAAAGTTTGAAAACAATTTATAATTTTATTTAAATAGATATGGGCCTAACGTAAACATAACCACGCCAAGAGAATCAACCTCAAGTGCTAGTACCTCGGTTAAAGACCCAGTTTTGACTATGTTGAATGTTGTTCGGGATGTGACGGCTAAACGACAAAGGGGTAACACCCCAACAAGCGAGCTTGGTAGATATAGTGGAACGGATTTTATTTCCACTATGACTACCAAAGATTATCGTGCATTCGCTATTTTGGCTTGGTGGAAAGGAAAGAAATCCCAATTTTCGATTCTTTCTAGTATGGCCCGTGATTTACTAAGCGTCCAAGCTTCTACGGTAGCTTCGGAATCTGCATTTTCTCTTAGTGGCAGGAGAACACGACTAACTCCGGAAGGGTGGAGATGTGCATTTGTTTAAAGGATCACTTAAATGCGATGGATCGTATACAAGACAAAACAAACCTGAAGAATTATACTCGAAGCTAAAGTACACGATGAAGAGGTAGAAGAATGAGTATCTTCTGGTATATCCAATGAAGAATTAACATTTGATGAAGACTCTCGTAGAAAATAAATATTAGATGCTAAGTTAAATAAAAGTTTTATGTTATTTTTTATTGATTCATTAATGTATATTTAAGTTTCTTTGATAAATAAATGATGAATTTGATGTTTATTAATATTTTTATAGAAATACATGACGATTAATCCGACGTTTATTAAAATTAATAAATGATGAATAATAATAATAATAATAATAATAATAATAATAATAATAATAAAATAATAATAATAATAATAATATAACAATATTATTATTATTATTATTAATATTAATAATAATAATAATTTCTATTAAATAATGATAATACACACATTAGAGGGGAAAAACACCCGGATTGTACCCGGTTTTGTACCCGACCCGGACCCGACCCTACCATAACCGAGCATACCGGGAGGGTTTCATTATGGTGTACCAACCCGCACCTGTACCCGGTTTCACTTGAACCCGGGTATAAAAAAACCCGATTGGGACATACCCGGTTTTTACACGGGCCCGAGTACGGCACAATACCTGATTTGCCCACCTCTACTGGAGCTGAGCATGGGTCGGGTACACTAGATCGGGTCTGTACCCGCTTTTTATGTGCTATTTCTATATATGTTTACAAAATCCCGTGACGTCATAAACCCACTAAATTCATACATTGGGATGAAAAACATATCATAGAGCAACATTTTAATGATAGTAAAAAACTAATCAGTCCGACTCTCAAATAACCAAATGATGAAGCACCAAAAGTTGTATGTGGCACCCGGTCAAAATCAGGTCAACTTCAGTCCGACTCAGTCTAATAAGAATATTATTTATTATTATCTGTCTCGTGACTATCTAAATCTTAGACAACGTTCTACCGAACCTCGTTGTCGGTTAACCGTTTGAAACAAATAATATAATAATAATAATAATAATAATATATAATAATAATAATAATAATAATAATATAATAATAATAATAATAATAATAAAACTAAGATTATATTATATGTGGATTATGTGCATGGATGACAACACATGCTAGCCTAACCCATTAACCCTTGCATCACACACACACTAACACACACAAACACTCAAACTTTCAACCCCCTCCCCTCTTCCTCTCCCCATCGGCTCCCTCTTCCCCTCCCTCAACCGAGAACCACCGCCCCTGCCACCCTTCCTCCACCGAGATCACCACAGCCGCCAACGCAGCCACCATTCACCACCGAAACCACCATCCGCCGCCCCCTCTTCCATCGTCGAGACCAATCGGCAACAACCACCTCCACCCCCCCTCGCGACCGCCAACTGCCACCGGCCACCGCACCATCTTCGCGATTGCCGGTAACCACCTGCCGCCACCCCACCGTCCGCGACCATCATCCCCACCGCGACACCAACCCGTCACCCCATCACCTTCAGTCGCCACACCGCCCTCTACACTTCATTTGGTTTTCGTAAACACCATAAGGAAGCTTCATCTTCTCCTATTCGAGTTTAAACAATAGTATTTTCGAGTAAAGTTGAGTTTGGAACTTGAAGGTGTAATCGGGTCTCGAAGACTCTTGAGCTAACACTAGAGATCGTTGGTTTAGGCTTAAGGTATACTTGTTTGGGTTAACTTGTCTTTATCTATTCATGCATGGGTGATCAAGATGGAGAGCTTGATGAACCCTAGTTCACCAGCTTAATGTTCTTGAAAGTTGACGTTTTGATTAAATGGGTTTTCTTTTGAAATAGGTTATAATCTGAAAATGCATGTTTAGATGGTTTTAGTTGATGAAAATTTTATTATTTTGTATGTTTTTGGTTTATAAATTGTGTATGGATTTATGTATAGGATTTCGTATGTATGTTTGAATGTATAGATGGAAAGATTAGTTAAATATCTTACAAGAGTAATTAGCTAGAATTTTGGATGAATGTAAAAGGTTGTACATAATGTCGTAAGAGGAACCTTTGGATGAATGAGGATGTTGGACAAATAAAAAGATTTCTTAAAAACTTCTGCAAACAGTTTTAAAAGCGATTTTACTGTTAAAAAGTCAAATAAGTTGGGTGAACAATATTCTTTTAAACAAGCTTTTCGATTATTAAATTAAGTCTTTCACTTTTAGGATCTTGATAGATCGGTGCAAGACGCTTTAGATTTGATATTTGATCGCATACGAAGGTGAGTTCTTCGGCCCCATTTTAAATGTTGTTTATTTAAACTGTTTTGGGAGAAAAACATGATTGATTAATTATTTTAATATATGATGGGTAAAACAAGATTAATATATGTTATGATGGTATAATTAGAGTCAATAGTATAGATGTATACTGTTGAGCTCTAAATCCCCTCATAATCATTAACCTCGGGGAGGCCGCAGACTATATTGGTAGATCTATCGGGTTAGAAGGGCCCGCTCTCGCGACCAGTCGCACTGGTCAGGTTGTAGCAGAGGGAGTTTATATGTTTGGACTGTTGTGAGGCAACGGCATGTTTCTTGGCTTGATTATGGACTTATGACCTGAATTAATCATAGTACCTAGCTAGTCTATGTGAGTATATTATATCTCGCTACATCATATCATTTTCTTGGAAAACCAAATGTTTGTAAATTGTAAAACCCGAATGCTCACCAACTTTGTGTTGACCACTATTTTTCATGCTTTTCAGGGTTGTAGGTACGCTCGGTTAGAAATGATGGAAATGTGTTTGGAAGGCCAAACGTTTTGGGGTTGACTACTATTCAGGATTTGTGATAACAAAAACTGTCGTTCATAAACTAAACATGTTATTGTAATTAAGCTTGAATTTCTTGCTATACAAGAGTAGTCAACTTATTAAATATTAACGTTTGACTATGACTGTTGGAATAATTCCAACTTCTGTTAACACCACGCCACGTGACTTTCCGCTGCGATATTCGGGGTGTGACAGAAGTTGATATCAGAGCCAATGGTTATAGCGAACTAGAAAAATTTTCTAAAAAGAGAAAAATCTAGACTATAACCTTTAAAAGCTTTTACGATTCCAAAGACATTTCATCTCCCGAGTGTTACGCCAGGTAAAAGCGTAATTTTAACTTAAATATAACTGATACAAAGACCTTAATTATTTGCTTGGTTTTGAGTAAGATAGCACATTATGTTAGATTAATAAGTACAGGTGTATTATTCTTCTGTAGATGTCTGATCAGGTGAACAGGAAGGATATACCAGACATTAGCAGCAGTACCGAGGGTCCGTCATTACCCGCATCCACCATGCCTTGGTATCACCCTTGTCAGCCTTCATTTGCAGCTACCTTTTACCTGGGCATGGGGGACTCAGGAAACGGTTGGATATCTGAGTCCGACGATGAGGATCCTGCACCCGTTGTAGCTGCTCTTGAGCCGATTCCTGAGGCTCAGGTTGATGATGAGCTGGAGGGTCAGGCTCAGGGTGATGATCAGCCAGGTTAGGAGAGTGATATTCCGAGGACAGTGACTCCCATCGCACCCATCACTTCCATGCAGCACCCACCGAAAATTCGGTTGGTGTACGAGCGGAGGAAGCGGAGGGAGTCAAGGAGAGCGATTGATGATGATGGTGTTATGGATGGAGCGCTTGGGCCCAAACGGGCCAGACTGCTCAATGAGCAATGGGGTTGGATTATGGATACTATGCGAGGATGGGACTCGAGAGATGGGATCCCTTCCACCTTTGAGGTGGGGGAATCATCTACCACTCCTCTCGGGATTTCTATTGACGGTGAGCCCATTGAGCGTGTGGTGGCTACTCTGACAGCTCAATGCATTCGTTACGAGAAGGAGCTACTTGTGATGAGGAAAAAATTGAGAGTGCAGGACGAAGTGGGCCAAGTTATGGACGGGAGATTGATGACGATCGAGGAGAATAGGTTACTAGAGGACAGTTCTCTGAGTCAGATCCACTTTCGAGTATCAAATCTGGAGACTAGTCTTTTAGAGACTAGAAACAGATTGACTTTGGCAGAGCAGAGGGCTGATGCTGCCAAAGCAGCGTTAGTGATGGGCCAGCAGCAGACAGTACTCATGAGAGAGAGAGAGTTAAGACTGCCATGGCAGTGGCCACATTCTGTATGATGATGATATCTTACCTGATGCATATTGGCAGTGGGGCACCATTTCTAGGATAGAGGATGGATTCAAGCCGGAGTGCTTGAGTATTTTGATTAACTGAAAACTTGTTTTAGTATGGTAAATGGTGTAGGTCACTAACTAATTGTCTTTGGTGGGGACTTGTCTTATGATTGGGGTGCTTAATGTATGAATGAACAACATGTTATTTCGGTGCTATATGATATATATATATATATATATATATATATATATATATATATATATATATTCTAACTATCGAATTATGAAAATGTTGATATATGTGTGAATTGGTTTAATGAACTATTCAACTATAATAAGTCTCGAACGTCATATGATAACTAAACCCCCTTCTTTCCCTACCTGTATAGCAGAAGTTAAAACATGCCACCTAGAACGCGAAGTACGTCATCAAGCGGAAACGCCAATTTACCAACTACCGCCGAAGAATTAGCCTAGTTAATGCCCAACATGTCAAATCGGCCCTGGAACAACATGATGCTAACATAGCTACCGGACCAGGAGGAGGACATGGAATTGTTGGTAATTGAATGGGAAATGGCTCCAACATAGGTTCTGGTGTTGGTGCAAACAATGGATCTGGTATGAATGGAAACCCAGGCAGTTCATCAGGCGGACAACTTCAAGGATGTTCGTATAAGACATTCCAAGGGTGCAATCCAAGAACTTTTCTTGGTGCTGAAGGACCACTAGATATTGTTTGGTGGATTGAGAAAATGGAGACTGTTATAGCCATAAGTAACTGCTCGGATGATCAGAAGGTCAAGTACGCAACCTGTTCTTTTCAAGATGCAGCATTGTCTTGGTGGAACTCTCAACGCCAAATCTTAGGGGATGCAAATGCTTATGAACTCACTTGGGAACAACTGAAGGAGATGTTGCTTCGAGAGTATTGCCCTCGAAATGAATTGTAGAAAATTGAGACAAAATTTTGGAACCTCACAATGGATGGTGCTGAGATACGAGCCTACACTTCTAGGTTCAACGATCTTGCCAGATTGGTGCCACGAATGGTTACACCTGAATATGTTCGGATCGAGAGGTATATTTGGGGATTGGCACCCCAGATAAGAAGCAATGTTACAGCCTCAAACCCTACCACCATTAAGAGTGCTATAACTATTGCACATTCACTGACTAACGATGCAATACGTAGTGGAACGTTAATCAAGAAAGACGAGTATGGAAAAGGAGTAATGGGAATTGAAAGGAAGACTGTCAAGATGGAAAGGAGGACATTCGATGGGAAAAGAAAGTGGTTTGGAAGTTACAAAAAGCAAGTGAATAACAAGAAAGGTTTCAGTCAAGGATCTAAATGGGCGTATGTTGCAACTTCTGGCAATGGCAGACTAAACAAAGAATTTCAAGGGAATTAACAAGTGTGGATATCTTCACAGTGATGAATGTAAAGTTTGCACTCGTCATAAATTTGGACACCTAGATCAAAATTGCAGGACTAAGCTTGATGTTAAAGCAACAGGGAATGATCGTGCCTGCTTTGAATGCGGCGTCGTAGGGCATTTCAAGAGGGATTGTCCGAAGTTGAATGGGCCTAAGGCCTAAGGAGGAGGGAGAGCCTTTGAAATGAATGCTAGAGATGCGCGTTAGGAGGTCAGTGGTTAACGGTACGTTTCTTGTTAATAATCAGTATGCCTCCATTTTATTTGACACTGGTGCTGATTTAAGTTTCGTGTCAAAAGAATTTGAGCCATTATTGGGTATAAAACCTTGTAAGCTAAATAAGAAATACATCATTGAACTAGCTAACGGGAAGAAAATGGAATCTAATGAAGTAATTAAGAATTGCACTATACAACTTAATGATTGTCTTTTTAGCATCAATTTTTACCTGCTGAGCTTGGAAGTTTCGATGTAGTCATCGGAATGGATTGACTTTCTCGGAACCATGCTGAAGTAATATGCTACAAGAAGATTATACGCTTACCAACACTCAACAGTGGAGTTTTAATTATCCAAGGAGACAAATGAAAGCCTTCTTTAAAGATTATTAATGTTATGAAAGCCTATGGATACTTAAGTATAGGACATCCAGCTTTCCTAGTAAAAGCTGTCGACATCAAGAATGAGGAACGAAAAGTTGAAGATATTCCGATTGTGTGAGAGTACCCAGAAATATTTCCCGAAGACTTACCGGGTTTACCTCCACAGAGGCAGATTAAGTTTCAAATTGATCTAGTGCCCGGAGCTGCACTTGTAGCTTGATCGCCGTATCGGTTAGCACCTTCTGAGATGCAAGAATTGTCGAAACAATTGCAAGAGTTATTAGACAAAGGATTTATCCGACCAAGTTTTTCTCCTTGGGGAGAAACGGTCCTATTTTTTAAAAAGAAGGACGGATCACTTAGAATGTGTATTGATTACCGAGAATTAAATAAACTTACTATTAAGAATCGGTACCCATTACCAAGAATCGATGATCTGTTCGATCAGCTGCAAGGATCCAGTTACTACTCAAAAACGATTTGCGATCCGGTTACCATCAGTTGCTGATAGCAGAGGAAGATGTCCCGAAGACAGCCTTTAGAACGCGCTATGGTCATTATGAGTTTCTGGTAATGCCGTTTGATCTAACCAATGCACCTGCTATGTTCATGGATCTCATGAATAGGGTCTGCAAACCCTACTTGGATAAGTTCGTGATAGTATTTATTGACGACATTCTAATATATTCACAGTCCAAGAAAGAACATGAGCATCATCTTCGACTCATGTTAAGCGTTCTAAGGAAAGAGAAGTTGTATGCAAAATTATCCAATTGTGAGTTTTGGCTTCCAGAAGTTCGATTCCTCGGACATGTTATTAACGAAAAGGGTATCCACGTGGATCCGACTAAGATCGAAGCAATCAAAAATTGGGAAGCACCCAAGTCTCCAACAGAAGTGCGACAATTTTTAGGGTTAGCCGGTTACTATCGTAGATTTATCGAAAATTTTTCAAAGATAGCACAACCATTAACTCTACTAACTCGTAAAGATAGAAAATACGAGTGGAGTGTCAACCAAGAAGAAGCATTTCAATTGTTGAAAAGAAAACTGTGTAGTGCACCCATTCTGTCATTAACCGACGAAACTGACAGATTTGTAGTATATTGTGATGCCTCCCGATCAGGTCTTGGATGTGTATTAATGCAAAAAGATAAAGTGATTTCCTACGCATCAAGACAATTAAAAGTGCATGAAAAGAATTACACCACCCATTATCTAGAATTAGGAGCGGTGATTTTCGCTCTAAAAATCTGGAGACATTATCTCTATGGAACCAAGTGTGTTGTATACACTGATCACAAGAGTCTACAACATATCCTTAAACAAAAGGATTTAAACATAAGACAACGACGTTGGGTTGAATTATTAAACGATTATGATTGTGATATTAGATATCACCCAGGCAAAGCCAACGTAGTTGCAGATGCTCTCGGCAGAAAGGAAAGAGAAAAACCTCTGCGAGTGCGAGCATTAGAATTAACCATACATTCAGATCTTATTACTCAGATTCGTGACGCTCAAATTGAAGCATTAAAGGACAAAAATTTGGAGAATGAAGGTCTACAAGGAATGATCAGAGGGTTGATACCTGACTCCGATAACGTGATGCATTTTGCAAACTGAGTATGGGTTCCAAGGTACGGAGACTTGCATAGAATGATTTTAGATGAGGAGCATAGGTCAAGATATTCAATCCACCCAGGATTTGACAAAATGTATCATGATGTAAAAGAGTTTTACTGGTGGCCTAATATGAAAGGTGATATAGCTTCATATGTGAAAAAATGTATGACTTGCTCCAAGGTGAAAAGCGGGGAATACCAGAAACCGTCTGGACTACAACAAACCTGTGATCCCAAAAATGGAAATAGGAGTGCATTGCTATGGATTTTGTGACAAAACTACCCCGAACGTCAAGTGGGTACGACACGATTTGGGTAATAGGTGACGATTGACAAAATTCGCACATTTTCTGCCCATGAAAGAAACATATAGTATGAACAAGCTGGCCGACTTATACATCAAAGAGGTGGTATCTCGCCACGGTGTACCAATTTTGATTATTTCTGACAGAGATAGCCTATTCACCTCGAGATTTTGGCAATTTTTGCATGAAGCCATGGGTACTCGGTTGGACATGAGTACAGCGTATCATCCACAAACAGACGGCCAAAGTGAAAGGACCATTCAGACATTGGAGGATCTATTGAGAGCATGTGTGATAGATTTTGATGGAAATTGGGACACTCATCTACCATTAGCTGAGTTCTCCTATAATAATAGTTATCACACTAGTATTAAAACTGCTCCATTTGAAGCACTGTATGGAAGGAAGTGTCGTTCATCTCTGTGTTGGGCAGATATCGGTGAAAGACAATTAACAGGACCAGAAATCATTCAAGAGACGACTGAGAAGATTGGTCAGATCAGAAAGATACTCGAAGCTGCAAGAAGCAGACAAAAGAGTTACGCAGATACTCGAAGAAAACCATTGGAATTTCAAGTTGGCGACAGAGTATTTCTGAAGGTATCTCCTTGGAAGGGTATTGTGAGATTTGGTAAACAAGGAAAGCTTAATCCTCGATTCATTGGACCATTTGATATTGTAGAACGAATTGGACCAGTTGTATACCGTCTTAATCTACCAAGTGAACTTGGGAATGTGCATAACGTATTCCACGTGTCCAATCTAAGAAATGTATGTCAGATGAATCACTAGTTATCCCACCAGACGAAGTTGTATCGACGATAAACTTCATTTTATCGAAGAAGAACTATAGAAGTTCTAGATTGGAAGGTTCAGAAGCTCAGACGAAGTCGAATCAAATTGGTCAAGATTAGATGGAATTCTAGGAGAGGACCTGAATTTACATGAGAACGTCAAGACCAAATGCAGCAAAAGTATCCCCACCTGTTTAAAACCGAGCCTAATACAGATTCAGCAACGTAAATTTCGGGATGAAATTTCTTAAACAAGGGGAGACTGTGGCACCGGGTCAAAATCAGGTCAACTCCAGTCCGACTTAGTCTAATAAGAATATTTATTTATTATTATCTGTCGCGATTGACTATCTGAATCTTAGACCCAATGTTTCTACCGAACCCGTTTGTCGGTTAACCTTTTGAAACAAATAATAATAATAATAATAATAATAATAATAATAATAATATAATAATAATATAATAATAAAAATAAAACTAATGATTATATTATATGTGGGTTATGTGCATGGATGACAACACATGCTAGCCTAACCCATATAAACCTTGCATCACACACACACTAACACACACAATACTCAACCCTTTCACATTCCCTTCCCTCTTCCTCTTCCTCTCCCATCGGCTCCCTCTTCCCCTCCCTCAACGAGAACCACCGCCACCTTCCCTTCCACCACCGAGATCACCACAGCCAACAACCGCAACCACCATCACCACCCGAAACCACCATCTGCCGCCCCTCTTCCATCGCCGAGACCAATCGGCAACAACCACTCCACACCCCCCCCCCCGCGACCGCCAAATGCCACCTGCACCGCACCATCTTCGCGATTGCCGGCAACCACCTGCCGCCACCCTACCATCCGCGACATCATCCCCACCGCGACACAAACCCATCACCCCATCACCTTCGGTCGCCACACCGCCCTCTACACTTCATCTTGGTTTTCGTAAACACCATAAGGAAGCTTCATCTTCTCCCATTCGAGTTTAAACGAGAGGATTTCGAGTAAAGTGAGTTTGGAGCTTGAAGGTGTAATGGGTCTCGAAGACTCTTGAGCTAACACTAGAGATCGTTGGTTTAGGCTTAAGGTATACTTGTTTGGTTAATTGTCTTTATCTATTCATGCATGGGTGATCAAGATGGAGATCTTGATGAACCCTAGTTCACCCGCTTAATGTTCTTGAAAGTTGACGTTTTGATTAAATGGGTTTTCTTTTGAAATAGGTTATAATCTGAAAATGCATGTTTAGATGGTTTTAGTTGATGAAAATTTTATTATTTTGTATGTTTTGGGTTCATAAAATTGTGTATGGATTTAGTATAGGATTTCGTATGTATGTTTGAATGTATAGATGGAAAGATTAGTTAACATATCTTACAAGAGTAATTAGCTAGAATTTTGGATGAATGTAAGAGGGTGTACATAATGTCGTAAGAGGAACCTTTGGATGAATGAGGATTGTTGGACAAAATAAAAGATTTATAAAAAACTCCGCAAACAGTTTTAAAAGCGTTTTTACTGTTAAAAAGTCAATAAGTTGGGTGAACAACATTCTTTTAAACAAGCTTTTCGATTATTAAATTAAGTCTTTCACGTTTAGGATCTTGATAGATCGATGCAAGACGCTTTAGATCTGATATTTGATCGCATACGAAGGTGAGTTCTTTGGCCCATTTTAAATGTTGTTTTATTTAAACTGTTTTGGGGGAAAAGCATGATTGATTAATTATTATATATATGATGGGTAAAACGAGATTAATATATGTTATGATGGTATAAGTTGAGTCAATAGTATAGATGTATACTGTTGAGCTCTAAATCCCCCAATAATCATTAACCTCGGGGAGGCCGCAGACTATATTGGTAGATCTATCGGGTAGAAGGGCCCGCTCTCGCGATCAGTCGCACTGGTCAGGTTGTAGCAGAGGGAGTTTATATGTTTGGACTGTTGTGAGGCAATGACGTGTTTCTTGGCTTGATTATGGACTTATGACCTGAATTAATCATAGTACCTAGCTAGTCTGTTGAGTATATTTATATCTCGCAACATCATATCATTTTCTTGGAAACCATATGTTTGTAAATTGTAAAACCCGAATGCTCACCACTTTGTGTTGACCACTATTTCTTATGCTTTTCAGGGTGTAGGTACGCTCGATTAGAATGATGGAAATGTGTTTGGAAGGCCAAACGTTTTGGGGTTGACTACTGTTCAGGATTTGTGATAACAAAACTTGTCGTTTCATAAACTAAACATGTTATTGTAATTAAGCTTGAATTTCTTTCTATACAAGAGTAGTCAACTTAATAATATATTAACATTGACTATGGCCGTTGGAATAATTCCAACTTCCGTTAACACCACGCCAGGTGACTTTCCGCTGCGATATTCGAGGTGTGACATCGTAATACTAAGTATTAGTATACTAGTGTTGAGGAAGGGGTGAGACAACCACCAGGCTAGAAGACGGACCCGGTTATAGGACAGTTGAAATGAATTGCGACGTGGCATTCTTCGAAATCCGATCCAACATCCTCGATGGCAAACTCCTTATCGATCCCAAGGCACCGCACATTGATCTTCAAAATATTCCGATAAACCCGGGACCATTCTTCCACATCCTCCGCCTATATTGCATTATCGATAAGGTTTAGTTTTAAGGTTTAACATTTATAGTTTAGCTTTTTATGGTTTATCGTCTTTGTGGTTCAGTTTTTAATATTTAGTTTTAGGGTTTAGTTTATAGCTTTAGGGTTTAGTTATAGGGGTTTGATGAGCTAGTTCCAACGTTGTTAGAACCATGGATTTTAACAAACTAAGAGCATAGATTTAGTTAAAATGTTTTCTTAATTTCTCTTTGTTTGCATTCGAACTTTTCACTATATATATAGGGTAAAGTTAATTTGTTAACACTTATTTATTGCGATAACTCGTTAATTCTAATGTAACGAACATTACACCATAATAATACAATGTAACAAACTTTTACACCGCGTTACACCGTTAATGTAACGATTTTTCACCCCATTTTTAAATTTTCCCTCCCATTTTAAAAAAACTTCACCATTTTTTTAAACCTTCTTAACTTTGTGTATGATGCTATTTTTTTACAAATTACATCATTAAATATATCGTTTAAATAGACACACATACATACATATACATATAACACTAATTGTTATTTTTATTAATATAAATTTTGTATCATTATTGCATCTTCAAGTTTACTTACTTTAACAAGATTGCATGGTGAAAATAAAACTTAAAAATTGCCAAACTTATAAAAATTAAACTTAGGTAAAATAATTAAACCACAATCCCCAAATTAAACTTAGGTAAAAAAATTAAACCACAATCCCCACCATAGTCACCGTTATCAGACCATCTTCAACCTCTTTGAATAGAGCCCTAGACCATCTTCATCATTAGGGCTTCGTTTTTGAAACCCGTAAATTGAATAACTAAACCGATAGGAAGGGGCTAGGATGGTGGTCAGCGTGGTAGTGGTGGTGGTTGGTTACAGTGGTGAGCATAGGTGGTGGTGTGGGAGTAGGATGTGGCAGTGGTGTTGGAAGATAGTAGGGGTTCAAACGAGTCAAGTCGCTGGAGATCGGATCGATGAAAAGCTTGAAAGGAGCCAAGCCGAGCCCGAGCTTGAGAAAAAGCTCACTAAATTATCAAGTTCGAGCCTGAGCTTCACATATCGAGCTTGAATCGACTCGCGAGCCTAAACGAGCTTTTTATTTATGTATATTTTATTTAGTTTATTAAATATATTCATATAAATAATAATTATTATCAATACATTAAAAGTACAAGAATTAAGGAAACGAACAGTGCTTTAATCATTTTAAACCGTTAGATTTTAAGATCAACTTTATGGTGTTGTGTTGTGCTTTGTAAGCGTGCTTTACAAGTATATACAAGTAAAGTTATATATAAAACTATGATAAAACTATTAAATAATATGTGTAATGATATATATATATATATAATATATATATATATATATATATATATATATATATAAAAGTATAAGTATAAAAAATACTTTAATATAATAATATTAAAATTACAATTGAATAATAAATGAGCCGAGTCCTAGCCGCGTTCGAGTTTGAAAAGTTTTTTGACGAGTCGAGCTTTAGCTTTAGATAGAAAGCTCAAAAAGAGCCGAGCTCGAGCTTTTTAAGTCAAAACGAGCCGAGTTCGAGCCTAAATGAGTATGGGTTCGGCTCGGCTCGGCTCATTTGCACCCAAAAAGAGAGAGGAGAGAGTCGGGGTGGGGGGGGGGGTGGGGGTGGGGGTGGGGGTGGGTTTTACTCAGATAAATTTCAATATATGTTTTAATTAACACAAAGTATTAACTAGTAACAATCTCTATCTAGAAGTATTATAGACTTTTTATATTAATTTAACTTGACGAAAGACCCGTGTAATACACGGGTCAATCATTAAAATTGCTTCTAATTAAAAAGGTTCGTAAGTCATAATTGTGTTAATACTTTGTATATCGATTTGTTGTTTATTTTTAAAATTATTTATATCTAATATAATAGTTTTTCTTATCAATGCTTATAAGTCTAAATAGTGTATAATATGAAATGAAATGAACTTATAATAAAAACTTTAGGTAGTAACCAAATTATATTAACATGAGAATATCCAGAAACATCTAAAACTTTTTTGTATACAAAATTTGATGTTATGTTTGTAATCTTACCATCGTTGTATAATATTAATAATTCTAATTCATGTCTACTTGTAACTCGAGATAATGCAACATAGAGCTTGAATCGGTGCCAGGGACCAAACATGCGATGATTACACAAAAGTTTGGATTATTTTTGCAATTTGATTAAACCACAAGGACTATTTATGTAATTTTCTCTTTTTGTTGACCAAAACCATAAATCAGTTTCATGCTTACATCAATTAAAACTAAATCAGAGTTTCATGCTTTCATAAGTCAAATTGATGTAAAAAAACAAAATACTAAAGTTCATCTTGAAATCAAAATCGAAATCCTTAAATCGTAATGACCACCGCTACTGTTGTAATCGAGATTGGTATATATAAGCATTGAATTGAGACTTTGCAGAAGAGTTGTTGTGATTTAAAACTTGAGGTGTGAATGATATTAAATAGATCAATGAAGGCGTAAAATGATCGGTGAGTTGAACTTGAAACACAACGTGATTTGGAGTAAATCGAAACCATGATATGCTTGTAAATTTAAAATGATATGAAATAGTTCATCTTTTCATTTGAAAATCGATATCATGTTTTGGGAAAATCAAAACCCTGAATTGATTATTTGAGACCCTTGATTTGATTAAATATCTGAAATCGTTTCAGAATAGAAGACGCGTGTGAGGTTTCTTCTCATTTGCATAGGACGGGTGAATTACGAAACCTTTAATTGCTTGTTTGAATAAGCAAGAATCCAACACGTTTCAATTTATAATTTTAGTGTAATACAACCTGTAAAAACTCATTATATTACCTGTTTGGTAGGGATAGGGTCAATTTGTTCTTGGGTGGAAAAACAGTCAACTAAAACTTGCAATCTATTTCAGGGTTTTATTTTAAAACCATCAAAAATGCTCTTTGTAATGAGTTTTTTCAAAGTAGGTTGGTAGAAAAATAAATTTTGTTTTCAAAAATATTTACCAAAATGGTTTTTAATGAAACGTTAATTTTTCTTATTAATAATATGATTGGATAAAAGTATTTCTATTTTAATAATGTTATTTACGTAAAGTTAAAGATGAAGTTTCAATAAAATAAAAACTAATTTAGCATCTATCATAATTTTAAAAAAATGTTTTATAGTTCTTTTTATGAAGGTCTTTTTAAAACCTTTTTAATAACGTTTTCTCATACAAAAATATTAATACTCTTTCATCAGTATTTTTTTAACGCTTATTTATAAAATACGTCTTCTTATATTGAAAAGATCTTTTTATGAAATTAAATGGTTTATGTAATTTTTTAAAAAACAAATATATTATATAACTATTTTAGACATAAATTTATGTATAGTAATAATCATTTATATAAGTATATACATAAAAGATAAAATAAACATCATATGCATACAACGCTAGTTTTGTCTTGCGAGTCGGCTCGATCTCGACATATGAAGCTCGGGCTCAAAACCATTTATTAAATGAGTTGTAAAATGAGTTTGAGTTTGTTTTAGCTCAGCTTAGAGTTTTTAGTGAGTCGGTCCCGAGTGGCTCACGAGATGGCATGACTTGTTTCTTCTCTAATTGTTGTTGAGAGTCTATTAGCAACAAACATGCCCTCGGTAATTGAGGATTATATTTATAGTTCGTAAAGTAAAATAAAAATAAAACATTAATTTTTTTTTGTTTCGTCATGATATTTATATAAAATATTTTTAAAGAATGCATTTTTTGTTAAAAATAGTTTTTCTTATTGCATCTTTTAAGCTACTTAAAAATATTTTCAAAAAATACAAATTTTTAAAAGAAAAAAAAATATGTCTGCTTTTGTATGAAATTGAAACAGAATTATAGTGAAAAAATTCAACTTTTCTATATGAAAAGACAATTTAAATTAAGTCTAAGTGAATTAAAAATAAAAAAAAGTTTTAGAAAAAAGTTTGTTTTTAATTATGACATATGAACCAAATGGTTTTTATTAACTTTTGTACTTGACTCTTTTTAAATAATATTATTTTAAAAAAAATAAATTTAACCAATAACATTATAATGAGAAAAAGAAACACTTTCTTAACACCTATCTTGATAAATAAATTTTCTATATACACTATTTAAGAAGAAAAAACTTTTTTTATAATTATAACAATAGTTGATTTTATTCAAATGAACTATGACTAATAATAAGAATAGATATATTTTTAGACGGAAAATCAAATGAATGAAGTCTTAAGAAAAAACCACGTGTCACTAAACATATAGTTTTATTAATAAGTATAAATTTAACAACACTAACGGTGTTAGTATCTTGAATAAAATTAAAATATAATCTAAAACTAAATAACATGGTACACTAAAATCGTAATTTTCATCAAACCGAACGAAATAATAATTTACTCTAAATATTATTAAAAGATAATGAAAATTTCTAGATCTATGTGTGGAGTCGTGGACTATGAAGTATGACAAAAGTTGCGGACTCTCATTTTCCAAGTCTCCATATGGGACAACCCCATCATTCAACCCTCTTGAGTTTTGACCACCGAACTCTTGTTTGACTCGCAAGACACAATCATACTCTTCCACTAACAATAAAATAAAAAATTTAAATTCCTTAATTTGAATATAGCTTGGAATGTGTAGAATACATGGAATAGAATTTACAACTTTGAAAATTATATACATTAGTAATAAGATTTATGTTATTTTTACAGGTGGTATAATGATAATAGTCAAAGGTTTTTTAAGAAGATAAAAGTTTATATTTTCGTATGAATAATTAAAAATAATTTAATTTAAGAGGAAGAGTAGATTCGTTTTAAAGAAGAAAAAGATATATAATAACCAATTAACCATGCATTTGGGCGCTTATGGTCTATATTTATGTGTCTATCTTAGAAGAGGTGGATTGGATATGGAATGAATATTTTTCTAAATTATAGACCAGAGTATTTTTTTAAAGACGTTAATAGACCTTTCTTGGTTGATTTACAATCTATTTAATAAGTTTATGCTCACTTTATCAGGTCATATGTTCATATCTTTTATTATTTACTATTCACATATCATTTGATTGACAATGACACGTTTGAAAAAACAAACCAAATTTAATCACTTTCAAACATTTAATATTTCCCAATCGTTTTATCTCTTGGTTATATGAATGCGCGATGTGTTTGTTTATACCAATGTTCTCAAGCCGTTGTTCTATCTTTTAGTTATGCGAAACAGTGACATGGGATCAAATTCTAGATTTTATTATGAGTACTTGTGTTATCTTTTGCCCTTTAATTAAAACTTAAATTGGGGTGGAGGTTTGTGTTTAATGACAAAGCGCTTATAGTTAGAGTGATGTAGCTCCCTATCTCTTAAGGTCAAGGGTTCAAGTCCCGTATAAATGGAATTTGTGTAATTTAATTGTGGTGTAATTAGGAGTAGATTAGCACTCGTCGTTAAAAAATTTAAAACTGTAATTGTCCATGTCTTTCTGGGCTAGTGACATCCAAGAGGTGGAGTGATCAAATTCTGCAAACGCATGTAATGGTGGTTTATATAGTAGGTTGGGAGTAGATTGCAAGTCATTTCAAAAATTAAAAATAAATCTATTAATTTAATTATGTTATACGAGGTGATCATGTGACATATATAACTCTTCTCAAAACGTTTAACTCGTACATTCTCTAAATTTATTTTTAAATATGTAGGTTATGTTATTTAGCGCATAGTTATGTTATTTATAAATTTTAGTTTTTTTAAATTTTAATGAGTTTAAAGGGTAGGACAAACAATAAAATGAAGTTTTTAATATATGATTATTCTTGAAATTTATATATAACTAGGGCTGCAAACGAAATGAACTTTCAGCGAACAGTTCGTGGACCGTTTGGCGGCAAGTTCGTTTCTTCGTTCGTTTAGTAAATGAACGGAACACGAGTAAACGAACGGACAGGAACAGAAGCCGCGTTCGTTCATTTATGTTCGTGAACATCCGATAATATGTTTGTTAATGTCCGTTCATGAACTTTTGATAATGTGTTCGATTATGTTTGTTTATATTCTTAATTTTTGTGTCAGTTATTTTTATGACAATTATATCAAGTATTTTTTTTATATTTATGTTATGTACTTATTTAATTTTGATGGATTTTGTGTAATGTTTGTAATGAAAATGTAAATTTTATTTTAAAATAAATCTATGATCATCTGTATTCGTTTTTGTTCATAAGCTTCTTTGTGTTCATCATGCACATGAGCAAGTTGTGTCGTTTGCTTTTGTTTGTGTTCGTTGCGTTCGGTAAGTGTTCGTGAACATGTCAATTTCTTAATGAACGAACACGAACAAGAAATTTCGTTCGGTAAGTGTTCGTGAACAGTATATTTTTTAACGAACGAACATGAACAAAGCATTTTCGTATTCGTTCGGTTCGTTTGCAGCCCTACATATATAACTATAATATACACATATAAAACTTAGATATTATATATATATATATATATATATATATATATATATATATATATATATATATATATATATTATATATATATATATATATATATAATTAATATACACATATGTATAGTTATGACATCATGTGGTTTGAATCGATCCGACTAGTCAAACAGTAAGATAATCGGTTCGCCGTGCGATACGGTTCTGAAAACATCCCTTTAAACCCAATATCATTCCAACGTGAAGAAGAGTCCCACACGTACAAATTAGCCGCAAGCTCTTACCAATTTACCTATCTATCTATACCATCACCAAACACATATAACATCAAACAGTCATCTCTTCATATAAATGTAAACAAAATGGATCATCATCATCATCTTCATGATCATGATGATGGTGAAATCCCACACCACTTCATCTGCCCAATCTCCCTCCAACTCATGCAAGATCCGGTGACCGTCGCCACCGGCATCACTACGACCGCCGCAGCATCCAACGGTGGCACCACCACACCACCACCTGCCCCGTCACCAACCAACCGCTGCCCTCCGCCAGCGGTTTCACCCCGAACCACACCCTCCGCCGTCTCATCCACTCATGGTGTAGTGACTCCGATCAACTTTCGCCGGAGAAACCATCTTTAGAGATGAAAGTCATCGCCTTTAACCTCATCAAGAAACTTAAGATACAAGATTTGAAGCTCCAATCGCTTGAAAGTTTGCGAAAACTTGCGGTGGAGAGTGGATACAATAGGGTTTGTTTGAAGGAAGTTGGTGTTGTTAGAGCTTTGATTGGTGTAGTTGTTTCGTGTTATCAGAATCGCGCGATTGATGGCCTGGAAGAGGCCATCAAGGTTCTTCATCTTGTGCGAGTTACACAAGATGAAGCACGTGCGATTCGGTTGAAATATGAAGATATAATAAGTTCTTTAATATGGGTTTTGAGTCTTGATTGTTGCGATGATATGAATTCAAACACAAACATGAAACTCCACGCTATAGTTTTACTAAAAGACATCATAAACGACGCGAAACCACTCATGTTAGAGAGATTGAATCCCAGTTTCTTTAAGACAATCGTACAGGAAATCAACAATCTTGAACATGGTGTCAAGGATCTTTTGTATGTGATGCTTACCACATGCACGTGGCCAAGAAACTGCTCGGTGATGGTTGAATTAGGAGCTGTGTTCAAGCTCGTGGAGCTCGAACTCAGGTCATCTGAAAAAACCATCACCGAGCTGATCATGGCAGTGTTGGTTCACTTGTGTTCGTCAGCTGACGGGAGAGCTCAACTCCTCAGTCATGCAGCTGGACTAGCCATGATCACAAAAAGGATAGCGAAGGTTTCTCGAAAGGTTGACGAGAGTGCGTTGATGATTGTTTCATTGGTGTCGAGATTCTCGGGGATCGATTGGGTGCTTAAGGAGATGGTGAGGGTTGGGACCGTTGAGAAGTTGTGTATGGTGCTTCAAGTGAATGGTATGCATTCATACACAAGGGAAAAAGCTAAGGAGATACTTAAAAGACACTCTAATGTGTGGAAAGATTCTCCTTGTTTGGATGTTACACTTCTAACAAGGTATACTAGATAGTTTATATCTCATAGGTTTTGATCGTTAAACACATTAATTATTTGGTTTTATATATGTTACATTCTTGTCTTAATGTCTTCACAATGATTTGATTTAATATTAATCAAAAAGAAAAAAAAATCATGAACCACATCCAATGACGGGCTATAATACTATGTATAAAGGACATGACAAAGGGTGAAACGGACAGACAGATGTATTGGTAAAAAAGTACCTCACTGATCGAAGCACACAAACCATGATGTATTGGTAAAAAATACATCGCTCATCCAAGGACAGACAGACTATAATATGTAGGGAACTAGGGTGTGAAAGAATAGAAACTGATAACGGTTGTTTTTCAGATTTCTAGTGGCTTCTAACAGTCTGGGTCGCTAATTGTCAGAAAAGATATGGTGATTATTTATTTATTTTTGTATTGTTTTAATAAATGCTTAAAATAATCATTTCACAAGAGGTTAACCATATGTTTAACATATGCCAGTGATAAGAACCTCATTATCACTGGAAAACAATTAGTTAAATTAAATCCATAATTTCTCAAAAGTATATGGCAAAGCCATAACTTAAACTTACTACATGAATCATTAGTAGTTGACTCTTAATTTCTCTTTAAACATGTGTTAAACTATGATTGTTTTATATACTATTCAAAAACATAAAAAGGGGATAAAATTGTGAAGAGAGTAAGTTTGGAAATTGCATTCTTGAAACAAATATACACAGTTTTTAACACCAACACTCGACTGATCATCAGATATTTTGATCAGACTGCAAGGTGTTTAAAGATGAATGGTATGATTCAAAGATGAGATTAAGTGATGAATATTGCTGATGGAAAGTATGTTACTGATAATATGAATGACATTGTGGATTTGTATTTTATACGATCAAGGACGCGTGGGCTGCCGGAAAAGAGATATCAGGTCTTGAGGGAGTGGTGACCACCACGGTTATCATCACCGGAGAAGATGGCGTTAGTGTAAGTTCAGGATATTGGTTTGATAAGATGAATGTGAAATAATGTTGAGATGTTATCAATCTCTTCTATGTATTTAGAGGTTTATGTCTGGATTCATTTGGAGTTGTGTATTTAAAAGTGTGGTGCTTTCATTTGGTTGTTTTTCTTTATCTGTGAGTTTCAAAGTTAGTTAGTGTTGAATAGTTCCGACACCGAACACAATTACTATATGTTTATCAGGTCAGACTATCAAACCTAACACAAATACTCTTAAAACCATGTGACAAACATTACTTGCATGTTTATTCATGTGAGACACATGAACCTACACGTTAACGCTAATGATCGATTTATCTTGATGAATCAAAGTTTATAAGCATGTCAAGAATATGACACATTTAATCGATTTTTCTTTATTAGCCTTTTAATATATAATTATCTACACGAGTCAAAACACTTTGATAGGTAGTAAACAAGTTTTACGAAATTGGTGGGTGGACCTGTTTAATGAAGGGTTTGATTGGTCAACTTGTTAATTAAACGGGTTATAAGTTACGTTCAACACAGGACCCGTTTATTTAACAAGTTAAATATGTGATAACCAAAACCTGTTTATATATGTGTTCTGCTAGAAACTGATGCCCCTATTTCATTTTTGAACAGACCTGACTTCATATGCATTTCATCCATGTGACATTACCTAAACAAGTTGATCAATCACCAAAATTTCAAAACAATAAGATCAATAAAAAAGGAAGACTGAAGATAAATATACTGATTTGGAGCTCAAAATGTCAAAACCAGAGGTCCTATTGTAGCAGTTGTTGATCAAACTAAAGAGAAACAGCTTCCTTGCTTTCGATTAGTTTGATGAAGTTAGCAACAATGGTTTTGCCTTCGGTCGTTATAATGCTCTCTGGATGGAACTGCACCCCCTGCGAACAGGAAGACGTGATTTTAAGAATTCAGTTAATATTAATATATGATAGAAAATAAAACAAGTTATTTCAAGGAAAGTTTGTGAATAACATGTTTGGTACAGCAGTTGAAGGGATAGTACCTGCAAATGTCGATACACTTTATGGCGAGCAGCCATTACGAGTCCATCCTCTGTCCATGCTGTGATTTCAAGTTCATTACTCGGAAAGCTTTCTTTCTCGATCACAAGGCTATGATATCGCCCAACAATAAACGGGCTGGAAAATATGTGCAAAGAAAAAAAATAAGAGTATGCACCTATGCAAGCATAATAACCATAATTCTGACCCATTTACTCGTGAATGGGTTGATGCCCAAAAACTTATTTCTATCGCTTTATGCAATTAGTCATATTACCACTGAAATAACTTTAGTATCATATTTGACAAAATAATTGTTTATAGAAAAAACTTAGAATTTGGGGGGAAATGTTTTGGGTCAACCTGCCCAACCCACTCATTTTGACACCGTTAACAAAAACAATAGTGTTCCATGTAGGACTAGAGTAACAAGATACCATACTGCAGAAAACTACAGGTTTTAATATGACCTCAAAGATCACTCCGGTTAAATGTTAGAACCGACTGAACATACTTTGATATGCCTGCAAACAAACCGTCTTCCCCGCCTTCATTGTGATAAACCAGTGAACTTTTTCCATGCATAACACCATAAGGAGACCGCACAATTTTCCCTATAAAAGTTTTTAACTTGTTAGCACAGACAATAAAACTTAATAAAAGACTCTGGAATAGTAAAGATCACCCAAGAATCAAGCGAACGTAAAGTCATCAAGAAGACTGAATAATTTTTTTGTGCAAAAAGCAAGAAAAAATGAAAGAACAAGAAAATAGCTAATGAAGATAAGATTAAAAAATTCCATGGAAATTTGATATAGCACTAGTTTGATGCATATATGTGACGCAAGAATAATAAAGATCACACAAAATGCCTATAACTTGAAACAAAACTCACCTCCAAAAGCTTCACCGATGCACTGTAATCCCATGCATACACCAAATAGAGGTACATCAGGTCCAAGTTCCAGTACGGTCTGTAAGGATATTCCTGAATCTTGTGGAGCGCCTATAAAAAGCAAAATGTACAATATGTAGAAGATTGATGTTATGAAGGCAAATAGTATAAGAAAAACAGAAACAATCATGATCTAACCTGGTCCAGGTGATATAAGAATTCCTCGCGGATTTTTCCTATAAAAAATATTAGATACCCAAAATCAGTTGGCTGTTATCCAATTAAAGAACACAGATGATGAAGCTATGAGAGTAAAAGTACTTTCTCAATTCATCAACGGTAAGCTCATCATTCCGGTAAACTTCAAATTTGCAGCCCAGCTCTCCCATATACTACATATGATAGAGAGACATTAGTATAAGTTTATAAGAATCAACAAATAGCCGTTTGCAAGAAAGCCGCTACATGAAACAGTTTAGAAAGAAGTGATATGTGATGTATAGAAAAGGGGAGAACCTGACAAAGGTTATAAGTGAAGCTGTCATAATTGTCGATGACAATTATGGGATTGTTATTTTTGGCCTTGGCAACGGGCGAGTTTGAAGATTGTTTCTCCAAAATGGCATGGCATAGTTTCGGAATAACTGTAGCTTCCTTTGATCGCATGCCACGTGTGGTAACATCATTTGCAGGAAGCAACTGTGGGGCCCTGTTGAGATACTGGGTGTTCTGAGGCAGCAATGAAGATCTAGTATGAAGAGATGAGTTCTGAGACAATGAAAAAGCCATCATGTTCATCCTGCAATGAATAAAAGTTAACCATTTGACACATGCTAGGCTGACATCAAATATTCGATCCATCATTACTCAATAAACATATAAGCTATAAGACTTAAAAGGAAGAAAAGAAAAAAAAATGGGAAGAATAAAGTCAACCATTTGACAAAAGACAGTGCTTCTTATGTTTATGATTAGTAACTTCAAATGGAATCATTCTAATTAAATCAAATTTATAGATTAGGAATTTTGGGAAGAAGTAACTATTTAATTGAATAAAAGCACCTTGACCTTTTCCTAAACAATTCCATTACTGATTAAAATAGTCTCCTTAGATGATGACTACTACAGATCACTGGTTTTTAGTCCTCGGATAATACTAAAAAATTCGAAAATCATCACTACGTAACATAAACTTTAATCTCCTATAAAGACTAGAAATCATCAATGGTATTTACATGCCAGCCTTCTTCAATTCATCAAGTAAACCATTCATAACCTCTTCGTCATTTTGCTCTTCATAAATATCAGCCTCCATCAGGGCCTAATTTTGACCAATTTTAACCCAAATGTGCATAATGCGCTATTCCAACGCCCTAAGGCGTTTTTCCAATCGCCTCAGGCACACTTTTTAAAAACAAGCATCATCAGTTGGAAACGAATGTGGAACTATACAAGCCTATAAAAGAATCCTAACCCATGTATCGAACGGATTAACCAAAGTCTTGTACAATTATTGTATGCAAAACTCAATGCCAGTAATTGTACAAAAGATGTTATTCCTCTCACAACTAGAGTACTAACTATAAAATGACCACTCAAGATTTCATACCCACAAAAAGATATAACCATAAATAGACTTACAAAAATGATTATCAAGTGTACACACCAAAATCAGCTGATTCAGAACAGTATACAAAAACCTAATTTCATTCTTCCAATCAATACAAAGAACAACGTAAACCTAAAAATCAGAATAACAATTAGTCAATTACAAACGAAATAGACTTACAGAAGTAATAATCAGTCGAGCAAACATAAACAATCAAGTAAATTCTCCGATTAAAGTGTGTACACATATACTAAACATATAATAATAAACAAATCATAAACAATTTATCAAATGAAAACAAGAGTGTGTGTTTTGTGCTTGTGTTTGTGTTGTGTGTGTGTGTGTGTGAGTGATTGAGAGAACCTTGTGTTGCAATAGCTGTGGGAGCTATTTTGTGCCTTCTGTAGTGAAAATGGAGAAGATGAAGCTCTATATACAATTTGTTGAAGTGTTTAACAGTTCAGAAGCTATTAATGTTAAAATGTTTTTTAATTAAATATTTTTGAAATTAGTATATTGCCTATTTGTTTCATGTTTTATTTATTATTAATTTAATGTAGCTTATTTTTTGTCATCTAAGTTACCAAATCAATAAAATCATAATCGTATCGTTCACATTCATATTTATTGTGTTCATGATGTTTCTAGTACCCTAAAACTTTATTAAAATAAGAGTGGTTTTTTGTTTAAGTCTCCCATATAATAATAAATAAGTTTTTAAGTTGGTCAGATGGTTTTTGTTCACTTATTATGAGTTTTCTTTTGAGTGTGATCTCGGGTTGCGTACTCGAGTAATGAAAATAATTGGATGGTTTAATGGTCAGTCAGTGACTCAGTGATCCAGTTAGCTGTTAAAAAAAACCTAAAATGACATAAATTAAAAATAAATTCACCAAAAAAGGGTTTCGTGACAACATGGTGTTTATTTGTTATTATTATTTGTTGTAGGATAATCAATACGTTGAATTTGAACTATATAATTCATAAATTAGTAAAGTCATACTTTTTATATCTTTGTTAAGATTATTGATAAATTTGTATAACATATTTACCAAATGCACTGATAGCAATGTATTGGAAAATATCCTTAAATGTAAAGTATATTGAAAACTTAAGAAACAATACAATAAACATAAGGCTGCAACGAACTGAACGTTCAGCGAACAGTGCGGGAACTGTTCGACGAAAAGTTCGTTATGTTCGAATAAGAAATTCGTTCGTTTAGTTAAACGACACGAACACGAACACAAGCCGTGTTCGTTGTTTATGTTCGTGAACGTTCGATAATGTGTTCGTTTGGTTCGTTAATGTCCGTTCGTGAACGTTCGATAATGTGTTCGTTATGTTCGTTATATGTTCGATTATGTTCTAATTTTGTGTTAGTTATTTTTATGACAAGTATGTCAAGTATTTTTGACTATTTATGTTACATGTTTATTTATTTTGTAAATTTTATGATAAATATGCTGATTTTATTTCTAAAATAAATATGTGATCATTTGTATTCGTTTGTGTTCATGGACTTCTTGTTTCGTCATATTCATCAAACATTTGTTTGTTTTCGTTTGATTTTGTTTGTGTTCGATTGCGTTCGGTAAGTATTCGTGAACAGTTCATGAACATGGTCATTTCCTTAATGAACGAACACGAAAAATGAACCTCGTTCGGTAAGTGTTCGTGAACTGTTCATGAACATGTTTATTTTTTAATGAACGAACACGAACAAGACTTGTTCGTGTTCTTTCGGTTCGTTTGTAGCCCTAAATAAACATATAAAATTTTAACATAACTTTCTGCGTTTGAAATTTTAATTGGTATTAGATATTTTAGGAAATTAGTTTTTAGACTTAATCACACCATAGTCTTGTGATTTAAGTAAATAAACAGTTTGAGTATTAAAAAAAATTAACAGTTTTGAAGAACTAATTTTCAGTTTTTTTTCTTTCTGAGCGGCCACTTATTAAACCTGAAGGAAACTGAAAAAAGAAATACAAAACAAACGAAAAGACATTGACCCAACGATACACCATCCGACCAAAAACATAAGACTCGAGCAATCAAAAAATAACCAACAAGATGTTAGATATTTTTAGTGTAATTGAATTGATTATTTGATCAATGTGATCATAATATTTAACAAACAAGTCAGGAGGTACTAAGTGCATGTTTATTTAAGTTTATTGTGATATTCAAGTTTTAGAATTGATGTTTCTTGGGGATCCAAGCGCGATAGCAAGCGCAGAGACCTTGACTAAGGTCGAGCTAAAAGTGAAATTCAAGGTGAAAATGATGTGATTTTTAAGCATAAATTGAATTAAAAATATAACGGCCTAACGACAATTTCCAGCCATTCCCCCTACAAAACCGTATTGATGTATTTTGGTGGTCTTCTTCTGGTTCACGAATTCTTACACAAACAAAAATAAACTTGATTTTGATTCAATCTGAGTATCTATTGAATTATTCGAATGAACCGTTGATTAATATCGATTTGAAAGTGTTTACACGACTCTGATTAACGTGATTGTTAAACTCAATTCCTACACAAAAATCTGACTAAGAACACAATGCAAGATCCTACACATTTGCCTACCAATATATAAGACATGAAAATGGAGAATGCGCCAATCCTATTTTAAACCTAATACATAAAACTCTTACTTTTTTTACAGTACTTATATAAATAATTTTTCTCAAACCGTAATTACCATCTGTGTAATTAACTTTATTTTTTAATAAAATCCTTTTAAAAGTATTGATTGAAAAATTAATTTTTGATTTAAGGTAACCGTTCTTACGCCCCCCTCGGCCCCTTCACCTAGTAGGTTCACGACAATGTTTTAATGTTAGTTTTTTCTACGCTCCTAGCCGCCTTCAACACGTGGTTCGCGACAACGTTTCAACGTTAGTTTTTTTTCATGCCTTACGCCCTGCCGTAACACAGGATCTTAATACTAGTTTAATTTATATTTCATCTCCGATGAGAAAGTTGATGAATGATGATAGCTAGGCCCGGCAAATTCAATCCAAACAAGTGATGTTGGGTCTTTATGGGTCTTAACAATGACCTACTAAGTTATTGTGGACATGGGTAAAACTTTTATCAGGTTGTGTTGGGTTGATTTAAAATAAATGAAAATTGAAAATGAGTCAGGATGGGTAATACATGAAATTAAAATGAGCAGGATGAGTAACACTTGAAATTGAAAATAAACAAGAATGGGCTTTACGGAACAATGGTTGAGTTGGTTGAGGACTTGAGGCTACAACTTCTACTCCTTTTGGTTTTATTGTCTCTTAAAAGAAAATATTTTTGTTGCTTCCTGATGTTTTTTTTTAGATTGTAAATTATCAAAATGTGTATCTGACTGTTACTTCTTATGAAGGGTTTCTTAGTTTGTAATCTACGTTTTCCTATTTATGCCTCTCCCTTGCAATTTTATTATTATTTGTATACTATTAAATTAATTTTATTTTAATTCAGTCACATCTACGTCTCTATAACTTAAATTATTATTTTTAAAACGACTGCCCGACATAACCCGACCCAGATTGACCTATTAGAAAGGCCTATTTTGACCCGTACCCTACCCGATAGAACCCCCATTTTGTCAAGTATACGTGTTGTTCACCAATCAACATCATTAATATACAATGGGTTAGGATCGAGCCACAGTAGCCTGTCGGACTAGAACTAGGAATAGGAATGGCCCCTAACTGGTGTAGTGGCAACTTGTCATGGGTTGAACCAGCACTAGTTGGACGGCAACGGTTGATATAACTGGAATCAAGATCGGCCATCATCAATTCTCTTTCACCGTCTCTCTCCTTCAGCATAAACGTTGATAGAAGCATCCCCCCGGCCCCGTCTTGATGTCGAACAAACCAGGCATATTAGAGCGGTGGCTCAGTCGATGTCGTTCGATATTCAATGGACTATATCGTTGTTGGCACCGATACATGCTCCATCAATGGAAAATAAGGAGTTCTATTGTGCATTATCTCGTATTGACATTATTGTTTAATTAGTATTTACATGTAATGTAGTCGAAGAGAAAAAACATGTTTCTTTTTTAATGATTTTGATCCATCATGACCCGAATCCATCCTAACCTAAACCTATCTTGACCTGTACCCATTCTGACCTTTTTTTTAATCAACCCATCATGACCCAAACCTATCCTGACCTAAATCCATCTTGACCCGACAACCAACCCAATCCAACCTGCCCACTTTGCCACCTCTAATGATAGCCAACAATGGTGGTTCTTGGTTGGTAGTTGCTGAGAACTAAATACATGGGTGGTAAATGGTTATATCAAATTGATATTATATAAAACTAATAAAATAGTAGTAAGTTACTATATGAGATCTATCACTGATGGGTGTGAGGGTCACTGGTGGCTGTGATCATCAACTTAAGATCATCAGTTATAAATGTAATCATCCATGATAACTATGATCATCAATAGTAACTGTGATTGACAATACCAATTGAAGCATCAATAGCTATTGAAGCATCAATAGTAACGGAAGCATCAATGGTTGATGTATTAGCTGTTGAGGTATCAGTAGTAAGTTATTGTGATGATGTTTCTATAGAAGATCCCACTGATGTAGTTGTCAACATTTGACAATCATAATCACCGACTATCGTGCCTTTTCGTGAAGTATCACAACGGTTTATTGTAATGGTTAAGCACGTATATAATGAATTATTTTGTCCAAGTAAGGCATGAATTTATTAGAAAATTTTTATTCGTTCTTCATATAGTTAAGTTTCTATCTTATCCGGTTATTGTTATCATATACGCACAACATACTTTACTCAACAATGATACTAAAATATAGAAATCTATCCAGGAAAAATGCAATTCAAAAACATGGATATTTTCGTGTTTTTGGTATCCCATCAGGTTTGAGTTTTTTGTCATCCCTAAGCTAAGACATCATCGTTTCCCAATACCAATTAGACCTTACAGATTATCCGTTCAAGACCATTTCTAACTCACTAACCCGTTTAACTCAAATAATTAAAGAAATTACGTAGAGAAGTAATGAAATTTTTGTACCAAAATTATCTTAGACGGATGGTCCTAAATGATGCTATTAGTTTCTATTACTAAAACATTTTATGTAAAATTTTATGTTATTTGTTTATGCTTTTTCAAGATTTAAGTTCACCTGTCCCGTTAGGATTACTTTGTCACATATCATGTTAGGTTCGACACATTGATGCAACTAGTTAAACATGTCTTATTCGTGTTAAGCTATAATAGAGACAACCTAAATTTCCACCCCTCGGTTCAATGAACATTTTCAATATTTCTTCTTGCTACCCCGGGACATGCGTTGCTGTTGAACACATGTCGACCTATAGAACCTAACCCCGACCAGTTAGGTTGCTTTCCAAAGAAAGCCCCACATTTAACAAACATATCTTACTGTTCTTTTAACAGTTCGGAGGTGATTTATGCAACCAATTGTGCTTTGATGTGTCATACAATCGGTTGTATAATACGTGTTTTGTGGCGTAATAAGTAAATTCAGTAGTGTACAAGTCACGTCCGTTCAAGCATAGGATAAAGAAGGCATCCAACAATTTTAATCTATCATATGACATCAATTTTGGGGATAGAGGTAAGATGTCCCTCATCACACCTCTCGAGACCTTACATATATCTCTATTATCTGTAAGATTATACCTGATATAATTGGTTGTTTATATGACATCAGTTTTTTAAAACAAACCACCAATATATATATAAGCTAATCAGTTCACCAACAAATAACTAGCCAAAAAAACCAACAAATTTAATAAAACATTTCAAAATCTCGACCTCACCATTGCTAATCTTTTCGGTTTTCACCAACCATATCAAAACCATAACTGCATACGGTGATTTCAGGTCAATCTAACCTAAATTTGAGTATTTGACTAAGCATTATGCAATTGCAAAGAATGTAATGTTGAATTCAATGATATCCATTCAATGAAAGTCAAAAAAGATTTAATCTTGACCATCTTGACTTTCATCCTTGTTAAGTTTGATCATGTCATCGATTCTAAGTATTGTTATAGCTGCTTCAGTAGCAAACTGTGAGATCAAAACAGATATTTTATAAGTTTTGCATTCCTAAAAACGGTTGAAATTTCAATGCAATTCAAATTTTGCTGGAACAATTGTATTTCTACAAGAATTCATGCACAGCATTTCAAGAAAATAAACGGGTCAAACATGAATTCGGGTCGAAACGGGTGATTTTTACTTTTCAGTTCATGTAAAAATGGGCCGGGCTGCACTAGATTAACCTGCCAAACATTTTGTCCATCTTTTAAGAGTTCCAACTTTCAAGATACATGTGTTCATGATTAGTTCAAAAATATTATTTTTTTTTAACCTCAATCTTTGAATAAAACATATCAGGTGGAGGAATGAATTAGAAGTAGACTTCGAGCCAGTTTCATCCCGTTTGCCCCCATTTCCCTTTTAGCTAATAACTTAAAACCCAAATTGATTCGTTTATAAGTAAATGGGTCTAACTGCACCTCTAATGATGGTTTTTTTAGTGAGTACCTGTAGTATTTTGACTTTGCTCATCGCAGGTTCAATCACGCCAGCTTCCAAATTGTTACGGATGGCACCCTTCACTAGGTCCAACCCCATGCTGAAATTCATATGAAAATAATATCATGAAAAGAGGCAAGAAATAGATGCCTAATAGGAACTCAAAAAGAAGAAACTTGCAACTTACCTCGCTAGATGCTTCTCATCTGCATTAGTTTGTGCGGTATGGTGATAGGCGCGTAATTTAGCTCCTAAATCAGTTGCTCTTGAGCATTGACAGCAAGAAACCTGAATAGTTGTATAAAATAAAAAAATTATTACCATTGGATATTTTGAATCACCATCATCACTTTAACATATCATATACAGACTTTTTGACAAACTATATATGAAAAATAGTGTGCGCAAAATACGATGCTAAATATGAACCATAAATTTAAACATCTAAACAATATGAGTATGAGAATCAATCCACTAGAAAATGTATTTAAAAAATCATTAGCAGAACAAAACCTTTGGAATGATTAATAATGATTCAGCAAATTCTGCTATAGCTAACTGCTCACGAGATCCTAAAGTTGTTGCAAGATTCCAAATAGACGATAAAGCAGCTTCAACGGCACCTCCGCCTGCAACCACCTGCTCCACTTTCATATATAACAGACTTTTGACAAACTATATATGAAAAATAGTGTGCGCAAATACGATGCTAATATGAACCATAATTTAAACATCTAAACAATATGATTATGAGAATCAACCACTAGAAAATGTATTTAAAAAATTAGCAGAACAAAACCTTTGGAATGATTAATAATGATTCAGCAAATATAGCTAACTGCTCACGAGATCCTAAAGTTGTTGCAAGATATTCCAAATAGACGGATAAAGCAGCTTCAACGGCACACTCCGCCTGCAACCACCTGCTCCAACAATCACTTAAGTAAAATTATCTTTAAAAAAACTAAAATTTTATTAAAAAATCACCATATTATATTACTAACACTTTGAATTTAGCATATAATATGCTAATCCTTACCGCATTAGATTCCAGAGTCCGTTTGACAATACATAAAGCATCATGCAAAGCCCTGTCCATCTCATCAAGCATGAAGTCATTAGCACCTCTAAGTATGAGGGAAACCTGTTGAAAGATATGAACATAGAGCAAATACATTAAGATACTTGTTGATTTTTCAATCTAGATCTGTTTAATAACGAAAAAGAAGACTAAATCACATACTGCACTAGTGGTTTTGGTTCCTTTGATCATTATAACATCATCATCTGCAATGCGCTCCTCGACCACTTCATCAGCGTGTCCAAGAAATGACGAATCGAATGTTTCCTCTCCTTCCATATCAGCAAAAGTTGACACCTAGGGAAAATTCTACAAATTAAAAAAAAAGAAAAGAAAATTTTGGATATAAAATAACTGATCAATAAGAATCAAGCTGAGATTCTTACCAAAGTTGCACCAATTGCCTTTGCCACATGGCGTAAATCCTCCTTGCGCACACGTCTAACAGCAATTGCACCAGCCTCAACGAAATACTGAATTTAAACACAAGCAAAGAAATTAAAATAAAAATAAACAAACACTCAATAAACTAAAGAAGAGATAATTCATATGATGAAGTGTTAAAATTATACCTTGAGGGCCATGTCATCAATCCCCTTTGTTGTTAAAACAACATTCGCTCCAGCCTTTAGAAGCTTCTCAATGCGTTCTTTCGTCACATCAGCTTCTCTGTAATAGTGGTAGTAGTAGGTGATGATGATAAACAAAACAGAAAACAAATTAATAAAAAGAAGTGGCATAGAAATGAGAAAATGAATACTTGAATTTCGGGTCACCTTTGACGAATCTTTTCCAATTCGCGGGGTCAGTTACTAAAACTTGCACCCCTAATTGCATTTTTGTTTTCTGGAGATTAAATCAAGACATGCAATCTTTGCAGGAGTAACTCTCATTGGCATTCCTTGTGCTGCACGCCCGGTATTAAGTGCATACCCTTTAACAAGTAACTGTCTTTAGCGCTTTTACCATGAGCTTTTAGAATATTGATTCCCTGAAAAACAGTAAAATGGTATTCATTCAATATAAATTTTGCATATAGATATTTAATAATTCTATCAGTAGCCAACCTTGATCGGATACTTAATTTCACCACGAGCGTTGGTCATTTTAACGGATTGTACCGCTTCAACAACCTACAAAGTGCAAAAATCCAGTCATATTTTCAGTATTGACACTTGAAAACATGAGTCTATTAAAAAAATTTAAATCTTTAACAATTAAAAATATACCAAATTGGCAAAGAAGTCACTGTCACTTGATAACAACTTTGAGGACATGCTTGTCTTAGCACAGTTTATAAGAGATTCTTTTCCAAGCTTCTCAACCTAGAAAAAGAAATAGATTTTGTAGGATTTTAACTATTTATATCATCAAACTTGTAAAAAAACAAGTTTTACATAATCCCAAATTAATTTTTTGAAGATCACTACCTTGACTGCTAGCTTTTCTTCGATATACTTGCATGCTTCCCTCATTGCAAGCTGCCAAAAAAACACCGATACTTGTGAGTATAAAGACTAACAAAAGAAATTTATAATATTAACCCATAGTTACACAATTAGTGATGAAGTAAGAACGGAAGGAGAGAAAATCAAAGAAATCACAACACTCACTCTGAATCCACTAATTATAGATGTTGGGTGAATCTTATTTTTGACAAGATCGTTTGCTCTCTGCATGATATTAAATGAATATTATTCCAAATCAATTTCTTAATAAACTCCAGAAGTACATACTGCCAATGGTATTAATCACATTATATAACCTTAAGTAACTCGGCTGCTATGATGACAACAGACGTAGTACCATCTCCTACTTCTCGATCTTGAAGCTCAGCTAACTCAACAAGTACCTATAAAAAGAAAAAATTATGTATTTCAATATATATAAACATAGTAAGCAACAAATCATCAAGAACAGAATCTTTAACGTCCCACCTTGGCAGCTGGATGTTCGACATCCAACATCTTCAGAATGGTGGCGCCATCATTTGTGATGGTCACGTCCCCGATATCATCAACCAACATCTGAAATTCACACTCATATCAGCAACCATCATAGGACTAACTTTTCAAAGAAAATAGATTTTTGTAACCTAAAAAATAGAATTAGTTTAAGATAATTACAAAGTAATAACTTATCAATGAACACTATGATATCAATAAATGCACATGTCATATACATGTCTAAATGCCAACCTTTATTCTAAAGAAAAATAAAATCATCAACTTCTAGAATTAATGTAACATCTTGCCACTCCTACCATCCACTATTGTCACCTTAAACTCAAATTTGACCACTTGAAAATAGCCCCTTGAAACTGCCTCGGTTACAAAGCAAAGCTTGCATCTTTATGAAAAAACTAAAAACACCCAAATCAAAACATCACAAACTTATAGATATTTATCGTAAGATACCTTATCAAGCCCCACAGGACCAAGTGAAGGCTTCACTATATTGGAAACAGATTGACAAGCGGTAACTGCACAAAACACGAATCATAAACAACGACATTGTTGTTATACATTTGAACAAGATTAGGGTTTTGCAAAGTGGGTCTGTAACTTACTGTTTTGGGTGCGAACATCTTGACCCGACTGACGATCGCCCAAAATATCAGGGATTTGGGGGCCAATCGACATTGAAGAAGATCTTGATCGTTGGTGGATCAAAATTGAAGTAAATTGTTCAAGAAATCTAACAGGGTGACAACTCACTACTACAGTGCGAACTGTTGGGAGATGGGTGGATGTTGTGAGCCCTATAACAGTAACAGTTTGATCTACTGAAGCAGCAGGTGTTCTCTGTTCTCGCCTAAGTATGTAAAGTGACGGGGCTGTCGAGAGCGATTCTTACGGACCCGACCCGACATGAACTTATTAATTCATAATTTATTTATTTATTATTAAGTTGTTAATTACTTTTAATTTGTCGGTAGTATTGTGGTTTGGTTACATCTTGTGCTTATTTTTATTAATTGATATTAGTTTGCAGTGACGGATCTAGAATAAAAGTTCAGGAGTAGTGTTATTTTTTTTTTACCGTACATCTATTTTAATAAAAAAAACGCGATAATAAAGGGTTCGTAGGAAGATCATTCAAGTCAATTTTATTTGGGATTGAAGGAATTGATTCCGAATAAACTAAAACAGTAGGAGTAGTTGACCCAACATTATAATCAATTTGTTGCATATCATTATCATTATTAGAATTAATATTCTCCTTTTGAAACTTTTGTTTAAATAAAATTACAAATAAGAACTTGTTTTTTTTTTTTTTTCAAATACCTAATTTTATAACAAATAACACAAAAAAATTACATATTGCATTTGAAAATAAGACAATTCAGATCCCAACTTTCAATATCAAATCCCTAATTCGTCTTTCAAATCCATACTTTATATAACTAATTTCATAAGCCTAAATAATAGAAATTAAGCCAAATAACCATTAACCAATAACCTTCTCTTGAAATATTTCAAATCACTAATTTGTATAACTTATAACACTAAAATATTAGAAATTGAACAACATAAACTCTAAATCTTAATTTCATAGTGTAATAAAGTAAAAAAACTAGGAATTGTTATCTTGAAATGGACTGTCAAAGATCATAGGTGGGCGGTGGCAAGGGTCGCCGCAACAAGCGACGGGTCGGCGGCGGTCGGCCGGTGTGCCGGACGACCGGCGGTTCAAGGCTTCAGCTGTAGATGGGTGGTCGGTCGGTGTGGGTGGAGGGTGGCTATGGGAAGCGTGGATGGCCGATGGGTGCTTATTTTTTCTTTTAAGTTTTATATTTGATTTTTTTATTTGGGCTAATTAGTTATTAGTTTTGGCTTTTTAAGTTCTTTGATGTTTTTGGGTTTAATTGTTATTTTGGTCTTATTGATTATTATTGTATTGGACTATTAGGTATTTTAGGCTTATTAGTTATTTATGTTTTTATAAAATTTAAAACTTTCTATGAAGTGTTGAGTTTAAAAAAATTTAGGGGTAACATAATATTTTTTCAGATGTAACGTAAACTGTAACTTTTTTTACACAAAACCGTGATTTTTTTACACTACTCGTTAAAAGTTGAGGGGAAGCGGAGGGCTACCCCTCCTTTATAGGTAGATCCGCTCGCGCTGGTTTGAGTTTTATAAAGCAACCAATTTTGAAAGTAGATTTTATAGACATCTAGTGTTTATTTTTATATTTGTAAACTAGGTTAGTATCTCATATAGTATACGAGTTGAATAAATAAACTATTAAATAATTATTAATAAAAATTTATCAATTATAAAATAAATATTTGGGTATTATATTTGATTGAGACTTTTGTTTCTAATTTTTTTTGTTATTTCCAAAAAAAAGTTGTTATTTTAGTACAAATTGTTTTTACAAAATTTCATTTTTTAAAATTTATTTATTATAACTTTGAATTTTAATAATTTTAATTTCATAAAAATTAATTTTCTAATAACATAGGTTTTAAAATATTTCATATTTTTTATAAAAATTTGATGTTTTAAAAAATTCTTATGTTATAAAAAATTATTTCTTTATAAATTGCATTTATAGAAAGATGTCTTTCTTAATTTGATAAAAAAAAATACGTTTAATTTGAAAATAATTTAAATCATATCATAAATGGTTAATGAAATATTTAATAGGAGAAAAAAACGAAAAGTAGATTCAGGTGGGCTAGAATTGTAATATGTGCACCTTCCTAAAATACTTTTTTGTTAATACAAATAAATTTATTGGTAAATAAAACTATTGCAACTTAGGCACGTAAAATTTATAACCAATCAACATTTATAAACACTCGAGAATTTCATATATAGAAACTAGGTTAGTACCTCGTGTATTACACGAGTTTAATAAATATATTATTAAATAGTTATTAATAAAAATTTATGAATTATAAAACGATCTTTTGATATAAGATATAATTGATATTACGTACGAGTGATAAAAAGACGATATCATTTTTTAAACTTTTGTTTAATTTTTTTTTGTTTTTCTAAAAAAAGTTGGTTTTTAAAAAAGTGCCATTTTTAATAATTTTTTTATTATAACTTTGAAATTTAATTAATTTTGTTTCATAAGGATTTTTTTTAAAAGCCACATGCTTTAAAATATATTGAGCTTTTTAAAAGTTTGACATTTAAAAAAAAAATTCTTATTTTATAAACAAATTATTTCTTTACAAATTGCATTTGTAGAAAGATTTTTTTTAATTTAATAAAAATATTTTTAATATGAAAAGAATTAAATAATATCATTTGTAGTTAATGTAATATTTATTAGGAGAGAGAAGCGGAGAGATAAAATTCAGAGGCTCTAGAATTATAACAAGTGGCTTATAAAAACCTTTTTTTATTAGTATAGATAGAAGTGGGGAGTGCGATGTTACAACTCCATAAATATAGAGTAAAGGTTGATCCACCATGAAATGTTTTTTTTTTTTTTTGGTTTTTTTAGATTTTAAGCTAGTCTTTATATAATAAATAAATAACTAAAATGGCATAATGTAAGCCTACGCATATTATTTTTTTCACTACTCTGTTTTGTTAATAATGACATTACTAATGACTAAAAAAACAAATTTATTAATAATTTAAAAACCTGATCTTTCTAAAAAACAAAATTTTTTTATATCATATGAAGTTTTTTAATGAACAAACTTTTTTGAAAATGATATTCCGCAAAAGATAATTTTTTTATAGAGACGTTTTCAAAACAATATTTTTTTAAATGAAAGTTTAAAAAATATGTTATTATTTTATTTCCTAAATTAGCTAATTTTTATGTAATTTTAATCATCTATTATCTCAAAGTATCATTTTATACTCCAAGACATTCCTTACTAATCTATACTATATATAAAGCATATGAGAGGGTATTTTAAGATACCATAAAATTAAGATCAATTACTTTATTTAATGCATAAGAGACAACTACTTTTGAGAGTGAAATATTATTTATAACATTATTTACATATTATACCTTATATATAGTTACATAATAACATTACACTTACTAACACTTGTATAAAATTTTATATTATCTACCCATAACCCAAAAAAAACTTAATATGTTTTAAGATTTCAACTATATCTTTTAATCTATCACATTTAAAAACGTTTTGATACTATAACTTAACTCGTGTTTTTTTAACGTTTTGGTGTAAAATTTTTGCTGAACAGATCTGTATTTTGTAAGGTACAATAAGTTAATGCATATATATACACGTAGTCATGCAAAACTCATTTATTTGGTGTTTTAAATTTTAGCTTGTAAAAATATAATAGACTTTTGTAAAACTATTACAAGAATAACAAAATATTAAATATACGTGTCAGATGTAAAATGACACCCCGCCGCATTGCGCGACACCCTTCTAGTTATTTAATACACGGTACTTGTTAGAGCGCTCCTTTATTTTATTGCCTTTTCTTTTTTAGATATTTTTTCCATTTATTTCAGTTTTCTTCATTTTAATTATTTCTTAATACTTTTTGCTACTTTTGGTGGTCAGGCCAGACGGTGATATAAAGAAAATAGGGTGAATAAGAGAATAAATTTAAATGATAAAAAAAACAAAGGGTTGGAACATGATTTTGATGTTTTTTAGAGAGATTGAAAACTCTTGTGTAATTATTACATTTTATTGGCCAACTAAACATCTTTTTTTCATTCTCTTATAATGTCTTATTTCATTCCGTTTCCCCAAACATTACATTCATTTTTAAATTCACTTCTCGATTTTTCATTCTCTTATAATGTCTCATTCCATTCCGTTTCACCAAACATTACATTCGTTTTTAAATTCACCTCTACAAGTTAAGACGGGACAAAGATTGAAATTTTACGTATCTTACGATCGCTAGAACTTACTCTTAATCACTTTCAGTCGTAAGGTTGTCAGTCTGTCACAGCTCGGGTGTGTTGCCGATGATGTTTATAACAATACTAAAATGGTTGATACTATTATATACTTGAGTAAAGAAAATATTTATAGTGGTATCTAATTATCTTAAGTTTGGTCTTTATGACCAATCAACACTGTTGGATCATATGAGGATGGTGCAACCAAAACAATAATTAGAAGATTTTGATGTACAATTGAAGTGGTCTTCTGAAGACAAAGCTGCTCTTCGGAAGATCCAAAGCTCAAGGTTGAAGAACTTTCGAAGTAAGAAGTCAGTCTTCCGAGACTAAGTAGTTCTCCTTCCGAAGTGAGAACTTAGTCTTTCGAGACTAAGTAGTTCTCCTTTCGAAGTATACAACTTAGAAGATCCTAAAGACAAAGTCTTCCAAAGAATAAAGTCCTGAAGACTTGCACAAGACTCGGAAGACATTGATTCTTCCGAAGTATAAATGGCCTCGGAAGAACTTATTCTTCCGAAGCCATTTAGCTTCGGAAGAACCAACTATGAACCAGTGGACACAAGTATGGTCTGTCTGACATCCGTTTGATATACTGCATGGCGCTTTCCCACGCCCATGTAATTGACTATACTTTAATCCACTGTTTACCCATTATCAGTTAGTACAGTTGCTACTTTTAGTTGGTGATAAAAAGTAAGTCATGGACCTGTCATGACTACCTAATCTAGGATTGTATTTTATCTTAGATACTTTACTTCTAGCAATGTAGTATTTGTCTAGTTGTAGATTCCAGCTGGTTATCCAAGTCTAAGAGACTGTAGATAGTAGTATATATAGTTTCTCATTGTAACTTTGTAATCATGCTTGTAAGAGTCTTGTAATACTGAGTTGAGAAGTAATATATACAAGTATTTTAAAAACTATTCTTGTGTTCATATTATTTTCATTAACTTATTATATTACTTGTGAACTTAGCTAGAGATTTTGCTTCATCAAAACCGAGTGAGATTAAGTGAGCTTGTAAGATAAACCTGTGTTGTGAAACCAAAACCGATCCTGCAATTGGTATCAGAGCTTTTTAAGCTCTTGATTGTGAGATCTAACCATCCCAAATCACCCTTGTTTCTTCATAGTTACTCACTTCACTCAAATGGCTCTTAACCAGAAATTTTCTGAGTTTGAAATGGGAACCATAACCAAGGCTCCTATTATCACCCCTGATGATTATGGAACCTGGTGCAAACGTATTAAAGGCTTTATCAAGTATCAAGACAGCCGCATGTGGTGATCAGTCACTCATGGTCCTTACCAACCAAATGTGGAATCCTCAGCTGGTAACGCTGCTATGATTGAGAAAGCTGTTGAGGACTACTCAGATGAAGGCTTTAAGAAGATGGACATTGACTGCAAAGCCATGATTGTGTTGCTTACAACTATGCCAAACTCCATAATGGTAGGCTTTAAGCAATGCGAGATTGCCAAAGAACTATTTGATGCTTTGAAGCTGATGTACTCTGGTTCTACTGAATCCAAGGAGAACATGAAAGATGTGCTGAAGCAAAAGTTTAAGAACTTCACATACATTATTGGTGAGACCTTGAGCCAATAATATTTCAGGTACATGGACTTGATCACCTCTCTTCAGTCTATGGGAGTGGTTCTTGAGAAGAGAGACATAGTGAGAAAATTCATGAGTGCACTTCCTCATGAGTGGACTTTCTATTGTGACTCAATCAAGAGAACTGAAAATCTCAACACTCTCACCATGACTGAACTATATGGAATCCTTAATGGATACCGTATGGAGATGGAAACTCAGAAAGTCCATCAGATGAATAGACCCTCAAACCTTCCTGCTAGCAATGCTTTACATGTTGCTGAAGGTTCAAGAACTCCCCAACCCCAGTTGTACCTGAACAATCCCCAACAACCATCATCCTCTTCTGAGCCATACAACACATTCCCTAAGACACTCAGGTCTCAACAGGCTTAACAAAATCCTTTTCAGGATAGTTATGTTTTTGTTTCAGGAAGTGAGCGCTCTGAAGATTTTCAATTCTGCTTTGATGATCTAGAGTGTTTTAGCCCAGATGATGTTGAGTATATGAACATTGTCCAGCAGATGGCTCTTTTGACCTACAGAGCAAAGAAGTTTTTTAAAAGAACCAGAAGGCAATTCCCGCAGAACCCAACCAATAGCAAATTTGGTTTGACAAGTCAAAGGCCAAATGCTACAACTGCAACCAGCTTTGTCACTTTGCAAGGGAATGCAAGGCTCCTAGATCTAATCCTGGAGCAGCTCAAGCCTCTCAACATCCTGCTACCCTAAAGGCTTCAGTCAAATCTATTGAACAACAGACTGCAGCTATTGCTCAAGAAGTTGACTGGAGCTTCATGGTGCAAGATGTCACTCCTACAAGCTCTCATGGCTGGAACTGAAGACAGTAAGGTATATGAACATCTCTGTACTCCAGCATGTATTGCTAAGGTTAAGTTGTATCAGGACTACAACATGGAGGTTAAATCTGAAATTAAGTCCTTAAACATATTAAAATCTGATTTTAAAAGAGCAGAATCTGACTACAAACTCAAAGTTAAAGAGTTAGAGAAAACTATGTTCTCTTTAAAACATTAACATTCCAACTACAAGGCTCAAATAAAAGATTTAATATCCAAGTTGACTGAGGCTCAAGCCCAGCTAGTAATAGCTGAGGCTAAAGCAAAGAAGTATGTCATTCAAGAGCATAACTTCAACACCATCATTGCATCATCCTCCCACTCAAAGGTATGTTATCAAACAAAAGTGGGTTGGGAACAAATGAAATTGCTCCACCACACTCTTATGTGTCTGTTAGACAACAAAGATATAGTACTGATGAGCAAGAGGTTCCAACTGCTGACCCACAACCCAATGGGCAGAAGAATGATGCAACAATGATGACCACCACAGGGAAGGATAAGGTAGAAAACCTCATCCCCGTAGTTGTTGATCAACCCTTAACTACCAAAGCCAGAAAGAACAAAATCAGGGCAACAAGAAAAACTGCCAAGAAGGTGGCTGAGACAAAGATGAAAATAGACCCAAGGCGAAAGGGTGTATGCATCTCAGCTGGATTCCAAGTGATTGGAAGTTCTGATTCAGGAAAAGAGTGTAGTACCAGCACTCCTATCCAGCTGAAGGATCAGAAATTGAAGGGGAAAGCTGTTGAAGAAGAAAAGAAGTGCAAGAAACAACTGCCCTCATGCTTCATCAAGAATAACATTAAGTGCATAATCTGTGGTCTGCATAACCACATGGCCAAAGATTGTTACTACAATCCAGCAAGCACACATTATGCAACCAATGTTAAGAAAGAAGGAGTCAAGGATGGTTTCACATTTGTACCTTACCATATGGTCCAAGTGTTAAGGAAAGGAAAGCTTGTTTCTGAAACCAAGTTAATTTCGGAAGAAACTCATTCTTCCGAAAGGATAATAGCTTCGGAAGACAAGCTAAATAACAAACAAAGGAACAAAAGGAATCCTTTGAAACCTTCCGAGAAGAAAACTGCTTCGGAAGAAAAGGTGGTGAAAACTTCTTCCTAGAAGAAAGAAGCCTCGGAAGCAAGTCATGTTGCTCAAGCCTCTTCAGGCTCATCTGCACTGATCAACCAGAGGATGGAATAGAAGATCAGAAAAGATGCTGCAGCCCAAGCCTCTTCTTCACAAACCATAATTGAACCCCTATGCATACATTTTGGTTCAATTATATCATCTACATTGGAAGAACCCAAGACTAACAAGGCTTGGGTTTCCAATAGTAACTAATCTTTCACCTTATATGTAGGGACATCCACATGACAAGAATGGAAATATATGGATTATGGATAGTGGATGCTCCAGGCACATGATAGGAAACAAATCTCTCCTACAACAGTTTGAACATTTTGATGGAGGTCCTGTTCAGTTTGGATGTGAAGCCAGAGGATACATTTCTGGTAGAGGTAGTGTATCCAATGGTAAGTTAAAAGTTGACAAAGAAATTTAGTCAAACAGCTTGAACACAATCTCTTAAGTGTTTTTCAATTCTGTGATCAAAAGCACCAAATGCTTTTCACAGAACATGAGTGCATTTTCCTCAAACCCGGGATGACAATTCCTCAGGAATTGGTGCTTCTTAGACCTCCCAGGAAAGGGGATATGTACAAGTTGGATATGAGCAATGCTTCCCTACTGGGTGAAGTATCATGCTTTCTTTCCAAAGCTAATGATGATGAGTCAACTCTTTGGCATAAAAGAATATGCCACGTTAATTTTAAAACCATGAATAAATTGGTTAAAAATAAATTGGTTAAAAATAAATTGGTACATGGTTTGCCTAAAAAGGAATTTTTCTATAAAGATAATTGTGTTGGTTGTCTGAAAGGGAAGCAACACAAGATCACTCACAAATCCAAAGAGGTTAACTCCATCACCACCCATTACACTTATTGCACATGGATCTTTTTGGTCCCACAAGTATAATGAGCATTGAAAGGAAATCATATTGCCTTGTGATTGTTGATGATCTTACAAGATTTACATGGGTTTTCTTTTTAAGAACTAAAGATGAAACTACTGAAACTTTAAAATCTTTTATTCTTAAAATTGAAAATCAGAAGGATCACAAGGTAAAAATCATTAGAAGTGATCAAGAGACTGAGTTTAAGAATCAAGTTCTTGACTCATTCTGTAACTCAAAAGGGATTGCTAGATAATACAGTGGTCCTAGAACTCCTCAACAAAATGGTGTTGCTAAGAGGAGGAACAGGACACTTATTGATGCTGCAAGAACTATGTTAGCTGATTCAAAGTTGCCTCTAACTTTCTGGGCAGAGGCAGTCAGCACTGCATGTTATGTGTAGAACAGGGTTCTTGTTGTCAAGCCCCATGGAAACACCCCTTATGAGCTATGGAACAAGAGGCCACCGTTCATTGGCTTTCTTAGGTTCTTTGACAGCAGGTGCACCATACTTACACAAAAGACAATTTAGCAAAATTTGCTGAAAAGTCGGATGATGCTATCTTTGTTGGATATTCCTCAACCTCTATTGCTTATAGAGTATATAACATTAGAAATCAACAATTTGAGGAATCATCCAACATTGTTGTCAATGAGCACACTCTTTGTGTTAAGGGAAATGGCCCTAATCATATCTTCAATTTAGAATTGTTTCCAAACTATTCTAAACCATCTTGTGAGAGTGTTTCAATTGGAACAGGAACTCAAAGTGACCCCTATGAAGATCAACTATTTGAGTTGCCCAGACCTATTCCTAGTTCTTCAAGAAGAATTAAAGATCAAGCTCCTTCAACTGAAAGTCCTGAAAATACAAATATCTCAGGAAACAAGGGAGCATCAACAAGTTGTCAGCCAACTGAGCCTAATAACTCAACAGCTGACAACTCCAGCATTCAACACCAAGCTGATGAAGACAGTGATATGGAGGAACAGGCAGCTGTTGATACTACCTCACAGCAAAATACCATTGATCCTATCACACATTCATATAATCAGTCCTCATTGAATGAGTGTGAGACATCAGCTGGTCATGGTGTTCAAAATTCTGAGCAAAACTTCTCAAACCTGGATCTATCTATGCAACTAGATGTGATTCCTAGGCTTAGGATACACACCACTCATCCAGCTGAGAATATCATTGGAGATGTCTCAAAAGGTGTGAGAACAAAAAGTCGGACCCACAATGAGAATGTCTACATGTACTCATGCTTTCTCTCTCAAATGGAACCTAAGAAGGTGGAAGAAGCACTCAAGGACAAAAATTGGGTTGAAGCAATGCAAGAGGAATTGCTTCAGCTCAAGAGGCAAAAGGTATAGAACTTGTGTCGATTATCACCTGGACAAGTTCCCCATTGGCACTAAGTGGGTGTTCAGAAACAAAAGAGACGATGGAGGTTTGATCATCAAGAACAAAGCAAGACTTGTCGTTCAAGGATACACACAGGAGGAAGGCATAGATTACACTGATGTCTTTGCACCTGTTGCAAGACTTGAGGCTGTGAGAATCTTCCTTGCTTTTGCAGCATCCAAGAACTTCACAGTCTATCAACTTGATATCAAATGTGTATTTTTGAATGGGGATATTGATAGAGGAGTTTATGTGTGCCAGCCACCTGGATTTGAAGACCCACAACACCCTAACTATGTGTGCAAATTGGATAAAGCTCTTTATGGGCTGCATCAGGCACATAGGCTGTGGTATGAGACACTGTCTTAGTTTCTTCTGAAGAATGGCTACACTAGAGGCACCATAGACAAGACATTGTTCATAAAAAAGTCTAGGAAGGACATGTTGATTGTTCAAGTCTATGTCAATAACATCATATTTGGATCCTCAAATGACCAAATGTGTAAAGACTTTGAATGCATCATGAGAAAGAAGTTTGAGATGAGTTCCATGGGAAAGATGGATTTCTTCCTCGGAATTCAAGTGAAACAGATGGAAGAAGGGTTCTTCATCAGTCAATCTAAGTATGTCAAGGACATCTTAGAAAGATTTGAGATGAAAGATTGTAAACCAGCCAAGACACCTATACCTAGAAATCACAATATTTGTCTTGATTCCAAGGGGGAGGATACTGATCAGCATCAGTACAGGGAAATTCTTGGGTCTTTGATGTATCTCACTGCAAGTAGACCTGATATCATGTTTGTAACTTGCATCTATGCAAGATATCATACTGCTCCAAAGGTGTCTCACCTAATTGCTGCCAAGAGAATTCTTAGATACCTCAAAGGAGCTCCCAAACTGGGTCTCTGGTATCCCAAGAATAGGGATTTTAACCTTTATGGTTACACGGACAGTGATTATGGTGGATGCAAAATCAACAAGAAATCCACATCAGGAGGATGTTAATTTCTTGGTGGAAGGATCATCTCTGCAAGAAGCAATCATGTGTATCCACATCTACTACTGAAGCTAAGTATATTGCTGCTGCAAGCTGCTGTGTTCAACTACTTTGGATTCAGAATCAGATGTTGGATTATGGTTTCAACTTCATGGAGACCCCTGTCCACATAGACAACAAGAGTGTCATATCTATCATAGAAAATCCAGTCAAGCACTCCAAAACAAAGCATATTGACATCAGGTACCATTTCATTCGAGATATTCATGAGAAAAATCTAATTAAACTAGTTAAAGTCAATTCAAATGAACAATATGCTGACTTGTTCACAAAAAAGCCTTTGATGACAACGATTTAAATATTTAATTACTGTTATTGGGATGATTAACATTGACTAGTCTCTCTTTTGAAATGAAAAAAAAACTTTTAAAATGTGTCTTGTCTAGGTTGTCTATATACAATCTAAGCCCTGTTACAAAAAGGTTTTCTTCAAAAATTTTCTAAGTATAAATTCTTCAGAAGAGAAATTTACCCTCGGAAGAGATCTTTATCTATTTTCGGAAGGCAAATTCCCCTTCATAAGTATTCTCTTCCGAAAAGATTTTAGCCTTGAAAGAAAATTTGATCATAGGTCAAATCCACTTTCGAAGCTTACTAACTTCTTTTCTCGGAAGAAGTCCTTACTCTCGGAAGCAAACTTGTCTGTGAGACATAGTTTGCCTTCGGAAGTAAAAGTGGCTTCGGAAGACAATACTAAGAAACACAAGTGTTTTCTCTCGGAAGCAATTTTACCTTCGGAAGAAAACTTTTACTGTGTAACGGAAATCTTTGGACCCCACTCTGTAAAAAGTAAGATTTTATTGATGATTGTCAGAATACTTTAAATGGTTTACTTACCGCCCTTGTCAAATCGAAACTCAAACTGTCCTTTCACCTTATCAGTTTGGCTTTTTACCCCCATTTAAAAACTTCCGACTCTCTTTCTTTACCAGTGCAAAAGCCGCAAATTTCCATTATCTTCTTCACTCACTCTCAAATTCCTTCAATCAAATAGTACTCCTTTAACAATGGCCTTGAATCCTCAACATAACCAGGTTGCCATCCTTGATTCTTCAAACGATGTTGATTTTGCCCCTATTGTTGAATTTCTGTTACAATCGACATACTTCATTGTAACCTTTCGTGGTTTCGTTAATTAATAGTTAACCCTGTTATGTTCTTGTAAGGACCATTTATGTCATTTATGAAATTTTGAAGGCTTGTTTATGCTTGTTTCTTAGTTCATTTCGAAGTTAATAAATTAATTTATTAAAAAATAATAATAATAATAATAATAATAGTCAAAATTAAATAAAAATAATGATTATAATAAAAATTAATAATTTATAAAAGTTAAACATTTAATAAGTTATAAAAATATTTAAAACTTAAAGGTTAATTAAGTTCAGGGGGTATTTGTGACAAATTTGAAACTTTAAATGAAAGTTTTAAACATAAAATATTAATTCGAAAACTGCAGGGACTAAAACTGCAATTAATCGAAACCCAAACCCCCTCCCGGATCTTTCCCCGTATTTCCGGCGACACTTTCCGGCCACCCTCCGGCCGACTCCGGCAAGGTTCAAAACCCCAAAATTCTTCGGATTTCAACCCAAAAACCGTTCCAAATCGATTCGTGAACCCGTTTCGAACTTGAACACGCACCTTAATTGCGTTTAAACGTCGGTTATGAACCCAATTGGTTTGAATAACCGAAGCTTTTAATCATAGAGCCGTTCGAACATTAAAACTCAATAATAATCAAATTAAATGTATCATAATCGAACGTTTAACTAATCCTAAGCTGCTATCGAACTCAATTCCACCTAAAACACACTGGAACCACTCGAATAATTCCCTCTCTTCATCGCGACTACAACGCTAGTGTTCATCACCATTCTGTCGATATTAACTGAAATTGACAGAGAGCTTTCGTTCATCAAGATCCTTGGAAGCTTCCTGTGCAACGAATTTGGATAATATCAACGTTTGCATCACGAACACTACCCAACCTTGGTTGCGACTGTTCTTCTACTTGTAGCATCGATTTCTAACATCTTTCGGGTAATTAAACACACACACGTACTCGGTTTTCCTTGAGGATCAAAAACCCTATGTTTATTACAGGAATCATATTCGATTTCATGTTCAATTAGGTTGAAATCGAATCTAGGGTTCATATGGTTTGGGGGTTTCTTTGAATTTGTGATTTAAGAATTAAAACTCACTTTCTGTCAGGCATAGGCGTCCTAGCCTAATGGTAAATCACTCCTATATCATTCTTGAGGTCCCGGGTTCGAACCCGGGCACCCTCAAACATTTTTTAGGGCTTTTCAGCCTTTAAATAAATTATGGAAAATTTTTAATAATTATAAAAATTATTCTTGTAAACTTTAAATATTTTTAAGGACACCAAATTATCTGTAAATTTTTAAATTTAAATAATTAAATATTATTTTAATAAAACATTTTAACAAAGGTTATTTTTGGATTATTTCTTATAAAATGGATTTTAAATAATAGTTTAAATTAATAAATTATTATTGGTCAATACGTTAAATTATTGTTTAATCATGTTATTTTAATTATAAAAAAATCTATTTACATCATATATTTAAACTTTATAAATTATTATAAAAGATTTAATTTCTTTTCTCCATATTAAATTACCTAAATGGTATATTTCTTTTCATTGGATTAAAATATATTTAATTTCATTAGCTAACCTTAAACCCCAAATTCCTACGTTTAATTGTTAATATTACCTTTAATCTTAACCTTGAAATATATATACGTTAGGTAACTTGAAAAAGAAATCGTTGGAGCACCGTTTATTTCTTGTTATCATCCTATTTATATATATATATCATGTGAGTTTTTTCATGCCCCTCTTTTACTTTATTTTACATCTTTTCGGGTGAAACATGTTAACTTTATAAACTTGCACTTGTAAACATCTTGATACTTGTAAACGCACATGCAATTCATCTTTACTTTTTGTCATGGTTATTTGTAATATTGTGAGCCTTATATGATGAACATTATATGTTGACAATCATTAACTATTGCTAGCCTGGCGACGTCATAGATCTATGGGCCTGACAAGCCTATTTGGTGCTAAAGCCGAGGTTATTGCCGGCTCCTGATGACGTATGCTTGTTCATCATGGGAACCAAGTACACTTAGCTAATCGTTAAACTTGTAAACGATATTCTTGGTCAAGGTTTGATTGTAGCTATATGTTATCTATAAACTTGCTTTATTCGTAACCATTGACATGAATTGCTACTTGTAAACTTATATATATATATATAAGTATGCTTAACCCATGGAAACTCACCAACTTTTAAAGTTGACCCTTTATTTTTTAACATGTTTCAGGAAATGCACAAGGTTGATGATTATCTTTTGAAGCATGCTTACACCTAGGATTTGGACCTAGGAAAAATAAATAAAATATCTTGAAACTTGAAAGTTGAACTTTGTTTATTATTTTTTTTTCTTTTGTTGAGACATTTGGTTGTAATGTTTATTTCAACTTATGAATTTTTATATTTACAATTTATGGTAGTGTTATGTGGCTGTGAACAATCTTAACCCTCACATCTCGACGTTTCCGCCGTTAAGGTTGGGGTGTGACATTCATTGCCCTCACTATTAACCCCACCATCTACTCAAACCATATGGTTAGATTCTGGGCCAATGGTCGAAGCAAGACGATCAACGATGAAAGGGTCATCAGATCGAGGATCTGCGGGCAGGAGATCACAATAACTGAATCAACCATCAGGGAGAGCTTCATGATGAGGGCGCCCCTACTGAATTCCCCAAATCTACGTTGGAGAATACCTACACTCAGATAGGATATGGTGGCGATGTGAGCAGGTCTACAGTCTATAAGTTTAACTTCTCCTATAATTGGAAGTTCTTGCTGCACTGCCTATCCAACAAGTCTGGGGGATGGGATCAAATCCTATATAATTTGGGCTGCCTAGTCCACGGGTTAGTAAAGGGCCTGCGTTTCAACTACTCAAGATTTGTACTGAACAACTTAAGAGGCAATCTCACCCGGGATCCATTCTACATGTATCCCCGGTTCATTCAGCACATAATCAATTGCGAGCTAGACCAGGACAAACTACAATGTACAGATGTTCTACTGGTCCCTCATATAAGGCCTGGCATCTTCAAAACTCTGAAGATGGTGTCCACCAACTTCATTGGAAGATTCACTGATCTTCTTTCAGGTATGCTTGAGCCAACAACTCCTGGTGACATCCCTGCAAGCCCAGCAGGTGATGAACCCACACCAGACACCACCACTCCAATGTCAATTACTTCTTCCCACCCATTCAAGATCACCTACACAAGACGCCCCAAACGAATCCCTGATCAATCTACTCTGCTTGATCAGGTCCCCTCGATTCAAACCAAAAAGGCTAGAGTGAAACTCAGGGCTCCCACTCAGCCAAAGGTCCCACCATCCTTCACCATTAACCTCAATGTTAGTGTTGAGTCTCTTCAGTCTCAACCTGACAAGCCAACAACCCAAGCCATTAGCCCTCAGGGTGAGTCTCAACACTCACCCGAGCAGCCAAAAAGGGACAGCCATATCATTGGCTCAACTGCTATTACAGAGGAGCCATTAGGTGCTGACCAAGGTCCCGAGTCACTAGATATAACTTCTCTATCCTTTATTGACCTATTAACCCGACCTGATGAGGATATTATGTTCCATCCGGGCCATGATGTTGATCTACCATACCACTCTCAAGATCAACTGAGCCCTAGAGAACCTCTAATGTCTAGCCCACATCAGCTAAACCTAACTAAGGTGAGTCAAACTGGTGTGGAGGTGACTCATATAGGCTCAACTGCCACTACTGAGAGTGTTTCACTAACTTCTCAGGACAGTGGTAACATCAGTGAGACTGAGTCTGTGACAATCTTGCCAATTGATGCCTTTGAAAAATACATCACTAAGCAAGGGTATTCAAGGCGCCAAGAAACCACTACTGGTGGTGATGATGAACATACTAGGTATGTTATCTCATTTCCCAATGATTCTTCAAAAGAAGATAAGGGTAGCTTGAAACTCATTATCAGAGACCTGCTTTCTAAAGTCTCAAACCTTAAATTAAAGGTTAATACTTTAGTGGACAGGTCTGCCACTCAGCAACTTGAGATTGAAAATCTCAAGGCTCAACTAGCTGAGACACAGATTGAGAAGTCTGTTAGGCATGTACATACTCAGGTTGCTTTAAGTTCTTCCTCTAGCTCATCTACTTTTCAAGATGATGCTACCAAAAAGGGGGAGAATGTACAGGAATAAAGACATGTGGAACCCAGCCTTGCCATCACAACAACTTCCCTTGATGCCATATCTTCTTTTTATCCTACACAGCAACACCTTGCAACCATCTTCCCTCAACCAGCTCACATTACTATTCAAGTGGACCCAAGGATTCTTATCGACCTTAACAAATTTTTAACCACATTTCTAATAAGCTCCTCCCTTGAACAACCTTCCCTTGATGTAGCCGTTGCCTACTTTGGAGCTGAAGAGATACAAAGGCTGAGTGCACCACCTACCTCTGAATATGAAGTTGGTCAACCTAAGGTCTCTATTGAACCGGAGATTAGCTTCGAAGGGGATATACAGACTCATGGCCTAGCAACCGATTTAGAAGGGACAAGTAGTGTAGCTCCAATTACTTCTGAAGCAGAAATCCAAGTTGCCGAAGGAATAATTGAGCTATCTTCCTTGTCCGATGATCTGTTCATCACAGAAGCCATTCTTGAACTAGCCTCTGAGGTAAACAGTGAGGACTTCCTTACAACCCCTCTGTCTCAAACACCACAAGTCCAACCCCACTCTCCCCAACCTGAAACCTCTAAGCCTGAGTCTCCAAAGGCTGAATCTTCCTCTGATCCTGAGGGGAAGAGGAAGCTCATTGCTGAGGAGCTTTTAGAGGATGAAAGGTTGGAAAAGCTCAAGAAGAAGGGAAGAATTAATATTGGGAAGTTGTTGGCTGCAAGCAGCAAAGCAGCAGCAGCCGCTCAAGAAAGTATCAACAACAAGAGGAGAGTGGAGGTTATAGACAAGCTCATCAGCCTGGGAGTAGTCAATGAAGAAGAGAAGAAGCTAAGAAGGAGACTTGTGACTCTATTGGACACAAGAAAAGGGGACAAACTGTCAACCAATCCCCTCAATCCAAGAAGCCAAATTGTCCAGTGGAGGTTCGATGAAGCCACATACAGCTTTGCTGTGGAAAGAGAGAATGGTCAAGTGAACAGACTTGATACATCTCCTCTGCTACACTCAAGCAGGTTTGACATTACTGAGTTAGCAGAGAGACCATTCTCCAATCCCTCCAACTCTCAGATAGTTGCTCACATCAGGAATCATCTGAGCAATCTTCATGTTGAAGCGTTTACAAAGAAAGCCAAGACTGAAGAAGAGTTGAAGAAGAGAGCAAAGGAAGAAAAAGAAGGTGCAACCAGAAAAGGAAGAACATTCCTGCAAATGGTTGAATGTCCAACTTTAGATCCTATAGTTAGATGGGAATATGACTACAATTCCCATCAACTAACTCTCTTCAGAGGGACGCAACAAAGGGTACACATTATCCAGAGCAACCGACTGGATTTATTATCTACGGATGATTTGTACAAGCTCCTCACCACTGCATCAGGGAAGAACAAAGAGACAGACAAATATCTACTCTCCCTGGTGTTGAACACATTGAGGAATAAAAGGAAGTGAAGTTTTGGTAGCATCAGCCTAGGAGGAGTTTGTTGGATCATATGAGGCTGGTGCAACCAAAACAACACTTAGAAGATTTTGATGTACAATTGAAGTGGTCTTCCGAACCAAAACAACACTTAGAAGATTTTGATGTACAATTGAAGTGGTCCTCCGAAGACAAAGCTGCTCTTCCGAAGACAAGTCAAAGATCTTCCGAAGCTCAAGGTTGAAGAACTTCCGAAGTGAGAACTCAGTCTTCCGAGACTAAGTAGTTCTCCTTCCGAAGTGAGAACTTAGTCTTCCGAGACTAAGTAGTTCTCCTTCCGAAGTATACAACTTAGAAGATCCTAAAGACAAAGTCTTCCGAAGAATAAAGTCCTGAAGACTTGCAGAAGACTCGGAAGAAATTGATTCTTCCGAAGCCATTTAGCTTCGGAAGAACCAACTATGAATCAGTGGACACAAGTATGGTCTGTCTGACATCCGTTGCAACCTCTGATATACTGCATGGCACTTTCCCACGCCCATGTAATTGACTATACCTTAATCCACTGTTCACCCATTATCAGTTAGTACAGTTGCTACTTTTAGTTGGTGATAAAAAGTAATTCATGGACCTGTCATGACTACCCAATCTAGGATTGTATTTTATCTTAGATACTTTACTTCTAATAATGTAGTAGTTGTCTAACTGTAGATTCCAGCTAGTTATCCAAGTCTAAAAGGCTGTAGATAGTAGTATATATAGTTTCTTATTGTAACCTTATAATCATGCTTGTAAGAGTCTTGTAATACTGAGTTGAGAAGTAATATATATAAGTATTTTGAAAACTATTCTTCTGTTCATATTGTTTTCATTAACTTATTATATTACTTGTGAACTTAGCTAGAGATTCTGCTTCATTAAAACCGAATGAGATTAAGTGAGCTTGTAAGATAAATCTGTGTTGTGAAACCAAAACCGATCTTGCAAAAACCTTCTTTAAAACAAGAAAGCCTAAAATTCTAATGAAAAACCCATAAATACCAATACAAATGTATAAATAAAAACCTCTTAAGTCCTAACCATATAGCATAATGCAAAATGTGGTTACCGAAAGAAAGAAAAACCAGATTCCATCTTTTATACACTACAAGGTAAACCGGCTGTTTTCATGAAATCCCCAACAAACATAGGACCGAATTAGGCCCGCCTTTGTCGAAAAAGGCATCGTTATCATAACCTAAGCTTCCGTTTCTTAGCCTCCGACCCAGCGGGCCCCATCAATGCCAGAAAAGGGCCTCGAGTCCTCGTTAACGTTGGTTAAGCTTCCGTTTCTTAGCCGCCTTTCTCATCTGTTCCCTCCTTTCTTCTTCTTCTATTTTCCTAAGCTCTTCTTCATCTTCCTTAGCAGCAATCCTTGCACTAAATCACAAAGTCAACTTCAGACAACACAGTAAAATGCAAATGTGTACAAATTTCATTCAAGGGTAGTCTGGGAATCCAAAAGTTTTCATAATCATACTTTTAATTAGTTAGACAAAGAGGTGACAGAATGAACGGTTAGGGTGACGGGTCAGGTCAAAACAAGCAGTCTTTAGTATGAGTCGGACCAGGTGGGTTGACCAGAAAGTCAATGCACGTTTTGTTCGTTTTAAAATTGTTTCAAGTATAATTACTATGTTACTGACCTGCGTTTTTCCTCCATCATAATGTCATCGAAACCAGCCTCCATGTCACTATCATCGTCATCACTAACACCACGATATCTGTTGGGATTATATCTGCACATGAAATGTCTCGGAATAAGTCAATCAGCAGATTATGTTTTTAAAGAACAAAACATTGGGCTCAAGAAAATAAATGTTTGCATAAAAAAACAACTTTGCAAATTTAATGCCAATTATATACCCGAACATATTTCTGATCATACTGATGGCTTTATCATCGTCATCTTCGTCAGCAAATGGTCGAGATGGTCTTTTCTGCAACCGTTCCTTTTGCTGTGAACTAGGTGGTGGTCTAACTGGCGGTCTAGCTGGCTGTTGCTTTATCTGTCGGGTTTACAATCAAGTCAAACACATATTGCATTGCAATCTTTTAAACGGGTCAATTTGGGTCTTGTTATATACTGCTATCTTTAATGGGTCAAAGGGCATACCTGAGGCTTAGAAGAGACCACAGGTTTTCTAACGTTGTTTCCAGTGGTGGGTATCCTATCATCCTTCTTGTGTTCCACGGGTTTCTTGAGAAGTGGTGGTGGTGGTGGTCTTGAGGGTTGAGGTTTGTGCCCGTTAGGTATGGAACCTCTAGAAACTGGAGGAGGAATCGCCTTTGACTTGTTGACCACTGTCGGCATCTTTGAAGGAACAGGTTTCTGTCCTGAAGGCCGGCCCGGCCCACTTCCTTCATTTCTACCGACTTGTTTTCTAGAATCTAATGATGTAGACGGCAACTTACTGGTGGTATTTGGTCTCTGGCTTTGTTGACCCGCTTTTGGTTTCATTTGACTTGATGTAGGCAAAGGTTTCCCCTCTTTGTGATGACCGTTCATTACTTTTCTACCGTTATTGGTTGGTTGTCTTTGTGACATGTGAATCTCTACAGCATATCAACGGATCATAAGCATTTTAAAATTTATATTACATACAAGACTAAAAAAAATTGATAGAGTCGCATACCGGGTTTTGGAAGGGGTGCACTTTTAGGAGGATTCTTTTGAGGAACCGGAAGTTCAGCATCATCTGATAATAGAAATGAGTAATCCCTTGTATTCTTAAGCATTTGGATTTTTGATTTCGGTCTTGCCTTAAAAAATTTGAAACAAATGTCAAAAATATGTTAATTCAAAATGAATATATTAGTCAAATAGAGCTGAATCTTACCAAATTGTTTACTTTTCGAGGCTGCTGCCCATCAGGTCGAGGCTTGGATACTTGAGTTGAAGAACCACTCTTGTTCTGCTCCAGAGGCCAGTAAGGAAATATAGTTTATTCACACACAATGTAGCACTAATAAAACCAATTTGCTAGATTAGTTACATGCTTATAATTGAAATTACTTCAGCATTAGTAAGTAATTTCAACCAATCCACTACATTCTAACACTTTATATGATATTTCAAATAAATTGTGTATTTACTTTCATTCCAACATGTAATGTTAGAAGTTAAAACCATAATTGACGGGAAGCGATGATGAGATTTGCACCTCAGCTAAGTTAAATAATTTTTAAAATTGAAAAACTTCTAAATCTAATAATGCTGATCACACAGATTGATGACCTTTGTAGAAAGCAATCAAGAATTTTTATTCGTTAAAGCATTCTACTTATTAAATCTCAAAAAAGAACCAGCAGTCCTCGCAACTCTTTCCTAGATTAATCACTCCATAAAGAACCAAAACCTTCAGCATTTGTAGTTGTTTGCATGAAATTACACACTTAACGATAGAGAAAAAAGAAGAAAAATACATACAACATTCTTAGCTTTTGAAATCCTTTCAGCCAAATGCGGATTCTCCAACAACGACTTGCTTTCTTGAATTACTCTTTGAGCAATAACTGGTTGTGAAGGCCCAAAAAAGGATCCAAAACTGCAATATATAACACAATTAAACGCTAAGGAGTATATTTTATTGGAATCACACTTGAAAAGGTAAAACTAGTGTTGCAATATAAAATCTTGTTCTAATACCAGTTACTTTCTAGATGTCTTTGCTATTTCTACTACTAATATATACTTTATGCTATTTGTATTTTTAAGATGGATTTTTGAGCAAGAGGTCTCATTGAAGCAGGAGCCGCCTCTCTATCTCCTGTGATAGAGATAAATTTCGCCCTCGTTATACACTCCCCGGACCCTACTTTATGAGTTGGATATTAATAGGCATGTTTGTTTGTTTGTTTATCTTTAAATATATATATAATGTGTAGACTCTTGCAGTTTTAATGATGCTATTGGTATATCCTCAGTGAATGAGATAAAAAATATGCATCACGACTAGCATACTAGCATAATATATACTATAAAGTCCTCGTATGCTATGACTGCAATTCGATAGATATTATCACTGAGAAAAATTGTCAATGTCTGAAGCTATGAAGACCAAACAAGAGATAAGGATATAATCATATAAATGTGTATTCACATAAATATTAAAAAAAAAAAGATTGGTACTAACTTATCATAGGGCATTTTATTCTTTTTCTCCAGTGAATTGACAAGACCGGAGCTCGGATCCTTCTTCATCTTCTTTCTAATAGATTCCTTCAATTTCTGCCTCAATTCAAGGTATTCTAACTCTTCTTGTGTAGGTAACCGATCCTCTTCCTCTTCTTCTTCTTCTTCATATTCATATTCTCCACCCTCCTCTTCATATTCACCAACATCATTTTCATAATCTTCATATTCCTACATAATTGTGACCATAAACAACAAAGTAAACTCAAAAGATAAACCCTTGAAATACCATAATAAAATGGAAGTTGAACTGCAAAGTTGCTTACATCTAAATCATATTCTGCCATTGTACTATAATATCTTCAGTCTTCAAAGGACCCCTAAACACTAAGGTTCAAACTGCATTAAAAAACACCATAAGATCAACTCTGCACACAAAATGATACATGTATAAACACTAACCAAAACTCGATTCTAGGATTAGAAAATAATCAAAATTAGGGTTAAAGTGCTAAAATTTGGGGAAAAATCAAATTGATAGCTTGCAAATAGAAACCCACATCAACAACAAACTCACAATGCCAGAAATCGAAAAGGGAATACGCAACTCCAACTAAAGAATAAAAAAAAATCGAACTTTCTTAAGAAAATCGCAAATGCAAGACGCTAAATTCGTAACTAATAGTTTATCAGATCACCAAAATCACAAAAAAATACAGTAAATTAGTGCAATCTGCGTCCGAGATCGGATAAAAATAGCGAAAAAATCGAGCAAAATAGTTCAATCAAAAGGGAAACTCACAAGAACCCTAATAGTCGTTGATTTTGTAACCTCCTGAATCAATCCGATCAGTTCTTGATGCTTGATCGATCAAATAAATTGGGGGAAATCATAATACAAGCATATCGATCGGATGACGGTTACAATCTGATCATGATTGAAGATAAATCTTGATTTTCAACTCTCCGGTGATAATTTACGGCCCTAGTTCTCGTTTTTTTTCTTCTTTCGTTTATCATTTATCACAGACGAAAGTTTGGTGTTTTCGGTGGGTTACAAGACATACCCTTGAAGATTTTGTTTAGTTCTGTTTTTGGCTTATACTTTTCAAAATTAACCTTTTGTTTCGTTTGTAATATAAGAATCTTAGCCACACCCTTGCACAATATGATTGAAAGTAAGACCACAAATGATTAAGAAGGTATACCATGAATCATTCTGGTCTAGTGATAGCATCTTGAATTTTCAATTAGAGGTCATGGATTCGAGTTTTATATGAGACAAAATGCTTAATGTGATTTTTTTAGATTTTTCTAGTTATGAGTTTTCTTCTGAAATAGATGGGTCGGGTCACCATGTTGGCATGCTTTATTCTTCGGGTGAAAAGATGATATGTTAACCAGAGTGTGCCCGGGTGATCGAGCATTTGCTATTCCTAAAAATTGATAAAGAAAGTATAATTATAGTGTTACCTTCTTTAATGTTTTCATATTGTTTTGTGTAAAACTGTAAAATGTAGTTGCATTTCTAGACACGTAATATGATACTTTAACAATCAAAAACTACCACACACTATGTATTTGTCACATGTATATTAGATTTTTTTCCTAACATTTTGTTTTGGTGAAGCAAAGTCTACATTTAATCGTTTTTTTGTTGTTTTTGTAGGAGTGGAGAGATTATAAATGGACGATAATGGGTGTTGGAAAGAATTGGAATTATGTGGCCAAACAGGGTGGCAGTCAAAGCTACTTAAGATATATTTAATTTTAATAATATATTGTAATTTAAAGTAAAATGATGAATTTCCTCTTAAGATCAAGGATTATGACATATTAATTGTAGTTTAACTTAGGTGAAGTGAGATAAGCAGTACCATCTAGTCTTTGAAAAAACATACAACAATCTAGATTAAATTAAATAGCGGATTTTTCATAGGAATTAGGGTTGCTTCACACCCAAGAATGTCTTGTTGTGAAGTTCTTATATCATCTACATCCAATGTTATGATGTTTAAGGTGTGACGTACCTTATGTACTCATTATCTTTATTGTCCACAACCGACTTGGGACTTCCTTAGAGTGTTATGAACATCTTTTCAATGACTCATAGTCCTTAATGATGTTTGCCCTACATTCCTGTTGTCGATGTGGGGTTCTCATAAGTTGTCCCAAACACCCTAGGATTCATTGACCTTAATGAATTTTACCTCACCTCCTGAATGGCACGCGAATGGCTCTGGTACATTTGTAGCATCCGACCCATAATACCAATCAATATTGTTCAATCTCTTTGTCTATCATAAGTCAGGGGTTGTTTATTGTTCTAATGGAGATTTCCCACAAGGTCACCCATCATTGGATTGCTCTCTTAAACACACTTAACTATGGAATTTTCTTCTCATCCCTAACTAATTCACCCAAAATGCATTAATAATATTCGAGGCATGACATTCTTATAAACATAACTTCTATAATGTCAGCCTCCAAAGATGTTATAGTTTCATACCGTGTTATTGTATTCTAGCTGATACACAAGTTTGCTATCTTTTTCTAGAATGAACATGTTACCATCACTACCATACCATAACACATTTAATGTTTGTTATAATTATGTCGTATCTTTCAAGCCTCTTCCATGCATTAAAGTTCCATAGGACTTGATCAACATTGGTCCAAACCATCGCTAACATAAACACAAGAGTCGTCTTTTCAAAGCAAATAGTCTAAAAGATGATGATATTAAAAGTGATTATGCAAATAAGTAGAAAGGCAAAGCAGACGAAACATACCATGTCATAAACAATAGTACTTAATGTTTTAAACAACTTAAGGATAAAAAAAAATATTCTAACCATTTTATACAACGAACCGGTACACATCAAAATAATTTATTCTAAGTACTCATAAGAATGTTGCTATGCGTCACATAGTGGTGTTCATCTAACAAGGATAACCTATGATGATTTTATTGCCTCCACTAATTTTGAGGCATAGCTAGGTACAAGGTGGTATAGTGTGATGGTGCTTTACAATGGTCACAACTTATAGTAAGTATCGCAAATGTTAGCTAGTGGTGGTCACTTAAATTGTTGTAAAATGAGACATAGGCACATGAGCAATGGAAAGAAAAAGAATACGAACATCAGTACATCACTACTCAATCTTTATATGAACACTTTGAAAGGTCATGGTCACTCAACATCATAAAGTGATAGTGACTTACGACACTAATCACTTTTCTTTTTCTATTTTACAACTTTCATTTACATTTAGTGTCATTTATACACAATAACCTGTATTATGTAATGTTTGATATTAATCTAAAGATATTATTTGCTTTATTTATTTGTTTCTGTATTTTATCTTATAATATAGTTTAGATACTTTAGATTTTTATCACAAACTAGTTGTCTAATTTCAAATAATATAATTAAAAGCACATTTTTAAACCCAAAATATATTACATAGAATTCAACCAGTTTAAATAAAACTCGCATTAAAATATATACATAATAAATAGATGATAACAATATATTTAAGACGTTTGAGCATTCCTAACACATCTCTCATCCGCCATCTCCAATCCGATCTCTATATTTTAACAAAACGACATAAATATCCACTCCATCCCATCCCCCATTCGGCATTCCCATACCAAAACTCTATATATTTAAAGAAAAACATACTCACTTTATATTTAGGGTGTCACTATTTATCCCTATATCACTTATATAATATATTTTTGAATAGATGTGAGTAAACATAGAGAAAAATAATTAAAAATAATAAAAATTATTATTTAATTGAATAGAGATAGATACGAGGAATAAGATGTGAAAATTTTTAGAAAATAAGAAATAAATTTAAAAAATATGTAAATTTTGATAAATTATAAAGATGAGGATATGAAATGGGCTATGAATGCTCTTATATGTCAAGAGCTATATCATAAAAAAAATTACAATTTTTTTAAATAAAAAACAAAAAAAGTGAAAAAATGTTTTGAGTGTAAATAGAAGTTACAAGGGTCTAAATAGAACAAGCTCTTAACAATATGTGCAAAGGTGGGGCATAGGTCGGTGCTGTTAGATTATGAACCTCAACATATAACCGGTACTTCTTGTTATATTTTAATAACTAGGGCTGTTCAAAACGTTTGGCGCTTGACGCTCGCCCGACGATCATTCGGGATTTTGCTTGAAAATTGCTCGTTCGAACTTCTAATTGTTTGCCGATCGGCTCGATTGGTTTGTAAACGAGCCAAGCATGAGCAAAGATCGGTTCGGCTCAGCTCGCTCGAATTTATTGTGTATATATATATATATATATATATATATTATACATAGCATTTAGTAGATTTGACCCGCTATATACAAATATATAATTATATGTACACATACGAGATCAACACCAAACTAATAAAAACTTAACAATAAGCATAAAGTGAAATCCTAAGCCACTTGGGGACAGTTTTTAAACCCCCTCTTACTCTTAGCGATAATCTTCCACTCTCACCGTCATCGTTCCCTTCAATATGCTCACCGACTCATCAGCTATATTTTGTGTTTCCTCAGGCTTTGGAGCTAAAGGAAGTAAAAAATATAAACAGAGAAAACCATGTTTCCAGACGCATTGCGGGCAAAAGACAGATCAAAACAAAAGTTTTCTAGAAAATTGACCCCGGCGCCACGCGACGGAAAGGGGTTCCCCCTCCACGTGACGCGACGGGCTTTATTTCGAGGAAAATCTTAATTGAGCCCAATTAGTCGTTTTAACCCTAATGACGAAGAAAAAAAGGGGGATCGGCCAGAGCACGAAAAAAAGAGTTTCTTAGGAGAAATCTTGGAGTTTGGGAGCAAAAGGATGAAGGTTTCAAGCTAAGGGATCACACAATCATTCGGTTTATCATTTTTGAGTTTAATCACTTTCTAGTTCATGTTGAAACATTTTGAATACATGATTTTTGTTAATGATTTGGATATGATTGTTTGCTAAATCTTGCAGTACTACTTAGGCTTTGATGATTATTCTTGTTTGACTTGTTTTCTTGTCGGTTTTGGAGCTCGTTCTTGTGGATTTATCAATAAAGTTACAAACTTGGTTTTTCTGACTTGGTGTGGATGATAATCTTTTATGCCTTATAATTACTTGTTAATTCCTCGTGTATCTTGGTGAATGTCCTTCACGGAATAGGTGCATTGCTTGACTGTTTACTTTGTGTTCTCGGTTTTTAGGTGGTTTGCTAAACGATCGTAGTAATCCATAGGAGTTACTTGAATGAATGTGGTACTCTAGATTTTCAACTGATCTTAAAAGCTGTAAAGTGAGAGGTTATTGGTTAGTCTTGCGTGTTTGATTACTAGGTTTATTTTGTTTGTAAAAAGGCTTAGCTTAGTTTCCTTTGCACTTACTTGTGAACCGAGTCTTGTCAGAAATTCCATAGTTATCCCGTGCACTTAGGTGTGTTGAGATGTTTGTGTTGTAAGGTAAAATGTCTATTGGGTACTTTATTGAGATAGATACATCATAAGAGAAGTCCACAAACTAGTAATTTAATATCCTATTGGGTTTCGTGGTTGACATCGTTGAGAAGGGTTGATGGTTCTCTAGGCTGCTCATAGGTTAGTATCTTAAGATCCCAGTTCCCACATTAGCTCCATAACCGATATAAGACTAGTTATCCAATTATATGATTCTTGCCTAGGTAGTATCTTCTCATTATCTGATTTCAGTTAAAGTTCTCATCGTTTTTGTTTATCGTCTTCAGCTTCTTTTTAATTAATTAATTTTATTGTTACTTCAGAAACCCCCCTCTTAAACATAAAAAGTAAAATAAAAATCAGTTTAGTAGATAAGTCCTAAAGTTTAGTTTACGCCATTCATTAAGAGTCTCGTGGGTTCGATATCCGGACTTACTTAAGCTTTACTAGAATCGACAGGTGCACTTGCCTTTTAGTAGTTTAGTTCAGATAGTCTAGAGTTTAACTTAGTGTCTGTTTAGAGTCAGTTTTAATCATTTCAATTTAAGTACTTTTGCACATCAAGTTTTTGCGCCATTGCCAGGGACTCTTGGAAATTGCGTTAATTATCTTTGATTGGATTATCTGCTATATGTGTGCTTCGTATCTTTTTGTCTTTGTGTTTGTTTGAGTCATTTTGATTTTCCTTGCATCTTATTGTTTTCGTGTCTTTCTTGCAGTTGAATGCCCAAACCTCATCTGCGTTCACAAGGACCGCCGCCAAAACACACTTTCAGAAAAGCTTGGATTTGAGGACACCACGATAAAGTCACCACCCATCCAAAATCAAATGGCTGCTCGTCGCACTGTTCACCAGCAAGCCACTCAGGGATTCAGGGGAGTTAACAATCCCATCACTATCCTAACCATCGCAAATGAAAACTCCTGGAAGATCCCTTCTTATGTGATGACTGCCATTGCTAATAACTGCCATTTCATGGGCGCGAAGATGAAGACGCCCCTGCTCATATTGGCCGCCTTGAGCGCATCTGTCGCACCTTCAAACTTCAAGGTGCCACTGACGATGCCATTTTCCTGCAGTTATTCCCATTTTCACTCGCGGATCTAGCCGCCACTTGGCTCGAGTCGCATCCTGCTGGAACTTTCACTACTTGGCCAGATCTCCATGACCGTTTTCTGAATAAGTACTTTCCATCGGCCAAGGCCTCTCGCCTTCGCGACGAGATCCATTCATTCCGAATGGATCCTGACGAGCCTTATTACCATGCTTGGGAGCGTTTCCAAAATCTGCTCAGCCGTTGCTCCCAACATGGCCTCTCTAACTAGGCACTTGTAGAGAAATTCTACAATGGCCTGACTTATGAAGCTCGTGCGTGTTTTGACACTTCCGCAGGAGGCCGCCTCATGGGTAAGAAAGATGTGACTGAGTGTAATGAAATGTTCGAGAGTTTTGCTCAAGCAGAGTATGAGCAGCGGTCTGCCAACAGGAAATCTACTCTTGCCACTAGTTCCTCATCTAGAGGAATTCACCATGTCACAGTGGATACTAGTGTGGCTGCTGCTCTGGAGAGTTTAGTGAAGGAGGTTAAGGAGTTGAAGAGGAAGGTAGACAAGTGTGAGTTGTGTAGAGGGGGGGATGATACTTTTGAATGCCCTTTGATCGGTCAGGAGCAAGTATATTTTATAGGGGGTCAAAACAGAGGTCCCACGAATCCATTCAATACCCCATACAACTCTGGGTGGCGAAATAATTCAAATTCTCACTGGCGTTCTTCCAGTAATCCCCCTGGTTTCCACTCAAATTATAATCAAAACCAAGGGCAGGGATCGTCTTCTAGTGGGAATTCGGGGAATAGTGCCGTAAGGGGTAGTGGAGATAAGTTGGATAAGATAAAGGAGTTGCTGTCACAATTAGTTGTTAAGGATGCTACCATATAGAAAACACTTGCTGAGCATGATATCCTACTTAAAAATCAACAGTCAGCTTTCCTTGATCTTCAGCGTTCTGTTGGTGATATTGCTAGGCGTTTGGATGAGAGGCCCCAGGGCCAGTTTTCGGGTAGCACTCAACCTAATCCAAATGCCCAACTGAAAGCAGTCACCACTCGTAGTGGTAGAGGAGGAAAGGTAGTTAAGTCACCGGATGTCATAGAGGAAGAGGAACCGGCTGACGAGGAGATTGAGATGGAGGCTCCTGGAGGGGTGCACCTGAGGCGAGTCCCAACAAGTACCGCACCAACCAGTGGGCCTCAATTAGAAAAATCGGAAACTAAAAAACCGTCTTCATTTAGGCCTTCTCCCGATATTGATCGTTTTCGTGTCCCGTACCCCGCTCTCCTTGCTAATCAGAAATACGCAAAGGAGTATGGGCACTTTCTAGACATATTTAAACAGCTGAAGATAAATCTTCCCTTCATTGAGGCCCTTCAGCATATGCCCAAATATGCCAAATTCCTAAAAGACCTTCTGAAACGTAAGGACAGGTTGGGTGAACTGTCTAACATCCCTTTGACAGGAGGGTGTTCTGCGGTAGTTCTGAATAAGCTACCAGAGAAGCTGACGGACCCGGATACTTTCATTATCCCATGTTTGTTTGGTAGTAACACTCAGAGTTGCGCATTGGCTGATCTCGGGGCCAGCATCAACCTGATGCCATACTCTCTTTATGAGAAGCTTAATGTGGGAGATTTGACACCTACACATATGACACTCTCACTTGCTGACCGATCAGTCAAATATCCATAGGGTATCATTGAGAACTTGTTGGTGAAAGTAGATAGATTCGTGTTTCCCGTGGATTTTGTTGTTCTTAACATGGAGGCTGATGAAAAAGTTCCTATCATTCTTGGTCGTCCGTTTCTTAACACCGCAAAGGCCATCATTGATGTATTTGATGGTAAAATCACTCTTAGAGTCGGGGATGAAAACGTCACCTTTGAGATTTTAAAATCCATGCGACATCCTAATAGTCAAGACGATTTCAGTGGTCCCTCTAATTTTGTTTACCTCATAAATTCGTTTATCTCTCGTGTAGACTGCTATCTCGACTACATCTGTGGGGCCGATCTGGTTGTTGAAGATGAAGTAGAGGAGCCGAGTTTTGAGGCAGACGAGGCGCCACTTTTCCCCGAGCCGATGGAGATTAGTGAGATTCGTGATGAGAGTAAGAAATCTTCCTTAGAAACACCACCCATCTTAGAGCTTAAGGTTTTACCTTCCCTTCTAGAGTATGCCTACCTTGGAGAGGATGCCACATTTCCCGTCATTATCTCATCCAAATTGACGGAGGAGGAGAAGAACAGGTTGCTTAAGGTGTTGAGGACACATAAACAAGCCATTGCTTGGAGGTTGCAGGACATCCAGGTATTAGCCCAGCTTATTGCACCTATAGGATACTCATGGAGGATGAGTATAAGCCTGTGGTCCAGCCTCAAAGACGTTTAAATCCAAATATGCAAGAGGTTGTGAAGAAAGAAGTGTTGAAGTTGATGGATGCAGGCTTAATCTATCCTATTTCTGATTCCACTTGGGATAGCCCAACTCAGGTTGTCCCCAAGAAAGGAGGGATGACAGTGATCACAAATAAGAATAACGAGCTCATACCCACTCGTACGGTCACTGGTTGGCCCGTGTGCATAGATTACATGAGACTGAATGATGCCACCAGAAAAGACCATTTTCCTCTTCCTTTCACTGATCAGATGCTTGAACGGTTAGCGGGTCAGCAGTTTTACTGCTTCTTAGATGGCTTTTCAGGTTACTTCCAGATTCCCATTGCACCTGAGGATCAGGAGAAGACCACTTTCACGTGCCCATATGGCACTTATGCGTATCGTCGGATGCCATTCGGGTTGTGTAACGCTCCGGCCACTTTTCAGCGTTGCATGGTAGCTATCTTTCAGGATATGATTTAATCATCCATGGAGGTTTTCATGGATGATTTTTCAGTTTATGGTAGCTCATTTGATCAGTGTTTGCTTAATTTGGAGAGGATGCTAAAGAGATGCACCGAGACGAAGCTGATGCTCAATTGGGAAAAGTACCACTTCATGGTGACTGAGGGGATTGTGCTAGGGCACAAGATTTCGAGAGATGGGATAGAGGTTGATAGGGCTAAGATAGACACCATTAGTAGACTCCCACCACCTACTAGTGTCAAATCCATTTGAAGTTTTCTAGGCCATACGGGTTTCTATAGGCGTTTCATCAAGGATTTTTCAAAGATCACACGACCCATGACTCACCTTCTTGAGAAGGACGTCCCTTTCGTATTTGATAAGGAATGTCTTAAGGCGTTCGAATTTTTAAAGGAGTAGTTGGTGAGTGCTCCTATTCTTGTTTCCCCCGACTGGAGTTTGCCTTTTGAACTCATGTGTGACGCAAGTGATTACACAGTTGGGGCAGTCCTCGGTCAAAGGCGGGATAAACACTTTCATCCCATTTACTATGCTAGTAAGACTCTAAATGATGCACAAGAGAACTACACTACCACAGAAAAAGAGCTTCTAGCGGTGGTTTTCGCCTTTGATAAATTCCGTTCATACCTCGTGCTTTCTAAGATGACCGTTTTCACCGATCACTCGGCATTACGATATTTATTCGCCAAGAAAGATGCCAAATCTCGTTTAATTCGGTGGATTCTTTTGCTTTCTGAGTTTGACATTGAAATTAAGGACAAGAAGGGAGCAGAGAACGTCGCGGCCGATCATCTTTCAAGGTTAGAGGACCCGAGTAGAGAGGAGATTCATGAGGAGGTAATTGGAGATAGATTCCCTCACGAATCAGTTGACTTTATGGAGGCAGAGGAGCAAGGTATGCCATGGTTTAGTGATTTGGCAAATTACCTTGCTCATGGAGTGTTAGTAGAGGGGTTAAATGCTCAACAAAGAAAGAAGTTCTTGAGAGATACGGGCAGATATGTGTGGGATGACCCATTCCTGTACCGTGTAGGAGGAGATAGAGTGTTGAGGAGATGTGTCCCTCGAGAAGAGGGAAGAGAGATTCTTGAACTTTGTCATGCGGGTCTAACCGGAGGTCATTATAGTCATCATATCACCGCACAAAAAGTTTTTGACTGCGGTTTTTACTGGCCTTCTGTTGTGAAGGATGCCCTTGAGTTCGTTAAAACTTGTGATGCTTGTCAAGGACAGGTAATATCTCATCCAGGGATGAGATGCCCTAAAATCCTATTCAGGTTGTTGAGGTTTTTGATGTGTGGGGAATCGATTTCATGGGACCATTTCCTTTGTCAAAAGGGAATCGGTACATCCTTGTGGCCATAGACTATGTCTCAAAATGGGTGGAGGCTCAAGCCTTGCCTACTAACGATGCCCGAGTGGTGGTGAGATTCTTGAAAAAGCTGTTCACTAGGTTTGGCACTCCTAGAGCTCTTACAAGTGACAGTGGCACGTATTTCTGTAACACTATTCTGGAAAAGACATTAGAACGCTACGGTGTCACTCATCGTTTATCCACAGCTTGCCATCCACAAAACAGCGGTCAAGTGGAGAATGCCAACCGAGGAGTTAAGAGAATCCTTGAGAAAACCGTGGGGAGTAGTCGGAAGGATTGGTCCGACAAGTTAGATGATGCGCTATAGGCATTTAGAACTGCCTACAAAACACCTTTGGGTACAACACCGTTCATGATTGTATATGGAAAGCGTGTCATCTTCCCATAGAGTTAGAACATCGAGCCTTATGGGCCCTAAAACTGTTAACCTTGACCTATCGGAAGAGGCAAAACGAAGATTCTTCCAAATTCACAAGTTGGAGGAACTTAGGGATGCGGCCTATGCTCGTTCTTTGAGTATCAAGGAGAAAACGAAAGCCTATCATGATAAAAGGCTGAAAGGGTTCAAAGAGTTTAAGGCAAGTGATAAGGTTCTGCTCTAGAATTCCCGTTTGAAGTTGTTTGGTGGGAAATTAAAATCAAAGTGGTCGGGACCTTACACGGTGAAAGAAGTATTTCCTCATGGTGTAGTTGAGTTGGAGAATGAAAAAACAAGGAGTACTTGGAAGGTTAATGGTCAACGATTAAAGCACTACCTTGTAGGACCATTGGATTCGAGTGAGGAGGATGTTATTCCTCTCGAAACTCCCTCGAAAATGAGCGAATAGAGATCTTGGGCGAGTTCCCAAGTGTAGAGTTTGTATAGTCTTCTAGTTCGTGTTTTTGTTTATTTCGGTATTTTTGGTAGTTATTATTATTATTATTATTTTTTCCGGTTTGTGTGTTTTGTGTTTTGGTCATTTTTGTAGGGATTCGTACTCGAATAGAAGTGGAAAACATGGAAAAACCGGGCCCAGGTAAGTTTTTGGGTAAATTTTAGCTTAAAATGGTTTTTGGGGAGGTTTGGATTAAAAACCTTCAAATTTTTCTAAGTATTGGAGCATGAAAATCAACAAACTTTCTAGAAATTACATACCCTCGCCCACGCGATGGTATGCATGGATTTGGGCGCGTGGCACGACAATGCTCCAGTCGGGTTTAAATCTTTTCACCCCCAAATGAAGACTAACCCTCCAAACCTCCATTCCACTTCCAATACCACCGCTACCCACCCCCGTCACTCCACCACCGCACCATCACCTACATCCCCCACACCACGTACCACACCACCCACCTGCGGCCACCATCACCTACACCCCCACACCACGCGACCACCACCACCAAACCACCACTTTCTACCCGAAATCCGGCCACATTTCATCTATTTGATCCAAACACCAAAAACTCTCCTGACCCCGGTTCAGTTTGTGTCCTAGTTCACAACTTTTTACTTTCATTTGAATTGGCATTCTCAAAACAGGTATGAATCTCGTCTTTTTCTTATATTCTTGTTTTTCATCTTATTTTTGGTAGCTAGTTCAATGTTTACGTTCATTTCGGTCGATTTTAGGATTTTAGTTGGAACTTGTTCGTGATTGTGGGCTAGGCGATGCCATATGCACGAATTCATGTCTATAAACATGCTAGTTAGTGATTTTGGGATGGAGTATTATACCTTACTAGTCATGTTTGGTTTTCTAAAAACATGGGTTGTTATATGAGATTACTACCACGAACATCCTGTTTGGGTCTCGGTAGCCATTGCACTCTCATTGAATTTTGCCTCATGATTGACATGTGCTTTAGTGAATATTGTTCATTGGGTGAATGTTGATAGGCATCTTGTTTGATATCTGAAAATTGAGGTGAATTCACACATGTTTTTAAATGGTAATTTCCTTTCTCTTAAGGGAAGTTTAACGTCTTGAACCGATATTTGCAACCTCTTCCAGTTTCTTAATTTCAGGTCCGGGATTAATTTGGATTCATTCATTAGACATTTCAGATTTAATGAGGACAATTAAAGTGCCGGGATGGGGTAGAGCTGTATACCATGAGTCTATCTTTTTTCTTATGCTTTGTTTGTCATGTTTTTAGGCATGTCAGAAGCAGGAACTTCAAAGAGAAGTCGGAGGAAGGAACCCGCCCAACAGGAGCAGCCTCAAAGGGAGCAACCCCGCAGACAGATAAAGTAGTCTGAGCCGGAGAAAGTTACCATTGTTACAGCTGCAACCCTTCGCAGACATACTTTACTGCAATTCGCTTTGGGAACAAAAGAGGCGGAGAAGTGTGATGCTTATGTTGACACCGACTTGCTAGTGCCGAGGGTGATAGATTGGGATTTATTAGATGCAATTGGTCAGTGGGACAGGATTGAGAGACTGTTGGGTCATAGGTTTAAGAGGGTTTTGCCTGTGATAAGCCGTAGTACAAGGAGCTCACCATTGAATTCCATTCCATTACACCACAGAGAGGGTGGATTTTATGAGCCAGATGCGGTCTCTTTTCTCTCTGCAGGGGTTTAAATGAGATGTCCATCCTAAGTTCGCAGTTGCTACGGGTATTATATTGAGGAGGAGGTTCAGACTCCTGCTTTTCACACTAGTTTGAGGGGCGCGAGTAGGTTGAGAGGGAGTACTATTTGAGAGAGGCAGATTTAGCGAGTTCTGGCATTCGATTGCTACTAGTCCATTCTCAGCTCAGATGGTTGGCTCAGAGATTCGGGATCCAGTTTATAGGTATATTCACAAGATCCTTGGTTGTACTTTGGTGGGAAGGAAGTCGAGTGACAACAAGGTGAATTGGGTTGAGTTATTTGTTTGTACTGTATGGTGAGGGGCCGGGAGGCCAATCTAGCTAGTGTAATGGCTGGTCATTCTCGGGACCTAGGAGAGGTGGTCCCGGGCAGCGTTGGATTGGGCCTGTATATAACCCAGCTGGCTGAAAATTTGCAGGTGATGAGGGAGTTTGTCCGTATACAAAGCATAAGTTGGTGAAAGGGCCCGAGAATCCCGAGTTTTATGGTCTGACAGATTTGAGAAAGGTGGGTATCATTACTTGGACTGACCCACCTGAATGGGTAGCTGTCACACCAGGGCCACAGGTAGTACCTCCAGAGGGTACAGCAGATGCAGAGGCTCTCCGAGCTCGCATCCCTACCAGACTTCAAAAGACCATTTCAGAGGCACGAGCTGCCAGTCTCCAGTATCCTCTCAGGGATCCATTCCTAGTGCACTCACTCGAGCTGCCAGGTCTCCAGTATCCTCTCAGGGATCCATTCCTAGTGCCACTCACTTTAGAGGCACTAGCTGAGAGGACGGATAGGCAGTTCGGGGAGTTGAGAGAGATGATTATCGAGGGTCATCGGGTACATGCAGAGGGCCAGCGCAGGCAGGATGATGCATTGAGATACATGATGGGGGCAATGAATATAAGCATTCTAATTTTTCAGAGCCCTTAGAGCAGCAGGATCCCAGGTAATGATATATTTTACTGTTGCACGTTGAATGGAGGGTGTTTCTGGATGAGACTGGCAATGACATTCATGCGATATTTTACCAGGCTAAGTCTTTTCCAGTTTATCTTTATTTTTGTTCTTTTCTTTTACTTATGTTTTAGTTTTTGTTTTTATTTGTTTGAGTGGGTTTCCATTCCTGCATTGGGGACAATGTAAAATTTAAGTGTAGGATGGGTAACTTTTTTTCAGTTTAAATTTGAGTTAAAATAAATAAATAAATAAATAAAAATAAATAAATAAAAAAATGTCCCTGATTTAGAAGTTTGCATTAATAAATATGAAAAATGATAGATAAAGTTAAGTGTTCGGGTTTTGAATATTATAGGTATGAGAATGATAAATAAGTTGAACACGTTGTTGATTCGTGATGTGCGGGTAGGCCCGGCGAGTAGAAGAGTTTCTTTTGAGCTTAATATAATAAATTATGTCAGAATACCTTGTGGGTCCTCATCTGGGAGGAAACGGGGAAATTGAAACCGCCAATAATAGTATGAGAGACACCGTTATAACTTATAAGTTAAAACCTTAAGATTTTTAATAAAAAAAATAGAAAAAAAAACAAAAAAATAGAATAAATATGAGCTAGATGTGGATGACGAGGCTATGATGTTTCTCTCGGGGATGGTGACTCTGGTTGAAACTACCTCTAGGCTAAGTTTGGTAAAAAAAATTGAAAAAAAAAGATACCGAAGCTTATGCGGTCTCTTTCGGGGATGGTGACTTTGATTGAGAAACCTCTGAGTTAGGTAAATCAATATATCTAGTGCTCATTACAATTGAAAAAAAAAAAAGAATTTGTTTGATTTTAAATCTTTTGGTTTCTTATATGCAGTTAGGAAAAATCAAATGATTGTTCTCCAGTTCATAAACTTGAGGCGAAATTAGGTGAAACTGTGGATTCTTCAGTGTGAAACCCTAGGTTGATTGACTCATTTGAACATAAAGCACATGATGAGAGACTTGGAAGCTGGTTTGGGTTTAATTGGTTTCATATACTTGCAATCACGGTTGACACGTTACTAGGCTTGAAAATCAAGTAATCTAGGCTTTGAAATCCGGATTTAAACTTAACTATGATTCCATAGCATAATTCTCTTTCAGGACGAAAAAAGAGGTAAGTGTGGGGATATTTGATGTATTGCAAAATACGTTGATTTCCGGTATATGTTTCGTACATCTTTCGGGTCATTAGTTTAGATTTTGTCTCGTTTTTTAGTTACATAGTATTTGTGTTTCCTCAGGCTTTGGAGCTAAAGGAAGTAAAAATGATCAAAAACGGGAAAACCGTTTCCAGACGCATTGCGGGCAAAAGACAGATCAAAACAAAAGTTTTAGAAATTGACCCCGTGGCGCCACGCGACGGAAAGGGGTTCCCCTACACGTGGCGCGACGGGCTTTATTTAGAGGTAAGTGTGGGGATATTTGATGTATTGCAAAATACGTTGATTCCGGTATGTTTCGTACATCTTTCGGGTATTTAGTTTAGATTTTGTCTCGTTTTAGTTACATAGTATTTTGTGTTTCCTCAGGTTTGGAGCTAAAGGAAGTAAAAATGATCAAAACGGAGAGGAAACCATGTTTCCAGACGCATTGCGGGCAAAAGACAGATCAAAACAAAAGTTTCTAGAAATTGACCCCGTGGCGCCACGCGACGGAAAGGGGTTCCCCTTACACGTGTGATGTAAGGGGTTAGAATGATGTTTATCATGGTTAAATGGCTAACTTTAAGGTATCTAATGTGCTTAATTATAAAGACGTGTTGAATAAGTTAAACGATGATTTGATGTTTTGTAGGTTTAAACGCAATCATTTGATGTGTTTTGAAGAATTCACATGGAAGCTAAATGAAGATCATGATAGATGAGATGATAGAGAATTCAATTAAGAGAACGTGGCCGCAAACGGGGAGGAAAACGGAATCCGAACGAAAGAAGAAGTTATGAAGAAAACAAGAATCAGAAAAAGCTCCCTAGCGTAACCTACGGTGGAAACAGGTCCTACGGTATAAGCCTCTAGAGTAACTTACGGTGGATGGAAAATGACCTACGGCATCAGTTAAAAAATTGAGCAGAAAGCCTCTAGCGTAACCTACGGTGTTCAAGTGACCTACGGTACGTGATGTGCTGAAATCACTTATAAGACGGAAAAATTAGGTTTTCAGGGCGAGCTTTCATCCAAGCCGTCCCCAAGCCCTAGGAACGGCCCCAAGTGATCAAAAGGCTCCCGGAGGTGATTTCAAGTATCAAGATCTTCTTTTTATCATTCGGTTGAATCTTAACGTTAGATACAATGTTTGCATTCGATTTTGATTCGTTTTTACGGTAATTTAAGCCGAGTAACATTATTTATTGTTTAGAGATTCTAAAATACGTGTGTTACTTTCAATTCAATTGTTCCTGTTTGATTGTTTTAGATTTCTTTTCATCTGGAAACATCAATTTTGGATGGGTTTGGGTAATACAAACGTAGGATATGATTCGAGTATTCATTACAACAGTCTCATTCAATCTATTGTCTTTAACCAATTAACCTGGTTATGTCTATGTGACCACTTTAACTATCAAAGCAAGTCTAAGTTATAAACCTAAACCTGGAGAGGATTACTCTTTCCCATCATTGTTTACAATCATTTCACTTTTCAACTTCAACTACCTTTTGCAATTTAGTTAATTTACAAGTATTTTCATAAAGCTTTCAACTTTACGAATTGAACCACACTTTCCACATATTCGCTGTGGATCGACCCGACTTACCCTAGCTATCTTAGGTGAAGTTTGGACCGTTATAATTGTTTTTGATTAGGCCTGACAACCCGCATCAACGTGGCGCGACGGGCTTTATTTCTAGAAAATCTAGGAAAATCTTAATTGAGCCCAATTAAGTCGTTTTTACCCTAATGACGAAGAAAAAAAAGGGGATCGCCAGAGCACGAAAAAAAAAGAGTTTCTTGGGAGAAATCTTGGAGTTTGGGAGCAAAAGGATTGATATGTTTCAAGCTACGGGATCACACAATCAACGGAATCATTCGGTTATCATTTTCGAGTTTAATCACTTTCTAGTTCATGTTGAAACATTTTGATACATTGATTTTTGTTAGTGATTTGGATATGATTGTGGCTAAATATTGTAGTACTACTTAGGCTTTGATAATTATTCTTGTTTGACTTGTTTTCTTGTCGGTTTTGGAGCTCGTTCTTGTGGATTTATCAATAAGTTACAAATTAGTTTTTCTGACTGGCGTGGATGATAATCTTTTATGCCTTATAATTACTTGTTAATTCTCGTGTATCTTGGTGAATGTCTTTCACGGAATAGGGCATTGCTTGACTGTTTACTTTGTGTTCTCGGTTTTTAGGTGGTTTGCTAACGAAGTAGTAATCCATAGGAGTTACTTGAATGAATGTGGTTCTCAGATTTTCAACTGATCTTAAAAGCTGTAAAGTGAGAGGTTATCGGTTAGTCTTGCGTGTTGATTGCTAGGTTTAGTTTCTTTGTAAAAAGGCTTAGGTTAGTTCCCTTGCACTTACTTGTGAACGAGTCTTGTCAGAAATTCCATAGTTACCCCGTGCACTTAGTGTGTTGAGATGTTTGTGCTGTAAGGTAAAATGTCTATTGGGTACTTTATTGAAATAGATAATCGTAGAGAAGTCCACAAACTGGTAATTTAACATCCTATTGGGTTTCGTGGTTGACACCGTTGAGAAGGGTTGATGGTTCTCTAGGCTGCCTCATAGGTTAGTATCTTAAGATCCAGTCCCACATTTAGCTCCATAACCGATATAAGACTATTTATCCAATTATATGATTCTTGCCTATAGGTAGTATCTTCTCATTATCTGATTCAGTTAAAGTTGTGACAAAGGCAATTTCAGGTCAATACCCGGCCTTGACTTGGTTATAATTATACTTATACTACTTGATTTTCAATTTAATTACAATTATTAAAGTCATTTTATGTATTGCAAAATTTCACGCATAACATTTCATGCATTGGTAATTTGACGTAATTACCATTTTTACACGCGTTACAAGCACACGCGAACGTTGGTGACAATTAATATATATGTGTCAATAAATACTTTAAAGTGTTTCAAAGTATTTTAGATCCCAAATTAAGTACATTGAAAAAGCTTAAACTCATAAATAAACCTTAAGGCGTAAATTGATATTTTACCCGGATAAAACGCGTATAACGCAACCACTAGATACACGAGTTATTATATACATATCATCAATATTAAAATATGTGAACTCATATGATTTCTTATAATATTTTTATGTATTTTAAAAATAATATAAAAAATATAAAAATTACCATAGTGCAACAAATACCACCCAGATACTCAATACTATAAAAAAAATTAAAACCAAAACCCACCCCCCCTTCCATAGCCGTCCCCTTTACCCCCCCCCCCTCTTCTCTTCCCCATGCAACCTCAAAAGAGATGCCCCTTTCTTGTTTGACTTGAAGGGTGTAGTCATACCATTTTGTATACAACTTTTGCATTTGTTTAAAGCATCATGTTGCCCTTCCATGAATGGCCACCTCCATCTTCCATCCAATTGACCAAGTGTGTCTAGCAAGGTACCAAGGGAGGTGGACCTAAGGCATGAATTTTTCCTTATAAATAAAGGTGCATAATACACCATCACCACCACCCAACATCTCTTCTCCTCTCTCCCTCTCTAAATTTCGGCCAGGACACCCCCATCACCACCTCATCTTAATTCTAAATTGTCTTCTACAAATCTTCGATGAATCAAGTGTCATTGTTGAAGACCAAGTGATCTTTGAAGTTTCCAAACACCCAACAACATCATTTACATCTTTCTTTGCCTATTTAAGTAATAACACTCTCTTCTTGTTTACATATCTTCTTTTGTTTTTCATGTTCATCCATTTATTAGATGACATGTAAATATCTTCATTCAAAAAGTCTTTCATGTTAAAAATGATGTTTTCACCAACAAGGTGTTTCAAGAATAATACTTCATAAAATATTTTAACATGATCTAAGTAATGACTTTTGTTTTTAAGAAGTAAATGTTCATAAACCTTGTTTAACAAAATTACTAGTTGAAGATTTTATATAAAGTCATAAAAGTATGTTAAAACTCAAGAAGAGTTCAAATGGGTTACTTTATGCTTATGAGATTTTTAATGTGTTGCAAGTATTATTATGACCAATTGTAAACTTACAAGTATGGGTAAGTGTATATATACATGAGACCTTTAAATGGAAAATATGAGCTTCATGACTAAATATTATGTTCGTTTAAAGGAGATGTTAAAATACTTAGTAGATGACTATTTACAAATATGACATATGACTTTGTTGCTTTGACATGAGACTTAAAATATAAAACTTATGGACATTATAATGCTAGCTTCTAGTTCACTAAAATATGAGTTTAAACAAGTTGATAAATCGACTAAAGTAACTAATTAATTCATTAAAGATATTTTACATTATAAATAATGTAAAGAAACCCTAATTTCATAAATTTAAGTTCATAAAAGTTAAATAAAATAAAATAATAAATCTATTAAGAAAATAATTAAATAATTATTTTATGGACAAATATATTTATACATGGGATGTAAATATGAGATTTAGTGATTTTACGTGGATGTAAATATTTTAAAATTGTCTTTCATTTAAAATAATACAAGTATTATTTTACCGAGGAAAATAAGATTTCTTCAAAACCCTAATTCCTATAAATTACATAGGAAAAATATATAAATAATTACAAGACCCTCGAGTCACATCTCGGGTCGAGTCGAAATGATATTTAGTACCCAAATAATATGTCAACTTTAAAATACAAAGGTTTTCGAATATTTTCAAGCAAAATATTATTTATTAATATTTTCTAAGTAATATATATTTTTCACAAATAACATCCTATATCACCAATGTGTCGTCAAGCCAAACACTTTGTTACCAAGTTATGTGGATGATATGGTTACATGCTCACATTACATATAGGAGCAATTACTTAGACATAAGTTGCCTTATTTATTCTAGGGCGAGCTTAGGTTGGTTTTCCCCGAGTACTTTGGATACTTTCAGATTTCATACCCGGCTCACTTCACAGGTGAGTTTCACGGTCCCATTTTTACTTATTCATTTTGGGGGAGATTACATGCAAATTACTATTTTCATGGACACAACTACTTGTCAATGGTTTCACATGTTATATAAGTTGTTACTTACCGTATGAAGTACCCTGTTATCGGACCGTTAGTTTATTTCCCAAAGCGAGGTAATCATGGATAGTACTATTGGGTTTGACTACCCCCACCGGGTTAGTTACCCTAACCTTGACTGGAGGTCTAAACGGGTGCATTATTAGCCTGTTCACCCCTATGCTTACGGTAGGCATGGGTAGGGGCAATCTATTACAGTTACAGTCTAGCTTCGGTTGCGATGCTTATATAATGTTGTAGTATTGTTTGATCGACAATCAAATCATGAAAAGATTTGTGGTTCATTACACTGTTTACTATTACTTTAAAACCTATAAACTCACCAACTTTATGTTAACATATTTCATGCATGTTTTCTCAGGAAATTAAGGGTTGCACGATGCTAGGCTTGTTTGGAGTTTATCGCATTCTAGGATTCACGCATGCTTTTGGGACATTATTTTTTTAAATGGCCTTGTTTGAAAAACAATTTACATTTTACTACTACTTCCGCTATGTAACTCTGAAAACAATTATGTATCTTTCAACGTGATTGCAACGTATGTTTTTATCGAATCATGTTGTGGTCGATCAATGACTATGGTTTCCATGATGATCACGCCCCGCGGGAAACCGCTGTGGTTGGGGTGTGACAAAAGTTCTCATTCGTGTATGGTTTATCGTCTTCAGCTTCTTTTTAATTAATTAATTTTATTAGTTACTTAAGAAACCCCCCTCTTAAATAAAAATAAAATAAAAATCAATTTAGTAGATAAGTCCTAAAGTTTAGTTTACGCCATTCATTAAGAGTCTCGTGGGTTCGATATCCGGACTTACTTAAGCTTTACTAGAATCGACAGATGCACTTGCCTGTTAGTAGTTTAGTTCAGATAGTCTAGAGTTTAACTTAGTGTCTGTTTAGAGTCAGTTTTAATCATTTCAATTTAACTACTTTTTGCACATCAAAATGTAACTGTTTTTTAACTCATTAAAACTTAAGATCCAACATTGTTACCGTCTCTCATTGTAATATAAATCGGATGACACACTAGATAGTTGGGTTATAAAAATTGTTCGCCGTTGTTTGCGCTCGCTCGACGATCGCTTGGAAAATTCACGCTCGAAAAATGTTCGTTTGGTTTTCCGCTCGGTTCAGTTTGGAAACGAGCCAAGCACGAACAAAGGTCGGCTGGTTCGGCTCGGCTCGTGAACAACCATATAATAATAACCAATCAAATTTAGTATTAAACGGTTGGCTTAGAACAATTAACCATTGTTAATTGTAGGATTTAGACGTAGGTGGATTGAAGCTAGTTTTAGCAAATTAATCAAATCAAATCTTGTATGAAATAAATTATTAACAATCCTTTTTAATTTATAAGAAAGAATAAACAACATCTGACATATTAATTATATAAAATATTATCAAATTTTTTTATCTAACATACAACATATTCTTTATAAAAATAACAATATAAAAGTTTAATTAATCCGATTATTTATACATTAAAACCATAACCAAAACATAAAAATTAGTTATCAAAAACTCAAACTAAATGGTTTTTGTGTCGCGGTATTCAGATATGTAAATTGATGCCTTTTCCTCCGAGGTTGGGGGGTTCAACTACTGTAGTGGACAATGGTGTAGTATTTGAAGTAAATTGATTGTTGCTAAAATGTTACTAGAAAAAACATACCGAGTTATCAATTTCATTAGGCCTATAAAGAAATTGAACAAACACAAATGAGACTTGTTCGTGTTCATTGTTTAACTTTAACCGATCAAACAATCAAATACAATCACTTAACAAAATCAAGTTTTCTCGTTCACATTCGTTTGACAAGCAAATGAATTTGTTTGGCTTATTCGTTAACATTCTAAGATAATGCAGATGAAGGAACATGAATTAGTACATATGAACGAACGTAAATAAACATAAATCTACGAACATAAACGAAGAAACTGACCTTGTTCTTGTTCTAGGCTTGTTATAAATTAATTGAGCTAATGGGTTGATATATGATTGGCAAATCAATGTTAAACAAATAAATACGTAAGCAAACATAAACCTGTGAACGTAAAACAACAAACATAAATAAACAAAAATGCGTAAATAAAACCAACATAAACAAACAATTTTTTCACGTTTGTTCATCATCAAACAAACGAACACAAACTAACTCCCCATCAAACAATTCACCAAACGTTGAGTTCATTTAGGTGTCGAGAACACTCCGTTTCAGTATTTCATCCATTTAATTTCCATTATTAACAATCACCTCCTCCGTATTCTCAGCATATACCCCAGAGTCCACCAAACCCCACACCCACACACCACACACCACACACCACACCCACACACACACTCCTCTCACTGTATGTATATGAGAGAGAATTCACCATTCACATTTCACAATTCACAATTCACAAATGCGCGTGTTCAGTAAGCCATATAACTCCATTTTCCCCTAAACACGTTCTTCACGAACCCTAATTCCATTACACACATAATAATAATATTGTTATTCTCTCCTCTCAATTTCACACACCACAATTCAACCTCTTCTAGATCTGACAAAAGGTAATAACAATGATAATGATAATAATATTATCATCACGTCATCAATTGTTTCTTCAATTTCATTTCACATTGCGTAATCAGTATCAATCGCACACTGTTTTGTTGTTTGTTGTTTGTTGTTAATTTCCCCCGATCTAATCACAAATGTTAATGATGTTAATGTTACTGTTGTAGTTCATCATCACTCGAAGATTCGGTTGTTTTTTTGGTGTTTTGGTGCGTAATTCTGTTAGATCTGGAAATGAGCTAGCAATTTGCGTTGTTTTGTTGGGAATTGGTGGATTATCGGTGTTTTTGGGGGCGATTTTGTGTTGATTTGGTGTAGTGGTGTAAATGTACATGGCAATGCCATCGGGGAACGTGGTGGTTTCGGAGAAGGTGCAGTTTCCGAGCGGTGGTGCTGCGGTGGTGCCGGCCGGTGGAGGAGCTGCCGGCGGTGGGATTGGGTGGTATCCGGATGAGAGAGATGGTTTTATCTCCTGGTTGAGGGGGGAATTCGCTGCTGCGAATGCGATTATTGATTCGTTGTGTCATCATTTGAAGAGTGTTGGTGAGCAGGGGGAGTATGATGGGGTGATTGGATCTATACAGCAGAGGAGGTGTAATTGGAACCCTGTGCTTCATATGCAGCAGTACTTTTCGGTTGCTGAGGTGCTAAACGCGTTGCAACAGGTGGCGTGGAGGCGGCAGCAACAGCAGCAGCATCGTAGCGGTGGCTATTATGATCCGGCTAAAGTGGTGGGATCGGGGAAGGATTATAAGAGAGGTAGTGGTGTTGGGTATAGGCAGGGACAGGGGCAGGGGCACAGGACTGAAATTGCAGTGAAGATGGGCATAATTCTACTGCAGAATTCAAGATCCTCAAAAGGTTGCAAATGGTTCTGGCAATTTAGTGGGGACTGAAGTTACCAAATCTGATGGCAAAGATGTTAAACCTGCAAAGTTTAGTGATGGTAAGAGACTTTGCAGTTTATCGTTGTTATGTCGTAAGCATGTTTGATTTAGCAATATTCTTCTAGTGAGAAGTAGCTTCCAATTAAATCTACTGGTTCTGATAAGTATTGATGTTTCTATATTGTGATTTGCTAATGAGTTGGTTACCTGATATTGTGAAGCTCACCCAAAAGTGTCACTCTTTTTACCCAACTTCTTCTTTTAGTATTCATATATATGTAGTATTGTTATTTATAGATGAATGTTTGTGTTCTTGTGGGGCATCACAAAAGAATTTGAGCTGACACACATATTTAGCATGGCTTCATGTTCTTGGAAGCTATTTGGATAAGTTTATTATGATAAATTAATTGCCTGTTGCAGTTAAAGAAATTAACTTCGTTTCTATTCTGATAACACCTTGAAGTTGAAATTGCTTAAAGTAATTTTGTTGTCTATAACAAGTTCACAGCAATGATATTCTTTTGAATCAAAGTAGTTTCCATATGCATGTATTATGTCATAACCAATAAAATTTTTTTTTTTAATAAACTACATTTATGCATTTGCTTAAATTCACTTTCTTATTTTATAAAAGTAAATGAAGTAACATTGTGTACCTTTGGAGGAACAGTATTCTCATTCATGATTGTTTATGCTAGTGTTTTTGGTATGAGAGGTAGCATCAAATAGACTATTAGTTATGAACTCATGCTTACATTTAATTACTTCACGATAATTGAAAAATATGCTGTGAAATTAGTATATAACTACTATACCATTTATTTTTGAGCAGGTATAAGCACAAAACCTCAAATAGACAACAATGGTAAGAGTCTTGACCATTTGACTAAGAGTGTAGAATGTGAGGAAAAGGAGGTGGATGAGAATCCAAACTCAAAAGGTACTTCTATACTTTCTTTTGCTGAATGTACTGGTCGTTTATAGTTTTACCATTTTTCTATTTGGTTTGTTTGTTATTGTTTATTTTTCTGCTTCTGTTTGATCTATTTTAGGTATTGGCTCCTTGGTGACCTTCGAATGAAGTTTTTAAACCTCTAATGCTCTACCAAGAACATTCATTTACTACTCCTGTGCTTGGAACTATTTATTTGTTTATTTCATAGACAAATGATTCCAGAACATGAAAATCATATCTTGAACATATATATTTAAGTTATGGTGAATAAGTTGTTATAGAATTGAGATTGAACTTGTTGTTGAACCGTCTGATTTGGCATTTATCTTGTGAAGGATGTACTAATGCACATTCAGAGAACGATTCATCCTCAATGCTTACCTCACAGCAGAAGCCGAATAATTTGGCTATTGCAAAAACTTTTGTTGGTACTGAGATATTAGATGGCAAAACGGTATATTTCTTATCTTATGCTATACCTTCATCTACTTATTGTAGAATATATCCTGTAAATTTGGTTTTCTGTGTATAGGTTAACGTGGTTGATGGAATGAAGCTGTATGAGGAGTTATTTGATGATTCTGGAGTCAGAAAAATGGTTAGCTTGGTAAACGATTTAAGGGCAGCAGGAAAACGGGGACAATTTCAAGGCAAGTCACCTACTTTCTTTAGATGGATACAAGTACAATACATTTTTTTATTATTCTTTCAATTATGAGGTAATAACATCTATCACCATGCATAAACCAACTATCAAGATACCATTAGGCATACGGAAGTGTAGATATCTTTTCTTATTGCCTTTATAAGCAGGAAATACATTTGTTGTCTCAAAAAGACCAATGAAAGGTCATGGAAGAGAGATGATTCAGTTTGGCTTGCCTATTGTGGATACACCTTTTGATGATGAAGCCATCAGTGGAGCCTCCAAAGGCATGTGCAAATAATAACAAGTATTATTTGATAAACTTTATTAGCATACACCTTCACATGTGACTGAAATAAAACTAAAATTTTCAGATCAGAAAATAGAACCCATTCCAAGTTTATTTCAAGAATTCATTGAAAGATTGATGTCCATGGAAATTCTGACAGTGAAACCAGACTCCTGCATTATTGATATCTATAATGAGGTTAGTAGTGATTAATGATTTTTCACTTACATTTGTTAGTAGAAATGATGTGATGTTATTGGGTTGGCCCAACTGGTGGATATGTGTTTTGTAGGGTGATCACTCCCAGCCCCATATGTGGCCCAATTGGTTTGGAAGGCCTGTTTGTGTTTTGTTCCTGACAGAGTGTAACATCACCTTCGGTAAAGCAATAAGCTCCGAACATCCTGGGGATTACAGAGGTTCTCTTAAGCTCTCTCTCACTTCGGGGTACTCTCTTTCATCCCTAAAACTGTTATTGGTGGTTGTACACTTGTACTATACATTCATACAATCACATTGATGAACATGCCAACATGGCGACATGACACTTTTGTGTTTGTAGATCGATGCTTATTATGGAAGGAAAATCCGCTGATTATGCTAAACACGCCCTTCCATCTATCCGGAAACAAAGAATCCTTGTAACCTTAACCAAGTCACAACCAAAGAGAACCACATTGGCTCCTATAGTTCCGCCAGCCCACTGGACCCCACCGCCTACTAGGTCCCCTAACCCAATGGGGCCCAAGCACTACGTCCAGGTCCCAGCGACCGGGCTTCTACCACCTCCAAATGGAATCCAACCGATTTTTGTTCCAGCTGCAGTGGCACCACCCATGGCTTTTTCTGCAGCACCACCCATGGGCGGAGGATGGGCAGCAGCTCCGCCTCTGAGGCAGCATGCTCCACCTGGCACCGGAGTCTTCCTTCCTCCAGGTAGCAATTCTGTTGCAGAAAAGGAAAATGGGGCGGGAAAGCATGAGGATGAGGAGACCATATCCCCGAAGGAGAAAGTGGAAGATGGTAAAGGTAGTTTGGATGAAAATGGTGGTAAAACAGTTGCGGTTGAAACAGAAGGATGATGTAACCGCAGCTGAAGATCAGTTTAGAGCGAGAAAGAGGAATTCCTCGTGAGCCTGAAAACTTCAACGGGGTTGAAGCTAATGTAAAGAGCGGGAAAGTGAAATCCTTCGGTTTTTTTGTCGTCTTACTACAAGAACATGAACACAAACTCTTAAATTAGCTCAATTTACACGTTAGTTATGCATTTCAAGTTTAATTCTTTTGGTCACCACCACTGGTTCATTATGAATGTTTATATCGTTTGAGTTTTGATCTTTAAATTTGAACATCTGGCCCATTTCAAAATGGTATTAAGCTGGTTCTAGTCTGGCTCTCGATCTAGACTAGGACTCTGGCTAAAAAGTGTCTTTTTTGGGTCCTTATCTAGTGTTGGATCTAAATTAGGATTATCGGATTTAAGTTTTGATCTTAAACCCGAATCTCATGTTATTTTTAATGTGTTTTAATTTAATATAACTAACACAAGCCAAAAGCTGATGATCAAAATGTCATATGTAATCTAGTGTTTTTAGAAGCGGTTGGGCCGGAAAGTGGAAACCGGATGCACAACCAGTCCGGTTGTTTGTACTGAATTACTTCTATTTGAACCGCCCGTTTAACAGTCAGATTGAGTTGTTGGCCATATACCAAATTTTATTATTATTTTTTGTTCTTTTCTTTTAAAAAGCCATATAGTAATTAATTTATCACTTTAAACTTCATATTTTGTTTACTAAAGGATTCGAATTTTATTAATATTGTAATTTTAATCAAAAAAATTAATTTATTGTTATATTTTATTTTAATTTGTTATATATTTAAATGTTTAATCTTTTATGATCAACTGGTTCTTAAAAATTGTTCGAGTATCGAACCAGTCAGATGTCCGGTTTAATATTTAGTTTGGTTCTAATTGATGAAATTATATGAAATTTTATTATATTCACATATAACTCCTCCTACTTAAATTATGTATAGTTAATTCTGTAAATCTAAATGATAAACTTTAAAGGTGTAAGATAATTTAATTTTGAAAAGTGAACGTAAGTCAATTTATTTATCAAAACCTCTTTATAAACTTTTTGAGATTGGTAATATATATTACAAAAAAATGTAAACATTTATTATATTTCATGACAAAACTGTTTAAGTTTTAATAGTAAAAATAGTATTACTATGCCATATCAGCTTTTATTATGTTGTTTTGAAAACACAGTTTTGTTATACATTTGGCCTAAACAATCACATTTAAAAATAATTTATTATTGTATCTCTATAATGTCATAAAAAATCATTGAAGTTTTTTCTATAGTTCCGCGAGTACCTTTTAATGTATTCAACGGTATTGTTTTCGTATAGTTTGACTCGTTAAGTTGTTTTTATTATAACAGTTAAAAAAATTAAAAATATTGGTAAGATGCAATATTCTTATAGCTCATATATAACGATAACATGTTAATGTGGAATATCCTACTAATATGAACCAAAAATCAAAAGATAAACTCAAAATCAGATTAAATGTTGCTCGATTAATTACTAGTTGGAAATAATAAAAACCTTTAATTGCATCCACCGTATCTAAGAATAACTTGAAACAAATGTATCACGTATGTGATAATGTGAACCAACATCATTTGCGTTTGAATAAGTTATTTCGTTTTCTAAAGGACGAGAGTTACCCGTACGACAATAGAAACCGAGAAAAGTCTGTTTTAATTAACAAACATGTAATAAAATGTATTTCTCTTTATGACGTCTAATACAAAGTCATGGGTTCTTTTGAATTAGACGTATTTCTCTTTAGCACCTAAATTACCTATCACATGTAAATAAAATGTATTGCATGTAAAGAAAATACGACTGAGCTGAAGGCAAAGTGTGTTGATAAAAAATTGCAAGAATAATAGGAAAATGCATTCAATAATGACACCCATATGCTTCATAACACTTGCAACACGGTAACCAAACACTGTTAGATGGGGTGTTCGACACTACACCACCATCATATCCATAACAATGAACAGTAAAGTAATTAGGTTTGCGCATACGAGTTCTAAACTTCTAATCATACTACAACGAGAAAAAGTCGCATTTTAATCACACCACACTACAAAAGGTGGCATGCCATTGGTGTTCCAATGACGTTTCTATGGTACCATTATAAATTTATAGATAGGTTGTCAAATAGCGGTTTGAGACGTGTTTTGTTAATCTTATAATCATACATGGTTATAAAATGCCAGATGTGACAATAACATGAGGAACCTCGTAGTCAACTTTAATAGGTTTAACAATATGGTGATTTTGATCCTTTTTCACCTCATATAGTCATACCTCGTAAATTGTAAAATCTAGGTTTAATTTTTCCTTACTCGAGTAGACTTTTAGGATGTCATCTATCCCGATATTTCTCTTACTCAATCACGTTTAGCTGTGAATTTTTTCTCTTATTAATAATGAAAGGCTCTAAACCACGTGCTTAAAATTATAAATCTATATTTGCGCAACTCAAATATCAAATTTTATTCATTTAAAGACAAGACATTTTGTAAAATAAAAAATACCCGTATAATAATTAAGGAAATCACTACACGTGAATACAAATTTTGCATTAGAAGTTACAAAAATGGAGTAAAGCTAGTCAACCTAGCAAAAACTATTAAAGCGCACAATCACAAATAAACATATGAATGAGAATCATTTGATGCATAAGAAAAAAACCTGAAGAAAACATGTGAAACACAAAGAAATTTAACAACGGTAATCGGTGGGGGATGTGGTGCTAGCAAACAAACAAACAAAAGGAATGCGGATGTTGAAAAGGGTTTCTGACGCGTTGAAAGACGCGAGCAGTCTTTTCATAGCGAATCTGACTACCTGTTCAACATATCGAAACCCTGATATTGAGGCTGCTATCATAAGAGCCACCAGCCACAACAACTCCCACATCGATTACCGAAGTGCCCAATGCATATTCGCGTGGATTCGTGTTTCAGGCCATTATGTCCGTCCAGTACTGTCAGCTCTTTCCACAAGGATGGAAAGGACCCGCAACTGGACGGTGGCTTTAAAAGGCCTCATGCTTTTGCATGGGATCACTAGTTGCAAAGTCCCGCGGTCCACAAGATTGGGCATTTACCATTCGATCTCTCGAGTTTCAAAGAACGAAACCCTAATTTGTACCATCATGAAGCGTTCATTCGAGCTTATTACAAATATCTTGACACGAAAGCATCGTTTATGCAACGGAATTCACAAAATCAAAAGGAAGGAACCCTTAGGAAACGAGTTAAAGAGAAGACGAAGCAATCATCGATGATGCAAGATCTTATTTGGTTAGAAAATCTTCAAGGTTTATTGGATGTGTTGCTTGAGATCAAACCACAAAGTGAAAAGATGATGACTGTTTTAATTCTAGAAGCAATGGACTGCATTGTAATCGAGGTCTTCGATATCTATTGCCGGATTTGTAACGGGATTGCTTCGGTTCTCGTAAGGATATACTCTATTGGAAAACCAAAAGCCAGACTGACGTTCTCGATCCTACAAAAAGCAGCCATTCAAGCTGATAATCTATCTCGGTACATACATTTTTGTAGGGATTTCGGGGTTTCCAAAGCATCAGAAAGCCCCAAAATCGTGCACATCAATGAACACGATATTCGAGCACTCGATCAAGTTATAAACATGGAGTCAAGCCAACCTGAACATGATCAGTTTATTCCAAAAGAACATGTTAAAAACAACATCATGAAAACGGATTCCTTACGGCTTGGTGTATAACCTAAAATGCTTTGATCAACTTGCGGGTCGGGTATGGAACATATGCATGATCTATAGCTTGAAAAGGGTGGAAACATATATACAAGTTATATGGGAACAAACACCCTATAGGGGTACTACATTTCCTTATAAATATATGTGATGTGATGAATTTGTTGGTAGCATGTTTCGCCTAGTGAGTTCACAAATCAATTGCATCAACGAAATTGTATCAAGTTTCTCTAGAATATTTTTGAACGTGTTGGAAATTATAATGAAAAATTAGTATTTTCTGTAATTTTGGATGCAAATAATTATAATTACATGTTACTAAAGTTATTATGATTTGTTTCGTTTTTGTTTTATCGTGTGAGAGCTTCACAACGAACATGTAAAACAGAGGCAATATGAACGAGATACGGATTGAATGGTCTTTACATTACTCTCAAGGCTTTAATTTACAGTTTTGCTCAATCAATCCGATCATCAATTATCAAGTGCCTGACTTCATGTCTTCTGTCTTCATGTGTCCCATGTACTCGGGCCCACCATTTGTTCCAGCCCACTATAGTTTACTGGTCCAGCACTTAATTCATGAGCCCATTTCATTATAAACTTCACTTTTTATATATTGTACTTCTAGTTCTAGTTAATTTCAAAGGTCGGTCACGTATTTCAATTTGACATTTCATGTTACTAAAATTTCAATTTACTCCCTGTAAAATGTTATTCGTTTTTAACCCATTAAATTTTTACTAAATTGATTTTTCCTTTATAACTTTTCCGTTAAAAATGTTATGTTGTTGTGTTGTTTTTTTTTTTTGACGTTTCGGTATTAACTTTGTTAAAAACAAGTTGTATTTAAAATAAGTTGATTTTTTTTGGATATCATATGTTATATTTAGTGACGGTAATATTTGGAGCTGTGAATAATGAAGTTGATACCGGCTGAAAAACATTGGTACTGTTATATAAATAATAATTTCTACATGTGTTTCGATATTATAACCAAGTCTTTACAACTACATACGTTTCTATTAGGGGTGGCAATTTCTAACATAAACTCGAACCTGATACGAAAAAACATGTTTTGGGTTAGGAATTACAAATCATTTATAAAACAAGTTAGGTTCGGGCTAACCTGCTTGAAAACAAGTTGACTCATTAAACCATTTTAATAATATATGTTTTATTAAATTATTATAGGTCTTTTAAATTTTACACCAAATAAATTATTTTTAAATGTTTTTTCAATTTAGAAAATCAATTTGCAACTTAAGTTTCGAACTTCACTTTAAAAGTTTTTAAAAAATTATGTTTATTACCAAAGACATATTTTAAACTTGAAAACCATACAACAACTGACGTTTTCGTTGTATATGTAAATTTGAAAATAAGACTTCAATATAAAATTACCATTAATAGTTTTGACATCTTCAAAAATTGAGTTAAATAGGTAAGGTTTGGGTTACATGATTTTATATGAGTTTAGGTTAGGTTTGAATTTTTTAGACCCAAATAAAAATACAAGTCAGGTTAGGGTTTGACATTTCAACCCACCAACCCGCTAACCATAGTAACCTTTTAACCGACACAATTAACACCCCTAGTTTCTATTATAATTAATCACATTAATGTTACCAACGCAACATACATAACGTGGTTCGCAAACGTACCGCATTACACAGGCTTAACTTCTAGTTAGTCACACGTAGGGGTGTTCAAATTCGGATGTTCCGGTTTTCAGATATCCGAAAATTTTGATTAGTGGATGTCAATATTCGAATCTAAGTTCAAAATTTCAGATTCGGATACAAATATCCAAATGGATATTGGATATTGGATATTTGAGTTCTAAAAACTTCGTATCATGTAATAATTTTTATTAAAAAGGCTTTTGAATATCCCATTTTTTAAAAAATATCTGTAACATTTGAAAAAAATAAGAAAATTCTAGTTGATAATAACACCCCTACTCTCATGTACACATCCCTAGTCCCATAGGCGGACCTACATTGAGCCGAGGGGTAGCCTTCGTTACCCCTCAACTTTTTACGGGTAGTGTAAAAAAATCTTTTTTTTACTGTTTTATGTAAAATAAAGAATACAAATTACAGTTTTACGTTACCCTTGAGAAAATATTACATTACCCCTAATTTTTTTTAAACTCAACACTTCATAGAAAGTTTTAGATTTTATAAAAAATAATTATTATATTTTATAAAAAAACATTACATTTTATAAAACATAAATAACTAATAAGCCCAAAATACTCAATAGTTTAATACAATAAATAACAAAATTTATTTTACCAATGATCCTTTAGCCAATTGGTTAAGATGAGGTAACCATGAAATTTAATATTGGGAGGTCATGGGTTCAAGTCTCACTCCTAGCAAAATGCTCAGAGTTGAACCAGAGGGTTTTCTCATCAATAAGTTTCCTTCTGATGGGGTTGGGATTGCGGTCGCGGCTGGAAAACAGATAGGTGGATTCGATTAAGATAACACTTATCCTCTAAAGCAAGGTTGCACATTTTCTGTTCAAAAAAATTAACAAGCCCAAGATAAAAATAAGCCTAAAAAACATTAAAAACTTAAAAAGCCTAAATAATTAGCCTAAATACCCATAACTCAATCAAACATAAAATTTAAAAATAAATAAATAAATAAACCATCCACCATCACATGTCCTCGTCACCCCACGTCCCCACCACCTGCCGTCCAGCCGACCACCACCGAACTGCCGCTCCATAATCCAAAAGTGCTCTTTTTATCTTCAACTTTCCTACTTTGATTGGAATGATGGGTGCACCTGGGTCACTCTCTTCCATCGTATCGGCTTTCTCTTCCTTATCTGTAACTTGTTGTGAAAAGAAGTAAAGTCATTATCAATAATTTTAGAGTCAGGAAGGATACTAACCGAATTGATGTGAACAGTTCTCATGTTTCTGTGTTGGTTCCTTGATGTTGAGGATTGACCGTGGTATCACTCGGTAGCTTTCCATGGTTCCTTTTAATTTGAGCCACATCCTCTGCAAGTTGACCCACTTGTTTATTTAAGGCTTCATAAGCCTTGTCCCTAATTTCATTTTCTCTCTTGTTCTCTTTCATATTCTCTTTCATCATGTTCATCAAAGCATCCAACTTTGCATTTGTAGACTCTTCACCACCAAGTTGTCCAAATTGAGCATTACTTTGATAGTTGCATGATGAACTACCTTGTTGATCCCTATGATTGTAGTTTCCTTGATTGTTTCCTTGAGAATATGAAGTTCTTTGATAACCACTTTGCTTATTATTCCCTTGTTCTCGGTTCTGATAAGCTTGACCACCTTGATTATTACCTTGAAAATTAGGGTTCATCTGGTTTGAAGCATTTCCATACTGAAAGTGTGGATGATTCCTCAAACTAGGGTGATAAGTATTGGAGTTCATATCAAACTGTTTTCTCTCTCCATATACTTGATTCACCTCTTCATGTTGACCTAAAAGCAACGGACACCTTGCACTTGCATCCCCAAATCACCACTTCATTGCATACATTAAATCCAATTGAAGCTACATCTTTAGTCCCCGCATGTCCTAACTTGGCCAATTGTCTTTCCAAAGATGCAATTATTTTTGCTCTCATAATCAATGGTGGTTGACCTTGCCGGAGCGGGCTTTGACCGTCTACTAGCCGAAGCTTGAGCTTTGGAATTCTTGCACATTCGTTCTAGGAATTCCCAATCCATATCTTCATGATTAGATAAGAATGTTCCATTACTTGTAGATACAAGTATTTCCTTTCTTCTGGTGTTAGTCCATCTGAAAATGCCTTAATCAATTCCCAACGTTCAATTCCATGATGTGGACACATACGAATAAGTTCCTTAAACCTTGTGAATGATTCATGAAACTGCTCCCTGCTTGTTGTTGGAAAGATCGAATGGCCTCTCTTGCATCACTTGTCTTTCCCATAGAATAATATTCTTCAAGGAAAACCCTTTGCATCTCTTGCCAAGTATGAATACTGTTGTCAGGCAAAGTGAGGAATCATTGCTTAGCTCTATCTTTCAAAGTAAATTGAAACAATCTCAGTCTTACTTCATCTTGTGTGAAGTGGTTTCCACCGATAGTACTACATATGGCATCAAATTCAGCAAGATGTACATATGGTTCTTCCGTTGCAGTGCCTCTAAATGCAGGAAGAATGGTTAGGTAGTGAGGACGTACATCAAAAGATCTTCCCTACGATTTGGAGGTGCGATAGGATTCGGTTTTCAAAAATAGCCGGTCTGAACTGGCTATCCACACCTTGTACTTGAGCTCTGTGAGGTCTTCTTGGTTGATTGAAATTATTATTGACTCCACTCGTTGTTGATTGATACGTGGTGCATTCCATCCATATTGGTTGTTCCTCCAATTGTTATTTCCATTTTGTCCATTACCTCCACCGAAATCCATCCAAGCATCATAATTGCACCATTATAAGGTTCTTCATTGTTATTCCACTCATCTTCATAATCTTCATCACCCGTGTGAACACTATGCATACTCACATGATCAAAGTCATCTCTTGATTGAGGTTATTTTGATCATTATTGTTGGGTAGTGGTTGGTTTGGGTTATCGTTGCGGGTTATTTGGTGGTGAGGGTGGATTTGGGTTTCGATTTGGTTATTGGGAGGAGGGTTGGATTTTGAGGTAGTTGGTTGTTTGGATTATCTATGTGGGTTGAATCGGACAAACTATCAGCTGCTTGATCAATGGCTTGTGAAATTGATGTAGTGGTAACCCTGATCGATGCAAGACACGATTATACCTTGCTGATTTCTCTATCTCTGGATCAAACACTAGCGGTGATTTCCTGCCCGAATATCGAGTATGCTACAATCTGTCACCTGCACACTTAACTACCAAGCGTAACACGAAAATAAAAACAATTAAAATAAAACAAGTAACAAAAAAGATTTTTTTTTTTATAAAACAAATAAAATAACAAAACACCAAGCGCACCGATTCCCCGACAACGGCGCCAAAATTTGATTGATGTCGAAGTATCAATCAAATAAGATGTAAAATGTGTGTTCCTATTCACCTTAAACTAGTTAGGGTAAGTAGGGTTATCGATCCTCGTGGAATTAGTGGTCGGTGTATTGTACTTTGATTTAGAAAATAATGATTAATTAAATTAACAAATTACTTAACTATTGCCTTTTGGCTGTGAAATTGGATTTTTGGAATAATTTAAATAAATAAATAAAAACTAAGAAACAATTGGAAAGAATCAAACTTGATTAAGAAAACGATTATAAGAGAAATAACCACTTCGGTTCTAGGTTTGGTTTTCAGCAATTGTTTAGTTTAACTTCCTGGAAAATCCTTAATAGGGACTCTATACGGCGATGATTAAGTGATATCGATAATCAGGACTTAATGGTCTTGATACACAATGCCAATTCAATTAGAAACC